>NW_021011518.1:2367474-2708754 GCF_003987935.1 Bombyx mandarina | reverse complement strand
AAAAAGATATGAAATCCGAACAAAAACAGTTTCACTGTAAAAAATTGCGCCAAGTCCACGTTTATAAAACTCATCTCAATAACATTTGCACTTTACAAAAAAAAGAAGACTTCAATAGCTTTCATTCTCTACAAAAATATGTGAAATACAAAAAAATACCAAGAAACCGTCATAAAGATGAAAAAATTAAAAAAAAATTGTTGAAAATTTAAAAATAAAAAAATAAAAATTTTATCGTGCTTGGCGCGCGTCATTGAGTACCCCAAAATTTTTCGGAAGAATTTCAACCCGAGAAAAAAACCATTTTGCTTTAATATACAGTGAAAGCTGAAAAAGTTACCCAGGTTGTCTTTTTCGCTCTTGTTAGCGTTTTATGAGAAATTGAGACAGAACTACGGTAATTTTCAACAGCTCTCACTATATACCTATGGGCTATTATATGCCAAATCGACCACTTTTGCGTCCGACCCCTTTAGATTCAGCTGAAACTTTATTATTCTTTTCTACCCTTTGAAAAACATCTTTGAGAATTTTTTCAAATGTTTTGAAGCCAACGTATACATACGTATCGACTCGTAAGTAGTTTGTATTTCTATAAGCGAACACGAGAGGGTGTTTAGTTCAAATCATAAAAGATGAGTGGGAAATGAAAAAAATTCAAATAACATACGTATGAGATGTCGATTTTACTTAACTTTTGTAAAACTTATTATGAAATAATAATTCATTAATTACATTTATGCATTTCATAGGTTGACCTACTTATAAATTTCTAAACATTGAAAGGATGTTCATTTATCCTGAAAAATTTGGGGTACTCAATGACGCGCGCCAAGTACGATAAAATTTTTATTTATTTATTTTTAAATTTCAACAATTTTTTTTTAATTTTTTCATCTTTATGACGGTTTCTTGGTATTTTTTTGTATTTCGCATATTTTTGTAGAGAATGAAAGCTATTGAAGTCTTTTTTTTATAAAGTGCAAATGTTATTGAGATGAGTTTTATAAACGTGGACTTGGCGCAATTTTTTACAGTGAAACTGTTTTTGTTCGGATACATATTTACCACACAACTCACCATTTATTTTTTGAAATTCAAAATTAAAAAAAAAATAATGCAATCGTTGGCCACACAACTACTACCTCCGGCAAACTAGCGTCAATGCTCTATGCAAAACAAAGCAGTTTCGAGTTGATTTTGCTTCGAAAAGTACAAGTTGTGAGTGCACTGCGACTGTGATATAATTTTGACCCGGCTTTAGATTTCGGATAGTGATACTGCAGTACTGTTGACCCTTGTTCGTTAATTTGGACTCTGTTTATGCCTTTTGTTGTGGATTTCGTCTACATGGCCGAACGTACGCAGAGAACTATTTTAAACAGTCAGACACGTGAATTCGTTATACGCATTCGTAACTATTTGCACTTTTTGCGATGCGACCATAAATATGTTAAAAGCGGAATTAGTACTTCTTTTAAAAGAAAACAAACCAACCAAGATACGATACGTCATTGACGAAATAGCGTTAGAGGCACAGAGTTATACGTATAGCTCAATTGAGTTGGTGTGGGTTCAAATTAAAGGATATGCTGCAAGACACAATACAAAACCCCCATCTACCACCACCAAAATGCTAAAAATATTAGAAGAAACTTGTGTCCACAAGTGAATTAAGGAGACTGGGAAAAGGTTGTGAATAGAACTGTTAAATTAATAAGGGAAGATTATAAAAGAGATGTGAACATGATGATATTTTAAAAAACGAACTTATAATTTAATGTAGGTGATTAAAGCAGTGACGACAGTGAAAAGAGCACTATGGACGAATTTGATTAAATATAGCCTTTTGTTGCACCTTTTTTCGTCTCTTTTTGTAATAATTTGTTTCTTGTGTGCAAAGTATGTATATTCATTTTCATTCCAATATTCAGATCGTTCAAATATATTAAGTAAGCATTTATATTTTTGTTTTATTAAACCTTTTTAATCAGGTACTACTTGCAATAAAAACTTATAGATTTCCCTATATTTTTTTCGAGATTAAATTGACATTTCACATCACTATTGTAATATGTCAAAACGGCCATCATAACGTGCCATTAACGTGCCGATAGTATATGGTCGGGTTATATGTTTTTTATTAATGCAATGATTCGAAATGCAAACTTGAACTTTCTGAATTCAAATTCAAATTCAAAATCATTTATTTCAACTTAGATGTCAGTATGACACACTTGTTGAATTTCAAAATACAAATAACAACGTTAACTCTACCACCGGTTCCAAAAAAAGCCACACTCCTGAGAAGAACCGGCAAAACAAACTCAAAGAGCTATTTCTCACTTAGACTAATAGATGGCAGAGTTTCAATAGTTCGGAAGCAATAGTAGCACTTATACGAATTGTGATGCAAACAAAAATATCACTAACAGGACTTGATTTTCAAGTTTCGTTTTAGTTTTAAAACTTAATATTAAACAAGAATTTTTTAAGTAGATTTGGTTAATAGATGGCAGTAGTAGTCGCCAATTAAACGTTATTCATTTCATTAGTCGTTTGAAAATTATGTAGGTACTTTGAATTTGAATAAACCTGACAATGATTGAATGATAGTAGATAATATAATATAACTCGTAATACCATCAAATTCAAAACATATCAATAAATTATCAAATACTAAGAACATCTGCATTGTTCAGCATATTTTGGATGTTATTGATAATGGCCTCTTCTTTAATTCATTATATAGGTAAGAATGTATTCTAAAATCACAAACCGTGTATGTCAATGGTTCCCGAATCAATAGACATCATAACGTGAAAACTGCGACGAGAAATGAAGTCAAAATCTTAAAGATGTAACGGCTGCCCCACTCTCCAAACCGGAATACCTAACTGCGTCGCGGCAGAAACAAGTAGGAAGGTGGAGTTTACTCGTACGAGCACACCATATGCTCTACCACCAGTGTGTAACTATTCGAATTGCAGTTGTTCCCTGCTTTCATGGCATGCAGAATATACTTACTTACCATAGTGTAGGTATGCCTAAATTGATATGTAATAGTGTGTATCCACGCTCGCAACAAATATTTAATCTGTTTAATCACACACCTTCACTCGCGTTCCCGCCAAAAAGTCCAAGTCCAAAGTGTTTTTTTTTTATTGAGGGATTTTATGACTTCGTAACTAAGACCTTTAAGTCATGTCTCATTTTAATTTAATTCTTATTTTTATGAAAAATGATAATATGGAGTGAAATGAAATGAAGATGATTCATTTGAGACATTAATCAACTGGGATGAAACTAAATGAAAAGAGATGATATTGGATGAAAAATATTATCAGTAAAATGGTGGTTATTTACTGAGATTTTTTTAGTGGACTTTTTGGAGGATCCCGAGAAGTTACGTCCAGCGGCTTTGTTTCATTTTCCCACATTTGTGCACTTTCACAGATATTAAATAGTTAACAAACCACCGTTATTACACATTTAAACCTGAATAAACACTAAATAGACAAAACAAAACACAAAACTTCACTCCTCGCGTTCCCGCCCAAAAGTCCCAGAGTGATTGGTGTGTGATGTAATGTACAGATAATATTGTACAGTAAAATGTTCATATACGTCAAATGTCACTATAGTAGTACCTCGTTTCGTTCCACAATATGGAGAACTTGAACACGTCAGCATTTCGAATACCGGCAAAGTCACTTTAATGTAATACGCTAATACTACGCAAACTCATAATATTATGTTTTTTTTTATTGCTTAGATGGGTGGACGAGCTCACAGGCCACCTGGTGGTTACTGGAGCCCATAGACATCTACAACGTAAATGCGTCACCCACCTTGAGATATAAGTTCTAAGGTCTCAGTATAGTTACAACGGCTCTCTCTTTAAACCGAATACTTTACAGTTTTCTTGGTCAAAAAAGCGAGTATAAGCCGTTGAAACAGTTTTAATTATCCTTCCAAAGGTTCAAATACCTTACAGCTAAGTACGACAAGGTCAAGGACGACTAAGGTATCCATCATTTTGTCCGATTTAAAGTTGGCCTGCGAATTTTAACATATACATCCAGTTCTATTAATATTACATACTTTCCATTAATTTAATCTCAAAAACCACGTGTGATAATGATTATAATTAAGGGCATCAAGAAAAACGGACCGCAGGTGCATCTCATGAATTTTATTATTTCCGCTGACACATTATTTACGTGTAGCTAGTGTGAATAATAAATCATTCGAATGGACAGTAGATCGATTATCGGTACAGCAATTTGAATTCTTGAACGAGTTTCCATTTTTAAGAACACAACACTATTTTTTGTCTGAAATTCTGAACGGAAGGTCCGTTCAGATTTCGGGCTGAAACTTTGACCAGCCCATGTATTGGGATTGTTGTTAATTATTTCATTACGCTGTCAATAAACATCAGAACCCGAACGTCGCTTCTCACCTTGAACTGCGAAGTCCAAAGCTCAAATATTAGAACTGTAGAGTACACAACAGCCTCACCGCAGAAAATAGTCAAACTGGCTCTTAATGTGCTATCCCACCAGTGCGTGTTCCCAAAAAAAATTATATATTATGCAGGTATTGACGTTCGTGGTTGAATTGACTTGTGTCTTATCTATGCTAGGGACACTATTATAATTAAACTTAGGTACCGTTGGACTTTTTGGCGGGAACACGAGGAGTGAAGTTCTGTGTTTTGTTTTATTTTGTCTATTTAGTGTTTCTTCAGGTTTAAATGTGTAATAACAGTGGTTTATTAACTGTTTAATATCTGTGAAAGTGCACAAATGTCGGAAAATGAAACAAAGCCGCTGGACGTAGCTTCTCGGGATCCTTCAAAAAGCCCACTGAAAAAGTCTCAGTAAATAACCACAATACCACAATTTTACTGAGATTATATTTCATCTCATATCATATCACATCATCTCATTTCATTTAATTTCATCTCAGTTGATTAATCTCTCAAATTAATCATCTTCATTTCATTTCACTCTATATTATCATTTTTCATAAAAATAAGAATATAAATTAAAATAAGACTTGACCTAAAGGTCTTAGTCACCAGGTCATAAAATCCCTTAAAACAAAAAAAAAAACTTACCGTTGAATAACACCTAAAGTGTCATAAATATTATTGTATACAATGTAAACGTATTTTTAATGTATTTTTATTTTCTATGGTAAAAATATTACTATATTTCTATTACTAGAAAAAAAAACAATAACTAGCTGTTGGTATTCTACATTATATTTATAAGCTATAATTTCTAGCACAAAACGCTGTGTTCATAACCACATGAATAATGAACTTCACCTGCTACCAAAAATACTTTGAAGCCTCATTGTTCTGTCTCATAAATCAGGCCATACTTTCGACAGCCTATATCTAAGCAGGAAAACAGAATTCATAAATCTTTTTGATAATACAGACACATCATATACGATTACACTTCAGCGAAGATTTAACAGAGATATAGATTAAATAAATCGTGTTCATAGATGATACGGACACTTCAACAATAGACAATTTGGATGTGGTTCGTGCGATAAACAATACAATCATTGAAATGTAACGATACGCGGGATGACTAGGAAAATTTAAGAAAAAAAAGTCTCCGCAGACTCGTCCTATTGCGTCTTGTTGCACGGGTAGGTATGTCGCTGAGTGTATTATTGTATCGAATCAGGCCACTAATCCACAATTATTAAGATTGAAATTCATAAAGTATGGTAAATGGAAAAACATTGTGTAATAAAAGCATACGTAGGTACTGTATTCTTATTGATATTCACCGTTCATTTAATATTAAATTATCACCTACTCCTTCATTTCCTAGTTGATTGTACAAATTTCGTTAGAGTCGAGAATCGAAGGGGTTCGAATATTTGATGAAGCATTCGCGCCATTTATTTTTCATCGTTTTGATTAACTATAGAAAAATATTTTTAATAGTCACTAATCTATAATATTTTATTTAATCAATACTCACAACGTTCATTTGAGGTCAATACAGATTACAGAAAATTAAGAATGGCATTAAGGTTAAATTTTTTTTTTTCGTGGGATCTCACGTGACTTATGAGATTGAACTAATTTAAATTTTTAAATGTCACTACTATCATTGATTTAATGTGGAAGTTTATCGCTTCTATTAGTCTCGACCTACAATCATTAATCTTTTGAAAACGGGAAGAATTTACGAACTCCTTTGTATAATTCCATCCAATTAATTACACGCTTGATTCTTTAAAATACTTGAAAGCGAATCTTTGCCTAATCTGAAGATCTCCACTCCGAGAGGATCCACCTGGGAGGCCCTAAGAAATATTGGTCATTTGTTGGATTAATGAGTTTACACGGGAAATGGTAATTTCGGTCATTAATGGCCACTCGGACGGATTGCCGGCTTCAACTGAAGGAGCGCTTATAGGTGGAAGTGTTTTTAAAGGGTTATGGTTATTCGAGTTTGGGAGTCAGATAATCTCTATGGATTACAGAGGAAGCTGCTTGATTGATCGGCTGCTTTATGAATTCCATTAATTACAATGAAAACCGGGCAGTCTCCCCGGACTCTGTTTTTTTATGCCCTTGTAGGAAGACACATACGATTGATGGTGAGTGGTTACGGTCGCTCACGGATGGCAGCAGTGCCAGGAGCAAAGCACTCTCCACTAAACTGTTAGTGCGGTTGTCTCAGTACACAATTTTTGTATGCGGTCTTAGGCCTAGGCCGCACTACGGTTTTTTCCCGGGAGCGGTTAACCGCTATAACCGCAAAACCGCATAAGACGCTCACACCACAATTATTAACCGCGAATTCGCCTGCGATCTTCACAGTTTGAAGATGGATAAATTTCAAAAAAGCAATATGCAGTGTTGCTCTGGTACTAAGAAATAGAAAAAAAGACAACGAAATTTTCAGAGATGTTGGGTCTATCCACTTACTATCCGTAGATTTGAGAAAGGATTCTTTCATAAGAAATATCAAAATTTAAGAAAACACCCAGAGAAATTTTTCGATTACTATCATCTGTCAGTAGCCAGCCAGTTTCATGGAAACAAAATTTCGCAAATGTATTTGACATTTCAAAAAATCGCCCGCGGTGACGCATAATGCGTGCACGGATACTTATAAAGTTCTATGGATTACAAATTTTGTTGCGTTTTTTTTCCGCGACAATTTTGTAACATTTCGCGGTTTTAAAATCAGTCGCGGGAAAGAACCGCAAGTGCGGCCGCTTGTATTCGTTTTCGTGTTTCATAAACTCATAATAACCGGTTAATAACCGCTGCGGTTTCACCGTAGTGCGGCCTAGGCCTTACCAATAAACTCTTACCATTTTTTACTTTCGTTATACAAACGTTACAAATTCTCTAGAATATGTATCTATGTATGTCGCAAATCAAAGAAATCAAAATAAAGTGAAATTGTAGTAATAAAGATTATTAACTGTTTGAACAGTTTTTTTTTTGCCTTTGTAGGTAGTCGAGCATACGGCCCACCTGATAGTAAGTGGTTACCGTCGCCCATGGACGTCAGCAACGCCAGGGACAGAGCCAAGCCGCTGCCTACCGTTAAATACCCTCCGCAAGCCTCGTTTGAAGGACATGTCATAGCGCTTGGAATTACAATATTACATACGAAATTACATACGATTTACAATAGAGCCTTCTATTATATTTACCACCAGAAGGTTATTGAAATATTTGTATAGCTAATAACACAATAAAAACTTCAACCTTCTTATAGAGTACTGAAACCAACGTAACATGATGTAATCTGGTTTTTCTGTACAATACACCAAAGCTGAGACAACAAGTCAGTTGTATACATTAATCCATGCTACCAAGGTGGGTATCAAACTTTCACTCGACCTAGTGAATGATAATTTAATTTCGTCTATCGTAAAAATTTAATAGACCACGCCCGTGTGTAATCCAATTGAAATATTCATGATTTTTTATTTATTTCTTAACTAGCAACACTTTCTAGATTCCCGCCTGATTTAATTTGGATCAAGAATTTGAAGATTTGCATAATTATGTATAATGATATTGTGTTTTATTTTATCGCAGCGTTTATGTTGATGAAGTTAAATTCTAGATGCTGATTCATAGATTAGTAATTTCATTATTTTCGTATACAAAATTGTCGCCTATTAACTTTACTTCAAAATAATAATAATTATTCCAAACATAAACAAAAGCAGACTTTATCAATACATATACTCTCGGTTTTTTGTTTGTTCCTATTATGCTTTTGTAACACACATTTATAATTTAATAACAATCTTTAACAAATCTAAAACTTTTGTGTGTGTGTGTGTGTGTGTGTGTGTGTGTGTGTGTGTGGGGGTGTGGGTGTGGGTGTGTGTGTGTGTCCATAGATTATGAAAAAAAAAACGAACACAAACATTGATACTACACATCAAAAGACATTAAATCTACTTCTAATGTTTGCATCAATTTCATGGAAACACGAATCTCTTTGTGATCACATACATATATACATATGCGGAAATGAAATATCTTCATTAACATAATATTAAGTCTATTTATTTTCCCTTCACGAATATTGTGAGTCATTACTTAGTTTTGGGTGGTCCCTTTTGATGTCTACATCTTCATCATTCAATGCTTAAAACCGTTTACAAATCATTGCATAGTCAAAAATGTTTATTCAAAATTTAATTTATTCTTGTAGCATCATTTTTATGCTGTTCGTAAATCAGTTGAAACAAAACATTTCGTGATATCATTACTAAACAAGTATTGAGATTCGTTCATTCCAGTGTCTATTTTTGTGGAAAGTATGCCAGTGTGAGTACACTCATTTCCTTATAAACAGACGGATTTGGGTATAAACATGTTGACGGCCCCGCACCTGTATTTTGGAAATAAGGAATAAAGGGTTACCAGACTGTTTGAGTTTCCCGACATTAAAATATTTATAATATTAATACTTGCGTTCTAAGAGATTAATGTCATCACAATTAGATAGTATTACTAAAAATAACCAGAATAAAGTTAGATAATTTAAGTTCTGATTTTTCCGTGACTTTGTAGTAATAAATGAATTTTGCCACTTAAGCTTACATAATAGTTGTAAATAAATAGTTATAATATGAAAACTTATCAAGTTTTTTTTATTCCAGTTAGTTTATCGGTAGAACCACAACGTTGGCTCATCGGTTTTGAGTACGAATTACACCGGCCGACAAATGAAATTTTTTTGAAAGTTGTTTGTATTTGAGCCACAAATATCACCAATTTATACTATTTTAAACACAAAAACACCTACACATTTGCCCTATCACATCAGATTTTTTTAAAAGAAGGAAAAAGCATTTTTTTTCAAAATTTAACGAAAAAATCAATATTCATATTACAAAAACATATATTTGAACATTTACAAAGAAAACATTGAGTCTAAACAATGCTGCAGGACTATTTAGAGTGACATCTTTTACGTTTCGTGACAAAATTACGTCTGGGTGTAGTTTTTTTGTGAGTTTTTTTTGTGAGTATCTTCAGTAATATCACGTGTCAGTGACCAGCAGTAATCAGCCATCATATTCACATTCCATCGACCTTGGTACCTGTCTCCATAGTTTTTATGTCCTGATGAAACCTTTCTCCCTGCTCTTTACTGTAATCATCAAGATTATCAGGAAAAAAGTCCACATGTGAATCTAGAAAGTGGAGTTTTATGCTCACATTACACCCCAATTTTTGATACTTATCCAATAAGTTTGCAACCTTATTTTTATAGTCGGGATGTTTATTATTTTCTAGAAAATTGTTGACAACATCTCTGAACGCCAGCCAAGCATCTGATTCAGTGTTATTCATTGTGGCATCAAATTTTTCATCAGCCATCAAAGATCTGATTTGCGGTCCATCGAACACTCCTTTAATTTTTGCATCAGATAATCTTGGAGTTTTTTTACACAGGTATTCAAAACTAGCATTGTTTTTATCCAATGCTTTAACGAACTGTTTCATCATACCGAATTTGATATGAAGCGGAGGTAGTAAAATTTTTTCAGGACTAATTAAATTTTTTCGTATAACGTTTTTTGTTTCTACTTTGAGATTTTTACGAGGATTCCATTATTTTTGAACGTAGTGCTTGTCTCGTGCTATGCTGTCCCACTCGCACAAGAAGCATGGAAATTTTGTATATAAGTAATAAAATATAAAAATAAAAATATAAGTACGTAACGTAAGATTTTTTTTAAATAAACACACTAATTTCAGTAAAAAGTTTATGAAAAAAGTAACTGTAGAGGTTTATTTGCATGTATGTGTCGTTATTGCAACTAATATATTTCCTCACGAGAGGTCGCACGATTTGAGAAAAGAGCGCCAAAATCTAAAATTTAATTTATTTTAATCAAAAAATTTAAAATAGCCAATGTCTTAATTTTTTTTAAAACCTGATGTGATACGATAAAATGAGGTATAATTTCGTGATCAGCACTACCAAATTAGTGGAAAAAAATAATCAGAACTTGAACAAGGAAAATGATGTCGGCCGGTGTTATTAGTGAATTAGAACAAGAGTATTTAAAAAGCATGATTGAACTACTTTATAATAATGACATTTAAATTTAAATAAATTATAACAAAGGCTTTTTTTCTGCTCTATTGAATACTTTAAAGTAGGTAGCGGCCTGACTTTGCCTATAACTGTGTTGATGAGCAGCGCTAACCGGTCGTCACCACATTAGCCTCTGATTCATGTGCTTCTCACGACAAAAAAAATACAAGGAAACAGTCATGTAATGTTATTTTCTTTTGTTAATCTAGCAACTCCCCGAAGTCGTAAACATATACAAAGGACGTAATGTTGCAAGTTTTTACGAGTTGGAATCTGATGGAATATTTCAGTAATAGTGAAGTGAATAAGTTTTGTAACGAATTTAAATTGGCACTAACGTTAATCTTTTGAAACACGGTGCTATTTAGCTTTGTCACAGCATTACCTTTATTTTCAATTGAATTTATATTGATAAATTAAATTTCTGTTTTGTGCCTTCAATTGACTCAAGGTATATTTAATGTGAACATATTCGATTAAAGTGATATGTTAGAGGAATTCCCGGTCATCGTTCTCCCGAACCCGAAGGACTCGACGAGTAACACAGCCCATTGAGTTTCTCGCCGGATCTTCTCAGTCGGTCGCGTTTCCGATCCGGTGGTAGATTCTGTGAAGCACTATTCTTGCTAGGGTTAGTGTTAGCGACTTCGCCAGGTTTGGGCCCCGTGAGCTCACCTACTCGTCCGGTAACGCTGATTTAGCCTCTCGAGGCTAAAAGCATAGGTAGGAAAAAATAACACAGAGGAATTAAGGTTTTTTTTATTGCTTATATGGGTGGACAAGCTCACAGCCCACCTGGTGTTAAGTGGTTACTGGAGCCCATAGACATCTACAAAGTAAATGCGCCACCCACCTTGAGATATAAGTTCTAAGGTCTTACAACAACGGCACAGTTACGGTTACAACGGCTGCCCCACCCTTCAAACCGAAACGCATTACTGCTTCACGGCAGAAACAGGCAGGGTGGTGGTACGTACCCTTGCGGATTCACAAGAGGTCCTGACACCAGGGTAGAGTACAGTGCTATCCGCATGTAAATTCACTTCAGACCTGAATATAAGTAAAGCTATCATCAATACCCATACGAGTTTTATTATGAACCTCGATGTAAGCACTTTGAGTTGTAAGCTTATTTCAATGGTCAGAAAGTACAGAATCGAAAATTACATCCGACTCGAATTTCAATATTCTATGTTGATCTAAGACGTAGAATTCTAAATCGCAATTACATTTCTGTTTCCTCTGCCCTCTGGCTGATTGCCTTGAATTTAAGTTGTTGAATAAGTTAGTTCATTAAGCAATAAGCTTGCCACAATTCGTTGTGACCTCGTCAACCTTACATGGTTCGGTTGGTGATCCAAATTACCTCTAATAATAGTCTTCGTAAGTTTATTCCACACTTATGTTTGCAATCGACTTCACTCGTGAATATCCGGTTTAATAAAAGTTTCAAGAAATAGAGTTTCAATGAAAAATATCAAGCTATTTGTCGCGTTTTCCCTTATCACACTAAAATTTCGTGATTATAAGTAATTATCAATGAACATTGAAATAATTTTACGATCAATGAAATATAATTTTAAACAGTATTCATAATGGCTGGTAACAATTAAAGCTGTGTTGTGTTTGTTCACTGGTCTATGCAATAAAAAAGCAGCTTTGTTTTGTAGCTTTTATGTTTATCACTTATGTTTATCCCGCTTGCTTTCCAAAGGTTTTGTGGGGTTTTTTTTTTTGGTCATGAGGAAATCACCGGACTTCCGCCCTTTTCTGGGGATACTGGGCGGGGTATGTCAGAGTCGAACTGATTAAAACCTCCTGTCGCTCAACAACCAACGTCCAAGCCTCGCATGAGACAGAACTCATGACAAGGCAAAGGGGGGAAAGTGAAGCGTTTAGTGCGGAGCACATCTCTCCCATCACCCTCCCGCTCGGGACGCCGGACTGGCGGTCGTCGGCGCCACGACCACCAGCCCTCTCGGTCGGCAGACTGTCCGAAGCCCGCCTAGATGGCACCGGTTAGAGTGGGTTTGTGGGGTAAGGGAATTTTTTTTGTTCAATGTAGATAATCTATTTTTGTGTTCAAATACTAAATGAGGTCACGACGCACGTACAAAAATCGATTTCAGCTTATCAATTTGTTAATAATGTCGATAATTACTAGTTATGTCTAGTTTGCGGTTTTTCTTGGCTGATAACTTTCCGTGTTGGTCCGAAGCACGTAAATTACAATGTCGTTGCTAAGTACGTTACTCGGTACATGCAATAATTATATTGTTAAAATCCACATTTAATATTAACGTTTTAAAAAAAAGAAATATCTGTGATTTCAGATGGATGTCGTTCTAGATGGACAAACACATTTTTTGTTTTCTTTTTTTTTATTGCTTAGATTGGTGAACGAGCTCACAGCCCACCTGGTGTTAAGCGGTTACTGGAGCCCATAGACATCCACAACGTAAATGCGCCACCCACCTTGAGATATGAGTTCTAAGATCTCAAGTATAGTTACAACGGCTGCCTCACCCTTCAAACCGAAACGCATTACCGTTTCACGGCAGAAATAGGCAGAGTGGTGGTACCTACCCGTGCGGACTCACAAGAGATCCTACCACCAGTAATTACGCAAATTACAATTTTCATTTTTATTACACGATGTTATTCCTTCACCGTAGAAGATTTTCACCATTTAATTCACATCCAAAATAGTATCAATATATTATGTACATAATGTTTGGGATTAAAGTTGTATTTCCAACGAAGTATAATAAATAATATGCTGTATATATACTAAGTGTAATAATGAAGTTTTATAAGGATGGCAGTTTTGACGTTAAACAACTTCCTCGTAACACAACGTCTTCACATCTCATTGTTAGTTTAATAAAACGGCGGAGGAAAGCAATTTCACAAGAAATAAACGAGCATCAGATACGATATAGTACACGGTCATAAATAACTTGCAATTTTGTACCGGGATCCATTGAAAACGCTATCTTCATAAATATGAACGTGATACTTGTAAAGCGAAAAATAATGACTATTATAGCGTGCTATTTTAAGTTCTTTAACGTTTAAATTTTTAATGAGCTAAAAATGTTAAGCTGTCCAGCGCTTTTTGGATAGTGGCCAATTTACTTTATTTATTACTAGCGACCCGCCCTCGCTTCGCTTCGGAAACATTAAAACACACATGAAACCAAAAATATAAAAATAAAAAAATAAAAAAAGTAGCCTATGTTCATCAGGGACAATGTCGGCTTCTAATGGAAAAAGAATTTTTCTAATCGGTCCAGTAATTTCGGAGCCTATTCGAAACAAACAAACAAACAAATCTTTCCTCTTTATAATATTAGTATAGACTGGTGGTAGGACCTCTTGTGAGTCCGCGCGGGTAGGTACCACCGCCCCGCCTATTTCTGCCGTGAAGCAGTAATGCGTTTCGGTTTGATGGGTGGGGCAGCCGTTGTGACTATACTGAGACCTTAGAACTATATCTCAAGGTGTGTGGCGCATTTACGTTGTAGATGTCTATGGGCTCCAGTAACCACTTAACACCAGGTGGGCTGTGAGCTCGTCCACCCATCTAAGCAATAAAAAAAATTAATAATAATGTTAAGCTGTCCAGCGCTTTTTGGATAGTGACCAATTTACCTAGTTCCTGAGAATTCGCGTTTAGACACTTAAAAGACTTATTTAACTAATGATCAGCTTTATCAGAACATATAACATCCGTCAATATTTAACACGTACAAATTTTATTCGCTTGTCATCTATCTATCTATATATGTATATAAAAATGAATTGCTGTTCGTTAGTCTCGCTAAAACTCGAGAACGGCTGGACCGATTTGGCTAATTTTGGTCTTGAATTATTTGTGGAGGTCCAGAGAAGGCTTAAAAGTTAGATAAATATGAAAATGCTCGGAAATAAATAAAAATAAGAATTTAGTTTTTCCTTTGATATGTCCCCCGTCGGACGGATTCCTTTTATTTGTTTTAAGTTTATTTTATACAAAAGTTTAGGTCTTTTATTTATCGATTGAGGTACTGCGAAGTCTGCCGGGTCAGCTAGTTATAAATAAATACATATTATTTGTTAATGTCCGATTTCGATCCGGTGGTAGATTCTGCGAAGCACTGCTTTTGTTAGGAGTAGTGTTAGCAAATTTCTCAGGTTGAGCCCGTGAGGTCACCTACCCGCCGCGCGTGGCTGTAATAGTTCTTTAAGCTACCAGTGAATAGGAAGGAGACAGAATAATAAAAAAATCTGTTATGATCATTTTGAACAACGCACTCAAAATCGTACGCTTATTTGTACAAGTGTACAGTAACAGTCATTATTAGCATATTGTGTACATTGCGATGTACATACACATTTTAAGAGCAACAATAAAATTGTAATTATAAAGCAAAAGGCACGCCCGACATAGGCCTTAATAAATTCGAGGTTCAGAAGTCAACGCATACAAATAAATTAAAAATCCCCACATCGGATAAGATTAGGGCGGAGTTGAATATAAATAGCTTCGTACACAATGTAAAGTTAGGATCGACGGGTAATTAAAGGGCAAGCCGATTTATTAATTTAAATGTTTGTTTTTGACGTTGCCGTGCACGCCTTTATTTACTTATTAATTAATTTTCTTCTTATAATACAGATAGCAACAGTATTGTTTCGAGGAAACAAAATTATTAACTTGGTTTTTTAGGGTTGCGTATCTATATTATTATATTAATACGTGAAGCAATAACTTTGTACCATTTTTTACGAAAATTGCACGGACGGAGGAGTATGAAATTTCCCACACTAATAGAGAATATAGAAAATGGATGCAGAATGTAAAGATTTTTTTTAAATTATTCATAAAAAATACATTAAATCAATAAAAAAAACATTACATACACACCCTACCATGTATTTGACGCACACACGCATGCATACTATTTATTGTCAAACTTTTGTTCTTGACGTCTGTTGTCAAATTTAGAATAGATTAAATATTGTTTGTCTTTGTTAATATTTTTTATAGTCGTATTTCGACTACTGCGGGACTTCTAGTTTATATAAGTCGATGAAAAGTTTGCGGGTATAGATTTCTTTCAAATCGTATTTTTTTATTGCCACTGTAGGCAGACGTGCATACGGCCCATCTGATGGTGAGTGGTTACCGTCGCCCATGGATTTCAGCAGTGCCAGGGGCAGATCCAAGCCGCTGCCAATCGCTTAATACTCTCCACAAGCCTCGTTTGAAGAAGGACATGTCATAGCGCTCGGAAAACACTTCATTTAATTTAAATTTTCTCGGGATTTCATTTATAGCGTAAAATGTAACTATCGCTGAATGAATTGACTTAATAAAATAATTATGTGATGTTTCTTGGGCTATTTTAGTTTATAGTTTACACTAAAACTTGATTGATAGGTGAAAACGCTGGTCATAAATTTACAACGTTAAATTTACGTTTTAGTTCTTGTCAACATCAAAACTTTTTCCCGACGATAGAGGCATTGAGTCGGATATTAGCAACTTCACTAATTTTAAGGAAACCTTTCTCTTTTTTTTTCTTCTTTAAACGATGGACACGAACATTATTGTTTTCAATAACAATTTGAGAAAAGGTTTTTTGTAGTATGTCAATCCAAACAAAAGAGAAAACTTAGTACATAAAATGTATCTAAATGTCGAAGTACCAGTGATTATGGTCGAATTTGTATCACTGGAGGAACACAACTTAAAATAATTATTAAACAGATTAAAGTTTACAGATCGAAATTCTAAAAAAGTAGTCTTATTACAATACCGTGCTGTCTTTATCATTCTATTTACTGTGTCAATTACATATTAAGTCACTTTAAATTATAATTTGACATGCTATCTTTCTCTCTTCATTAAATATGTATGTAACAGTGCAAATGTAGCGATTCTTAAAATTTGAAAATTTTTATCTTCAATAATTAATTAGCTAATATAACAGCTAATAGGTATATTAATCTCATTTAAAGAAAGATAAACATAGATGCCATCTTGTTCTAATTGAATAATTTATTGGGTCTCATTTAATTTATCTCATTATCGAAAAGGGAGCATCTTTAATAATCCAGAGAACAGTCAATCTGATGGAAAGTGTTCGCTGCCGTCGATTGTTAATATTCTGTATCATTAACGCTTTGTAGGGCAAAGAGAGTTTTTTACNATATTAATCTCATTTAAAGAAAGATAAACATAGATGCCATCTTGTTCTAATTGAATAATTTATTGGGTCTCATTTAATTTATCTCATTATCGAAAAGGGAGCATCTTTAATAATCCAGAGAACAGTCAATCTGATGGAAAGTGTTCGCTGCCGTCGATTGTTAATATTCTGTATCATTAACGCTTTGTAGGGCAAAGAGAGTTTTTTTACCACTTTTTTTTTTTCTTAGATGGTTGGACGAGCTCACAGCCCATCTGTTGTAAAGTGGTTACTAGAGCCCGTATACATCTACAACGTAAATGCGCCACCCACCTTGAGATATAAGTTGTAAGGTCTCAGTATAGTTACAACGGCTACCCCACCCTTCGAACCGAAACGCATTACTGCTTCACGGCAGAAATAGGCAGGGCGGTGGTACCTACCCGCGCGGACTCACAACAGGTCCTACCACCAGTAATTACGCAAATTATAATTTTGCGGGTTTCACTTTTATTACACGATGTTATTCCTTCACCGTGGAAGTCAATCATCATTTTACCAATCAGCATTTTACCAACTAGTGTGAAATATCAAAAATATCTAATAGCCCTACGACTCACTAACGAATTTTATTGAGTTTACTTCCTTATTCTTTAGAAAATGTTCGCTGTGGTTCGCACCGAACAAATGCGAGTACCATTACCCCGACGATCGTTAACGCAACATGGCCGCTTCTTGGCGCGGGAAAGTATTTTTTTTTCGCTAAATTTTTTTCGTTTAGTTCGCGCAATTACCAGAATATATGATTTGTTAAGTATTAAATAATAACAAAAGTTTTATTTTCGTATGCTATACCTTTTTTTTATAAATGCAGACGGGCAAAACATTAATTATTAGACACGTCCTTACGGATCCATCAGATCCATTAACCTCAGCATAACACGCCTTTAGCTCTAACACTAAGAGCAGGCTTAGGGACCCCAATAACCGTACTTGTCAAGTCTGGTAAAGAGTTCTACGTGCAACATAACCCATGCATCAGCCCGATGAGCTTCTCACCCGATCTTCTCAGCGGGTCGCGATTCCGATCCGGTAGTAGATTTATTAGCGAAGCAGCTGCTCCTGATTTGTTAGGTCTCCTTTGGGGGCGCTCAGGCAGCTGCTTGAAAATCCCACCGCTCCTGGCTGAACCCTACTCGCCCACCTGTCCTGGTGAAACTGGAAAAGCTTATGGTCACCAGTAATCCCTCCCTTATTAAATAAAAACAAACAAATGATTGCGACGTGACATTCCACAGTGTTATATTATTATATATTATTACTAGCTGTCCCGGCAAACATTGTTTTGCCATATATAAGATTTCTAGGGAATTTCTAGTGTAGAAAAAAAAACGAATTTATTGTAAGTGTGTAAGGATGTGGTAAATGAGTGAAAGAGGCATGTAGCGCTGTGAACGTTGAGGGAATATATAATAAAAATAACAAAACCTCATTCAACCACATAATACCTCATTATAACAAAAAAAAAGTCCAAATAAAGAAAATATGTTAGGGGTGCACAACCCTAATCACTTAGGGGTATGAAAAATAGATAGTAGCCGATTCTCAGGCTTATTGAATATGCATAAAAAATTTCATGAGAATCGGTTAAGCGGTTTCGGAGGAGTATGGGAACGAACATTGTGACACGAGAATTTTATATATTAGATAAAATCTTCATTAAAAGCGTAATACAAAGAAACTTAATTTAAAAACAGAAACTATTTGATAATCGTAATGATTTTCCCAACGCCGTCATTATTTGTAAACAAAACAAAAGCAAAGAAATTTCCTTAAACAAAACATGTTATTTTGAAACATAATTAAAACGCAACTTATTTAAATAGAAAAGATGAAATCTCACGGCGAACGAGATATCCTGCAGCTTTCCAGGGATCCCATTAGTGAGGGCAGGTCATTAGTGCGCCTCGGTAAGTATCAGTTATTACAATAAGTATTACAATTACCGCGGGAACACAGCTGCCGGCCGCCTGTTTTATTACAACGGAGCAACGCGTTCGAGTGTGGTGCACCCGGAATGTCATATTATTAACTTGCTTGCCATTTATATAGTGTAATTCTTTTCTATATCAAGCTTCGGCTGGTAGACAAGAATTCCCATATGTATTTTTGTATTGTTTAGAAATGAGCATGTAAGGGGACGTCAGAAAGTAACGCCAGTGACAGAGGAAATAAAGGGTGGAAGGTTATCGTTGTGTGGGTATGTTACGCGGAGAGATGATCATGTGGTCAAATCTAGGCCATAGACACAACTCATAGTTTCCCGACGGATCCTCTTAGTGACTCGCGATTCCGATCCGATAGTATATATAGTAGATCTTAATGGAACAAGAGGATATGGTGCGCCGATACCACATAATTGGTTCCTTTATTTGTTTACCAGTGAAACTCCGAGTTTCACATAAAACTTACAATGACGAATACAAACGAAAATGTACCTACTCAAGTTTCAAGTACCATAACTTTGTGCGTCATTTATCTGACTTTGAAACTTGTCGGCGTTTGAGTCAAGGTTTAATGTAAGTCAAAATAGAATGGCTTGTGAGTCCTCCAGATATAAGGTCTAAATTTCAGATGTCTGGGAACAACAGCTCTTACAAGAGTTAACGCCAGGTGGACCATGAGCTCGTTCACGCGCCCACGGAATAAGTACCTTAAGAAACACTAATACAATATACCACGTACTATTGCAATGACTATTCATAATTAGAGGTAGGTTGTAGGATCTAGGAATCTACTGGTGGTAGGACCACTTATGAGTCCGCACGGGTAGGTACCTCCACCCCGCCTATTTCTGCCGTGAAGTAGTAATGGGTTTTGGTTTGAAGGGTGGGGCAGCCGTTGTAACTATACGTGAGACCTTAGAACTTATATCTCAAGGTGGGTGGCGTATTTACGTTGCAGATGTCTATGGGCTTCGGTAACCACTTAACACCAGGTGGGCTCGCCCATCCATTTAAGCAATAAAAAAAATAATTAAAACCACTTTTACGATTTCATTTTGCGTTTATTTTTAGTATTACCGATTTATTGAATACTTTAGAATTTCAACAAGAAGACAGACCAATGAACCGCCCAATAAGCGATCCCAGCCTGGTAAAGGTTTCCTCTATTTCTTTCCAGTCCGTATAGCGCTAGTCTCAATGTTTGTTCAGCTGTTGCAAATATTTCTTCTTCCCACATTCGTGGTTAATTTCCTTGTTTCCTGCCTCCCTGTGGTACCCGAAACATAATATCCAATTTTCCTATTCCTCTAACCGTGATCTGTCTTCTACTATTATACTACTGATCATTTTGTTTCTTTTTCTACTGACTTTTCTTATGTGTGTTGCTCCTCTCTATTAGCTGGGTTTGTGAAAGCCCACACACACACAGCACGCTCACAATCGTCTAATGAAAAGCCATACCCTGTTTTACTTTTCGTATTTAGTACGTGAGCACACGTGAGGTCGTTTTGTTTGAAGTGATACCATCATCACGTGTTTAGCTTCGCAGCGCCCACAACGGGTTGGCAAACTCTTTGCCGAACATCTCTTTACTGCCCATTTCCTATTCAGCTTAAAATACCTAGTCAGGTCATAAATTCTGTCAAATGTTTAATGTAAAATAATTGAAACAAGTTTATTCATTATGTAACCATTCATATACCAAAATAAACTTAACAAAACATAGATTCTTATGACACTAAAGTTTATTCAAAATGACCTCCGTGATTTTGAATACAGGCCTTCAATCTGCGCGGCCAGTCGTCTATCGCAGCACGAACGAGGTCCTGTCAATATCGGCGGCTACCTTAATCAAGGATGTCTTGAGTGACTCCAAATTGGGATGAGGCTTTGAGCACGCCTTTTCCTCCAAGTGTTGCCATATCTTGTAATCTAACGGATTCAAATCTGGACTGGAGGAGGGCCAGTCTTCGTGCCGGATGAAGTCGATTTCACGCGCCGCCAGCCAGTCTTGTGTGCTCTTCGCTCTATGAGCTGGCGCCGAATCTTGTTGGAATACCCAGTGCCTGTTATTGAACATGGTATGAGAAACAGGTTCCACAAGGTTCGTCAGGACTGTATTTTGATACACAACTGCATTCGTTTTTACACCTTTCTCACAAAAATGTACCTCTGTTAAGCCCCAATAAGAAACTCCCAACCATACCATGAGCGAGGATGGAAAATGACCTCGTTGGACACGCGGAATACGGTTGCTCGCTTCTTCACTACTGTGTGCGTACACCTTATCATTTTGTTTGTTGTAGCTCTCTTCTACGGTAAAAATTTTTTCATCCGAAAAAAGAATTTCCCGATATTTTTTTCCCGCGTACCGCTTCAACAAAGCGCGGCATCTCTTCAGTCTCAGGTCCATTAGACGAGCATTCAAACGATGTCCTGTTTTTCTTCGATATGCCCGAAGCCCTAAGTCTTCATTTAACACCCTTTTCACCGTGGTTCTGCTTAACCCCATCTGAAGGGCCAACAGTTTCTGCTTACGTTTGGGATTTCTTTGAATTCGCGCCTTCACAGCTTTTATCACTGCTGGAGTCCTAACAGACCGAGGGCGACCACTTCTTGACCTGTCATCTACACTAGAGTCTTCATTGTATCGTTTGATGGTACGATAAACGAATCTTTTGGTTATATTCAAATTTTTCAGTATGTTAAAAATTTGAATTGGCGCGTAACCGCAACGATGCAACGCAATAACTGCAACACGGTCTTCTTTAAGCGTCCACTCCATATTTAAAAATGAGTAAAATTCTAAAAGTATACATTTTTATTTTCATGAACAATTCGAAATTCGAATTCAATAAACTTTTTTGTGGCCAGCATTCTAAAAGAAAAGTTTTTACTGTGTGACAATACTTATGACCTGACTAGGTAAATCTATTAAAATACAACAAAATTACAGACGGATTAGTTTGTCGTGTTCTCGACTCTTAATAAAACAGTTCTTCATTTAGGCTTTCATACTTTGAATTCGAAATTAATTTTCTCGCAAAATTACTTTACAAAAATACAATGTGCTGTGATGTTATCGACATAGCCTCATTGTGTGGTCCTAACGAGTATTGAGCATCCAATTATATCGGTAACAGTACGAGGTTCCATCATCGCCTGTCAATATAATTAAAGTACCGCCGTTCCATGGTCGATGTCAGATGAACGCCTTGTTAGCCGTTCATTATCAGGTCGCATTGACATAACATACGCATAGAATTTTAAGGATCACAAGTATCACCTTTTGTAGGTTGTATATCTATACGAATATATAAATCTACAGTGTTTTTTACGGATGTACCGTTATAACTACTGAAACATGCATCCGATTGACTTGAAACTTGATATCCATGTAGAAAAAACATGTACTTAATGGATAGGCTAATATTTATATGAGTGTTGGACTCCCTAATAATAATGACCATAAATAATAATGTTAATTTTAAATACCCAGCGAAGCGGGCGAGTACAGCTAGTACTTTTATGAAACATCAATACACGCGACTGTTAGCACGCAGTCTGGCCGCATCGTGGGAGACCTTTTTTTTTTTTTTTTTTCTCACAGGAGACTACGCCTTGAAAAAGGCGCGCGAAGCACTTGCCCCGCAGAACGACTACCGACTAAGCCCCATCGAGCTCCACCATACCGACTAAAAGAAACTTACGGTACCGCGATGCGCGCCGAAAGTCTCGCCTTAGGCGGTACCCGTACTAATGTTAATACGGGATTTCATCCCCGGGAAAATCCCGTAGAACCTCGGCCACCACACCGTGAGCGGCGCACAGGAGCCACCTTGCACCGCTTCACCACCGGACCAACAGTCGAGTGCCGAGCGCCCCCGCACCCGGCACTCGATAGTCCCTACGAGGGCTGAGCGGCGGCCTCTCGCACGCGCCGTCCACCCCGCCTTCAGCGCTGAGGAGCCGAAGAGGGATCCCATTCCCTTTCGCGCTCCTCAGCCTCACGAAGCGCCATGACCAAGTCACAGAACCCAGCCATGACCTCCCACGAACTCCGGTCCTCTACCATACGGGCGACGATAGCCCGCAAAGAGAGGTCCTGCCCCAACACCGCGACGAGGTTTCGCCGCGGGTGCTCCCACCGTGGGCACGCTTCTAGCGCGTGCTGAGCGTCATCGTTCGGGTGCCCACACTGGTGGCAGCCCGGATGTGGCTCCCTTCCGCAGACTCTCCACAGATACCTCCCGAAGCATCCATGCCCCGAAAGGACTTGGGTGAGGCGAAAGGAGAGCTCACCGTGTCGCCGGTCCGACCATGCCTCCAGCACAGGCACATCGTGGGAGACCTACCCACGTTGCGAATGAATTAATTAATTAATCACTAGAGTTTAATTTAGATTAATTATTAAAACAAATCTTAGACTGAAAATGGTCAAATAATAATTTCTAGCACATTAAAACTAACTTCGTAGCGTTCAATGTTCATTATTCGTAGCTACAGTAGAAAACAAATCGAAACTTCTTTGTTAACCTTCAAAGTAATATTATGTCAATGTTAGGCTCTCAACAAAAGAGAGTAAATAAGTTCGGGTTATAATTAGTGTTGCCATACGACCGAACCTAATATTATTTTATTAAATTTCGACGACAATGGATATTTGTTAACAAAAACCCTGTGCATTTGTGAACGCCAAAATATTTTTGTATGTTTTAATTTAAACTACTTTTACAGCTTAATCGTATGTTTTTAAATTATTTATGACGTTTCCAATAAATAAATAATTGTTTTCGTGGTCATGGACTACTGTACATTGTGCTAATAGTAGATGTAGTTTTAATTATTTTATTTATTTTATTTTATTTTATTAGGAAGACAAACAGTGAACTTAAACTATATAAACTCTAACCTTACAACTAAACACCATTTAAATGTCTCCGCATTTAAAATATGTCTAAGACATGCGAAAACTGTTGAAAAGCATACCTAGTGATGTTTGGTTTTTTGAAAATTTTAATTGTATTTTTCTTAAATAGTCTGACGTCACTATTGTTTACTTCGCTGTCGTCTCAGATATAGTGGAATGAAATCGAAATTCCAAATAACGTGTTTCTTATTCAGGTTTGGTGTTCAGCGTTATCGGACCAGCTGTTTACCATGTTTGTTACGAATTTATCACGACAAGACAAGAAGGGTCGTCGCGTCCCCTTGCGGGGGCACGGAACGGGCCTCGGGGCAAACCCCACTACCCGGGCTGAAACTCCCTACCATATAAGGCAGGGGTGAAGTAGATGCGGGGAGGACTTGGGGAAAAGGTACGCTGTTCGCAGCGTGCACGGCTGCACTACATCGACAAAACATATATACTTATACATAATACGATGGGCTTGANCAACGGTGGCACCGGGGAGGAGAGTAGGCTTGCTACGCTCTCTTCCACCGATTGGTGGAATGCGGCCTCTGAGGGTGCAGAGTCATTTGGAGCGAACTGCCGCTCCAGCATTTCGGCCAGGATATCGGCGCGGGCCTGAGCCGAGAAGCATCGGTTGCCCCTCTCGTCCACGAGTGGACAGGTCGGGGCAGGCCGATTTATCACGAGAAACTCAGTGGCCTGTGTCTATGGGTTAATTCGCTCGTCGAGCCCTTCGTCGCAAGCGACGGGTTCCACGATGGCGGCCAATAAGCTCGTTTATCTTCTATGAAAAGTAATGAAAATAGTTCCAAATAGAAATAAGAATTTCATCTGGTCAACTTATATTTCCTTTGATTCACTATTTTTAAGTAAATAAGGTATATTAGGGTATATATAGCATGTTCTTTAAACTTCAAAATCTGTTTCAAAAGAGAGTGTTGTAATATAATTATATTTAATATTAAAAAATATGGAAATAAAATAAAATCGTTTCGACATCTGACAACATTTTACGTCAAATTACCAAATTACTAAGCACCCTAACTAGGTAGTAAGTAGTATTGGAATCAGTTAAGTGGCGGTTATCGGGCCTCACGCTGCTCGGAATGGCCTCCGTGTATGAATTATCTACACGTTAGACAATATTATCACGCAATACGAGATTTTGAAATGAAGAAAATTATATTTATGCGTTGTGTAACTTATTTAACAAACTCAACTACCCAACATATAAATCGGGCTACCGCTGTCTTTTTTTCTTTCGAATTGTACTATTTAAAAACTTATTTAATTTCTATCTGCTATTATCATTACGAAAACATTTAAAAGTATTTATTTCACCTGCTTCTGCTTTAACAAATAAAATAGCAGGGAACGGTCATCCGGATTATCATCTAAACTAGGATTCCCCATATTACCTATGGGAAGCAGAGATTGATGTACATATGTACTTACATTGACCGTGAGATCGTTCATCTATTGTAGCAATAGTAAAAAAAGGCATTTGTATATATAGATAATAAGCACTCAAACAAAGAGCTGGAGTGGGAATCAAATCCACGACCCTCAGCGCAACTGAGAGACGCTAATTACTGCATCACCGAATCAGTATTACATTATAAATACATTGAAATGGCGCCCTTTTAAGTAAAATTCGTTTGTAAATATCGGAAAAAAACCTTACTTCATATTCACTGAGCAGAAGAAGCGTACAGGGGTCATCGATTTCACATCTATCACGGCGTGTTTGACCTTCACAGAACACCTGTACCGGCGTGAAGCGAATAAAACCATGTTGTTTTGTCATTGAGAAGTAGCTTCGGCTAAAAAGCCGTTTGTCAAACTCACGTCGCACAGTTAATGCGTGTTTAGTATTAATTGTTTCCGATTAATGTTCGGCTGTTTTATTTATGACTAGCTGACCCGGCAGACTTCGTAGTGCCTCAATCGATAAATAAAAGACCTAAACTTTTGTATAAAATAAACTTAAAACAAACAAAAGGAATCCGTCCGACGGGGGAAAAACAAAATTGTTATTTTCCTTTAATTCCGAGCATTTTCATATTTATCTACCTTTTAAACATTCTCTGGACTTCCACAAATAATTCAAGACCAAAATTAGTCAAATCGGTCAAGCCGTTCTCAAGTTTTAGCGAGACTAACGAACACCAATTCATTTTTTATACAATATATAGATTTTTGTATTTGAATTATGTGACAACAGAACCCCGTTGTGGTTCATTCGAGTCGTAAATTTTGTAGCTCGTTTTAAAGTCCCCGGTTTCGGTGTTGTTCGGACGAGGTGATTTTGGAATTTTTAATTTTGTTTTTTTTTTGTATTGTAACATTTGTAATTTTGTAAGTTTTTAAATTCGAATTTCGGTTTTAAAATTAAATAACGATCGTTTGTATAGATTTTCTTGATCTGTAGGGTGTGTGTGCTTTGAGAACATTTTTTCAAAGGACGAAATCGGTGAAAATAATATGTGCCTATATGTAACACCAACTTATTTAATTTAAAATTAAGTAGTGTGGAGTTGACATTTGACATTTGACAAGGAAACGTAGATAAAATTGATTATTAGCTTATCGTTGATCGTGAAATAAAAACAACAATTATGAAGCCAATTACAGCGCCACCTACAGTGCACTATTGTAAATTTATGTCATACTTTTTTTCTTCCCTTTTTTTTCCTACCTAAGCTGATAGCCTTGAGAAGCTGACAATAACCTATTCAAGAACACACGACAAAATAATAAAAAATCGTTTAGGGGTTCATCAGCAGATACATTTATAAAAAACACGTGTGGCACTTGGAGACTGCCGCGGTAAAGCTATTGCATAGCATTTTTTATCAACTTATGCAAGTATAAATTGACAATAATAATTTAATATTAAAACAACATAAAAATGAGACCACGCTATATTTATAAACATTAACAAAAGCAAAACATTAACCTTCACACTCATAACCTAGACCGCGCGAGGGAGAGATGGGCAGACTTTTCATGATGTGAATGCGGCAGTGCCACGTCACGCCGCGCGCTTATTCACAAACACAAATTCTCGGTAGGCAGCGGCTTGGCTCTGCCCCTGGCATTGCTGAAGTCCATGGGCGACGGTAACCACTCACCATCAGGTGGGCCGTATGCCCGTCTGCCTACAAAGGCAATAAAAAAATATATAAAAAAACACTACACAAGCGCAACGTGTGAATGTGTTAAACGCGAGCTACATAGTAGGCGTAGTGGGGGTGTCAGGTTATTTTCGTTACGGAATTTCTTAATTCAGTCGCCGCGGTCAAGGCCCGCGATGCCATGCAATAGCTTAAAAAATAAAACAAACACGTAAAGATTATCCATTTTTTTTTTTCTAAAGGATAATAATATTAATATAAAATGTTGAGTTACTACTAACGTAGGTTATTACATTTTTTTCTTCAAAATACAACCGGTATTTTTTTAGCTACGCTTCAATAAATCCCGCGCGCTCTGTGTTCTTTGTGTGTACGATAAATTTCTTCGGACGCCACGTGTGTACTTACTATGCATGAGAGTTTGACTATCCACACACGTCGCGAAATGATTTGTGCCCCTCATAAAATTCGAGGCTGCTCAATGCGATGGGAAAATTCTAAAGGACAAGTCTCGTTGAGGGCGATTTTATTGTCATCTTCGCGGAATCGTGGCGATTTGCGATCGATTCAGTGAGCGATTTAGTGCNAAATTTCTTCGGACGCCACGTGTGTACTTACTATGCATGAGAGTTTGACTATCCACACACGTCGCGAAATGATTTGTGCCCCTCATAAAATTCGAGGCTGCTCAATGCGATGGGAAAATTCTAAAGGACAAGTCTCGTTGAGGGCGATTTTATTGTCATCTTCGCGGAATCGTGGCGATTTGCGATCGATTCAGTGAGCAATTTAGTGCTGAACACACGTATTGTGTTCGAGAAATACGCTGTTTGATTTACTAGAGATTTCCGGTTCTCTCGCTTAATATATTAGGGCTGCGAACCACCGACGGAGTTTCTACCGGTAACCGTCCTCGTCGAACCCGTCGCTTGCGACGAAGGGCTCGACGAGCGAATTAACCCATAGACACAGCCCACTGAGTTTCTCGCCGGATCTTCTCAGTGGGTCGCGTTTCCGATCCGGTGGTAGATTCTGCGAAGCACTGCTCTTGCTAGGATTCGTGTTAGCAACGTCGTCTGGTTTGAGCCCCGTAAGTTCACCTACACTTTAGGGTGAAGTAGAAATAGCCTCTCAAGGCTATCAGCATAGGTAGGAAAAAAAAGGAGTTTCTTTTTACCGCACGTTCTGTGTGATCGAAAACCTCGGACATTCGGAAGCGTATTTATTATTACACGTGCTGTGTTACGATTAATCGCCTCAAGTTATTATTGTAGACATACCGAGTGCTGGAAATATTTTTTCCAGACTCGATAACATCAGAATACCAATATTTTATTTCCACTTATACGTTTTGTAAGTCCGCACGAGTAGGTACCACCGCCCTGCCTATTTCTGCCTTGAAGCAGTAATTCTTTTCGGTTTGAAGGGTGGGGCAGCCGTTGTACTGTAAAAATTGAGACCTTAGAACTGATGTCTCGAGGTGGGTGGTAGCATTTACGTTGTAGGTGTCTATGGGCTCTGGTAACCACTTGAGACCACGTGGATCGTGAGCTCTTCCACCCATCTAATCAATAAATAAATAAATAACAAATACGTCTCGGTGGGCTTTGCACTATCCGCACTTATTTTATTTTTTCTTATGATTGAAGTATTACTGGTGGCCCAGAGGCCTTTTCAGTTCCATTAGAATAAGCGGGTGAGCAAGTTCTCAGCCAGGAGGGGTGGGATTTGCTAAAAGCTACCCAAGTGCCTCCAAAGGAGACCTAACAGCTAAAGAGTAGCTATTTCGCGAATGAATCTACTACCGGATTGGAATCGCGACCCGCTGAGAAGATCTGGCGAGAAACCGGCTGGTGTTTAAGTTACTCTTTGCCGTGTTCGACGAGTACGGTTACCGGGGTTCCCAAGCCTGCTCCTAGTGTCAGAGCAAAAGGCCGTCTAAAGCAAAGGTTGACTTACTTGTATCCGGTTTTCCTATATAAGGTTTCTTTTTTAACATACAGCTGCACATTTGTAACATACAGCTTAAATGAAACATGTGGTATTTTCCCGAGATAAAGAATTGCTATTGTCATGCTCTGGTACATAAACTACCAGCTACCCAGCGAATAGATTGTCGTACTTATTTTAGCAAATATACCCAGCGTCACACTGCTCATGTCAGTGTTATAAAGTATACTATTAATCAAAGTTATAAACCATATGTGATCGTTTGATGATCAAATGAAGCAAAACGATCTTTAAATCTGCATATTCTTGGTAAAAGCTATATAATTCAAGATCTAATTTATCCATCAAGATACCACCTAAGAGTAGTATTTGAAAAGAAAATGGGAGACGAATAACAATGATTGCAGTCATGTACCAATTTCGCATAACACAATTATTGTACTGTTCTCATTCTGATTGTCTGGCGCCGAGACCGCTCGAGATATCTATAAATGTTAACAAGTTCTTGTGAGGACAAAAACATGTCCATTTCAATTACTGAATACATGTGTACTTCAAAGATGTCAGGCGACCAAGTCACGAACGACTTACGATATCTGAAAATTATGTAATTCGTGCCATTGAGCTATATCTTGCATGCCGGCGCGGTACGTACGCATTGTACACCCAGCTTTGGATGTGGTTCTAAAACTTAACGTATCATACCAATGTCCAATAGATGATTTTTGGAACGAAGTTCCTTATGGGACGATGCCGAGGGGTACCCTAACCGGGAAAACGTCCGTAACGTAAGATTTTTTATATTTAGTTTGTTATCAACAGATGTCACTGCACGTAAATTCAACAATTCCTGAATCGCGGTGACGAGATGTTACACAGTTGATAGTTCTCGTATTTCTCTTGCTAAATCATACTTACCTGGCGTAGAGGGATACCATGATCTTGCAGGCGGTTCCCCCAGGGCGAGGCTGCTCCATTGCACTGCGGAGTGGTTGACCCTTCCGATTACTTTTATATTTATCAATTAAAAAATCATGATAAAAAATGTATACCCCGAATAATTATTTTCTTTATACCTCGAATAGAACTTAAAATTAATATTTTTATAATATGGAACTTCGTTCCTATCCGGTGTCCCACGATACCACACATCTTTTTATTCTTTTTTATTTTGCATATAACTATGTATACGTGTATGTATGTATGTAAACGCAACCGGAAATCAGGAAATATTCATCAACAACATTCAAAAGATATACTTGATTACTTATTGGTTAAAATTATTTAGTCCCATCTAATATTTTACTGTTACCGAAGTTACATAAGCCCAGATGGGTCCGCCGATGATTGATAATTTACTTATCTTCCTTCAGACATTAGTAATGCGAGGGACAGGGTAATTTCATTATCTAAAAACAAACTGTTGCCTGATTTAATTTAACCATTACAATTGCGTACCTTTTGTCGGTAAATTGCTTTGTGTAATCTGTAAGTCGCGGTAAATAGGGCGCTAAATCTGACCACATTACTACGTATAAAACTGCTTCGACAGAGGAAAGAAAGGCAAGTTGTGAATTAATTCATAACATTACACTACAGTGCAGCGGATAGGAGTTTTGCTGAGTTAATTATGACAAAACTCATAGAGTAGAAGATGAATTTCAAATAACAAAACGGGTTGATGACATTCTCTATACTGATGCATGAATATTAAAAGAGGACTGTTCAGAGTACTGACAGTTAAGAGGGTAATCCTCGCTGATACTCCACACCTGTTCGTTCTAAGGTCAAGAGGGCTGTTTCACATCAGAATGTTTGCCGTCACAGATGACTGGGAACTGAGAATTCACGCCTCACGCGATGTTTTTGTTCGTCAAACTTAAACTAGTTGTTGACCGTGATTTCGGTTGGAGTTTTTTTAATTGGCATTCTGTAATATCTACGTGATATATATTTCATTGATTTTTTAATCGATCGCCTCATTGTTCGAGCTGCAGTCAGTGTCTTCATTAAATATACTTATTTGATATTTAGTCTTTATGTCTTTAAGAGAGGTTAAATATAATACTTATATCATCAACAAGAATACTATTATCTCGCGTGTGGTTCTGGTGACAGTCAGACAGAAGGTTATTCCGTGTTGGGGCCATAGACCTTAGGTTTCATACTTCAGTGGTTGGAGCCTCAGATTGTTTTTTTTTTGTATTTAATGGTGCAGTGACAGTTAATGTTATTGCGCGCTCATAGATAATAACAAGATTTTCATAAACATTAAAAGATGTTTAGATGTAGAGTACCTTCTACTGTATTCGCGTGTAGTAGACATAATTTAAAACACCTTTTACAGCTTATCTAGGGTTTTTTAATTGTATTTTTATTGTTTCCGACATTTTAAATACTTTACAGTTTCTGTAGTCACGAACCACCATGTCTCGTGAAAATATGTAGCTTTAAGTACATCCTTTACACAACTTCATAAAGAAACACGTACAGATTCTGGATCGATTCTCCGTTATTATTAATGATGGTTAAATTTAAATTCAATACACATTTCACAGGCACTTTCCAGATTTTTAATGGTTTGATAGAATACAAGTGTTTTGATAGTAAGAGAAATTGTGTGCTCTGTCGTTTTTCTGATGTGCAATAAACAATTATGAAGGTGATTATTGAGATTATTGACCTTATAGCGTGGATGGTAGACGTATTTGCTAGAGCTCATGTACATTTTATGCATGAAAAAAGGTCTCGATTGCATTTGAATCATCCTACCCTTCAAATCACACGTTTTAAAAAAAATAGAAATGGCTCTTATTAGTGCCACAGAATGATTACAAAATACGATTAACTAAAAGTAAGATCAGATTAGTATTTATTATGACGCACGGATAATAAGATAGTAAGGAAAGTGAGTTAATAAGGGAAATGGTAAGAAATGCGCCGGATATTATTACATTGTGTGTATTTGATATCATTTCGGTTTATTTTTTATACAATTAAAGAGAACATTTTTTAAATATTTAAATTGAATTTTCGATTAATATAATTACTAGCATTTACCAGTTGTTGGGGCTATTGTGAGCTACATAGGGGACGCGTCATGCAATTGAAGCTTTGACCGCATTTCTCAAGGTCAGTTACGGCTTTAATAACCAACTTTTGCTGTATCCACCATAGAGTATAACATATTTGACAGATGCCTGAATCTCGCTTACGACATTTTCAAGATAAGCTTGCATATATACAAGTTCCGAACAACAACATTCGGACCGTCGGTCTACCGAGCAATATCACCCGCTCGGTGGAGGATCTGCCCTTCGTCATTATTTTCAAACAACCATACAGGTGAGACCTGACCTCGACTGACCACGTAGCAAATATTAATCATAAAAAACGAAACAAAACAAAGAAATTCCTATTTCGAAATAAATACTTTATGAGCAATAAAATGAGTTCCACTCTAATCCATCAATAACTCAATTTACTTTATCTCTGATGTTCGGATCATGGCAATTTCTTTGAGTAGATGTGACAGATCGGTCACTCAACTTAATAAGGGCGAGTAAAGGACAGCTGCGAGTCGACATGATATTGATTAAACACTGATGAATCGTGAATTAGTGAACTCATAAATTTTTCGAGAAATTCATTACTCGTGGTAGGACCTCTTGTGAGTCCGAGCGGGTATTCCGCTGCCTATTTCTGCCGTGAAGCAATAATGCGTTTCGGGTGGGGCCGCCGTCGTAACTATACTTGAGACCTTAGAACTTATAACTCAAGGTGGGTGGCGCATTTACGTTGTAGATGTCTATGGGCTCCAGTAACCACTTAACACCAGGTGGGCTGTGAGCTCGTCTACCTATCTAAGCAATAAATAAAAAGAAAAATATGGTCCAGCCCTACAGATGTGAAGCTGATTGTAAATAGCTACTGTTGTTGGTGAACATCGACATTAATAGGAGCCCAGTCATGCCGTTGCCACTATAAATCTTGTTTGAAAATGTATGTAGATTAATAGGTCATATTATAACAGTCGAGAAACTTCAAAGAGGCGAGTTTGTTTCAGAATCGGGTGGCGTGTAACAAATTTCATCTGTGAAAACTCAGTATAGAGGAGAGAAGTGGTTCTACAGAACACGGGGGCACTCTGTTCTGATGACTGGTGCTGGGACGACAGAGAGAAGATGATTTATGATAAATGATTTTTTTTCTTAATTAGATAGGTAAAGGTTTACCATGCGGTCACGCCGTGCCTTGAAACACTTAATAATAGTGCCCACTGAGTTTCTAGCCGGATCTTCTCAGTAGGTTGCGATTTCGAGCCGGTGGTAGATTCTGCGAAGCACTGCTCTTGCTAGGGTTAGTGTTAGCAAATTCTCTCAGGCTGAGCCCGTGAGCTCGCCTAACCATCCGCGTGAAGCTGGAGTAGCTTCTTCGGCTACCAAAGATAAGGTCGGGGAAAAATGTATAGTACATACAACAGCTGCTTTAAATCCTTCAAGCCGGAGGACTTATCCCTGGAGATCGCCCCTCTATGTAAAAGCATATTTAACAGACATGATATTCTAAAATCGGTTTTTAAAAAATGTTAAAAAGACTATCTTAAGATTATTTATTATATTTGGTTCATCACATTTGTAAGTTGTTGAAGATTATCCAGAGACGCAATGTAAGCCATCGAGACAATGTTGCGAGACATTTTATAATAATACTAGCTGACCCGGCAGACTTCGTAGTGTCTCAATCGATAAATAAAAGACCTAAGCTTTTGTACAAAATAAACTTAAAACAAACAAAAGGAATTTGTCCGACAGGACAAAATTGTTATTTTTATTTAATTCGGAGCATTTTCATATTTTTCTACCTTTTAAACCTTCTCTGGACTTCCACAAATAATTCAAGACCAAAATTAGCTAAATCGGTCCAGCCGTTCTCGAGTTTTAGCGAGACTAACGAACAGCAATTCATTTTTATATATAAAGATATAGTTATAGATAATGCTTAATTTTATGTAACGTAATCTGTAAAATGTAATCTAGGTATAAGATAATGTAAAGTCTAAATATAATTTATGAGTTTAATAATAATAAAAATAACAGTAAAACAATCAGGGCTTGATTCGAATTGTAAACAAACTCGTAGGTACCTCACTTATCTTTGTCTACCACAATAATAGAGTACAACGTTATATAGCGGCGGTACTCAAACTGCGAACAATAGTACAATCTCGGATCGTCATCCAATAAAGACATCAATAAGGGTACTCCCGGCGACCTGCGCCATATTCTCGTTTCGACCTTACAGATCGAACAATGGCCGTTTCCGGTACACGTATTGAATTCTATAAATATTTCTCGTTCGTATATTTACTGGTTCTAGTTGAGGAAGCTTGCAGTATCGTAACCGCCATATTAGATGCTATGTACGGAACTAATGGAATAATATTAGTTTTTCCTTTTTGCACATAAACGTCAATTGTTACAAAATGGCGGTGAAATAGGTAGAAAGAAGTTTACTTGCAACATATATCTTTCAATACCGATGATAGCCCAGCGGTGGCATACCCTTCGTAATAAGGTGACACTCTACAAACTTTTCTTTTTTATTTATTGCTTAGATGGGTGGACAAGCTCACAGTCCACCTGGTGTTAAGTGGTTACTGGAGACCATAGACATCTACAACGTAAATGGGCCACCCACTTTGAGATATAAGTTCTAAGGTCTTAGTATGGTTTCAACGGCTGCCCTACCCTTCAAACTGAAACGCATTACTGCTTCACGACAGAAATAGGCGGGTTGGTGGTACCTACCCGTGCGGACTTACAAGAGGTCCTACCACCAGTAAGTTGCATACGCCCGGTCATGAACTATGCAAGTGTAGTGTTCGCTAACGCGGTCCGCACTATTTTGAAACCCCTTCAAGTCATTCAATCCCGTAATTGCAGGATAGCCGTTTTAGCACCGTGATTCTTAAGGAATCTGGATCTCCATGACGACCTGAAGCTTGACTCAAGTAAGTATATACAGTCGGCATCAATGCATCACTTTGAGAAGGCGGCACGACACGAAAACCCTCTTGTCGTGGCCGCCGGAAATTACATACATACACAAAAAAAGGTGGCATACGTAAGGCGCATACCTCATTGGAGATCGGTCGGTAGGTACTTACAATTAATAACCAGGTTTAATATTAAATATTATGAAATTTTATCTGGCAACGTATTCATTATTTATAATTGTCAGTTAGTTTATACTTGTCGCGCATTTGTAACAATATGACGTGAATTACAAAATTAAGCTCCCATATTTGAAAACATTAAGGCACCTTTACGTTTGCAAATAATCAGAACTAGAATCGAAATTTGTAAAAATATGTATCGGTGAATCAATGAAAATTTAAAAAAATTGATTTTTATAGTGTTACACTGCTGAATTAGATTTTACTGTGACCTAACAACAAGCACGGTTACATTGTTGATTGGCCACGGTCAGTCACAGAGTTCGCTTCCACATAAATATTTGTATGGAAATAACTGACTTTGAAGGGGTAACTATTTTAGCTTACGTAAATATTTCAAAAAAGTGACGATATTTCTAATTTTATTCCTTATGATTCAAATATTTACGTTTAGGTTTTTTGTAGCTCATTAGATTTGTGAATGTATTAAGGTTGTTGTTGACTGTAGATATTTTAGAAATACATACATAAACTATTCTAGCCGTATTCGCCCGGTTCGCTGGGCATTTAAAATTAACATTATTATTTATTGTTATTATTAACAGGGAGTCCAATACCCGTATAAATATTAGTCTATCCATTAAGTACATGTATTTCCTATATGGATACCAAGTTTCAAGTCAATCGAATTCATGGTTCAGTAGTTATAACGGAACATCCGTAAAAACCACTGTAAATAATAATAATAATATAACTCTTTATTTATATAACACCTTAATATGTACAGAGTAAACTAATAAAACAAAAGTCGGTGATATAAATCGGCGGCCTTATCGCTGAAAGCGATCTCTTCCAGGCAACCTTGCAGGGAGAAGAATACGTTAACTGGACGGTGCTATATATTAATAAACTTACATAAAAATATATACTTAAATACAAATGTGAAAAATAAATACCATATAAGATAAACTTACATACGATTAAATACAAATAAATACTAAAATATACAAGATAAAATACAAAAGAAGTAGGAACTTATACAGTTACTAGCGACCCGCCCTCGCTTCGCTTCGGAAACATTAAAACACACATGAAATCAAAAAAGTAGTGCGATTTCAATCTGGACTTGAAAGTTTCCGGCGAGGACGATTGTTTAACGCTTAAAAGTAACGCATTCCATAAACGGACTGATTCAACCGCAAAGGAATGGTCATAAAATGACGTCCCGTGAGCCGGAAACTTCAGCAGTAAATTTTTATATTAGTATAGATTATTCTTGCCTGTAGTGTTCCCAGTAGTAAGATTAAAACTTATTCTTTGAAGATCGAAGATGGGCAGGGTTCCACACTGTGTGTATGTGGTGTTAGCGGTTACAGAAATCGACGGATTCACGCTGCTACTCACGTGGAAAATGAGGTCCAATTTGATGTGTTCTCGGCATTTATCGAACAAGCTCAGGGCTAGCTTTAGGGCTGTGGTCATTCGATATACCTTAAACTTTTATGTATTTATCTGCGTATAGAAAATAAAAATGAATATTTGTTCTATGTAACGGGATGAATGTAATGTGCTCTGCGTCAACCCTGTCCTGCCGTATTAATAGCTCCGACTGGGCTCCGGCCCGGTCCGGGGTAGGGCGCCGGCTGTGAGCGGCAAGAGTTTTTAGTGAGGTTCAACTCCCACGGCGAGTTTCTCATGTGGAAAAAAAAGTACGTTACTAAGCCGTCCATTAGATTGTGATGAAGCTGAGCTCAGTTGTCTTTGGAAAAGTTTCTATCATAGTATAGTGCGACAGGTGGCGTGCGTGTACTTTCAAGATACCGAAAGTTTTCGCAGAGTAAGCGATCGTTAGTGTTATTTTACATAATTACTATTTTACACAAACATGGTAATTAATCATCCATTGTCTTTATTCAAGACTAGCGACCCGCCCTCGCTTCGCTTCGGAAACATTAAAACACACATGAAACCAAAAAAATTAAATAAAAAAAAAATTAAAAAAAAAATAAAAAAAGTAGCCTATGTTCATCAGGGACAATGTCGGCTTCTAATGGAAAAAGAATTTTTCAAATCGGTCCAGTAGTTTCGGAGCCTATTCGAAACAAACATACAAACAAATCTTTCCTCTTTATAATATTAGTATAGATATAGACTAGCGACCCGCCCTCGCTTCGCTTCGGAAACATTAAATTTGATTATTGATAGCTGAGTCCCGCGATGTTATCCGCGGTTATTGTCGCGGTTAAGCTAGTTTAAAAAAAGTAGCCTCAGTTACTCCTTATATCATCAGCTACCTATCAGTGAAAGTCCCATCAAAATCGGTCCGGCCGCTCCAGAGATTAGCCGGAACAAATACACAGATAGACAAAAATTGTAAAAAATGTTATTTTGGTGTATTTTGGTACCGTATATAGGTATATTCATATGCCTGTAGTAAAAAGAGGCTACTTCAATATTACAGACACTCCAATTTTATTTAAATATATAGATGATTTCAAATGAGACCTCACTATTGAGCTACACAATGTTCTCTGGAGAGAATCTCAATTCGGTGTTGTTTTAAGATAAGCTGTTTTCGTCAATGCTAACATTTCAGATTAGAATTTACGAGTTAGCAATTATAATGGTTCACACTCAATTATATCTCCAGTGATATTTTAGCTTGATTTAAAGGCATTGATTGCCTTCATTATAATTATTCAGTCAAATGTAGTTTTCAAGTGAGTCACTTGTAAAAGGTTAACTAGAACATTTTATTTCCAATCGTTAAGCTTGCAGTGATAACAATTAACGGGAGTATCACAATTGATTAGACTTCAATAAGTTTGTGTTAAATTTCCGTGATCAGTACGTGAGTCAATAGCAGGGGACCCCGTTGCCTCTAAATTGCACACGGTTAAGGGGTTTCATGGGTACAAAGTGCTTTGTGCGAGTTTTTTAACGTTCTCGATAGCGTAAAAGTTAACTCAAATTTCTATGGAGCTGGAACGTTTGCCTACGTTTGCCACTAGGGGCGCTGTCCCAACTGTATACAAATATGAGTTTGAAATTTGAGAAATATTAACTTCTACGCTATCGAGAGCGTTAAAAAACTCGCTCTAAGCACACTGGTCTCAAAGCGAGTCCAGTCTTAAGCATGGTTTCACAGCCGACTAGATGGGAGACGAGCAGACGACGTACATAGACGGCATCGGAGTTCACAAAGCAATAGACAGTGAGTGAAAGGTCACCAGATAATCGGTCGAAGACTCATGTTTTTTTTTCCTACCTATGCTGATAGCCTTGAGAGGCTATTTCAGCTTTGCTCTAACGTGTAGGTGAGCTCACGGAGCTCAAACCGTAGTGTTGTTAACACTGGCCCTAGGAAGAGTAGTGTTTCGCAGAATCTACCACCGGATCGGAAACGCGACCCACTGAGAAGATCCGGCGAGAAGCTCAGTGGGCTTTGTCTGCGGGTAAATTTACTCGTAGAGACTCGATCGGTGCTTGAGGTGCGTAAAAGCACCCTTACCTGGTGGGTAAGGTTAAGCCTGGTAAGTTAAATAAATTTGCGTCTTTGCTGATGTTAGAGAATGGTGTAAGTCCACACTGATAACAGTCTCATGTTTTAGTTTGATTCCAAGTAAGTAAATATATAGTTTTGGCATCATGACAATAAAAAAGTCATTAGTGACAAAAAAAAATTAATTTCGATTTTATTACTAAATATTTTACCTATTATCGTTTATGTCCTAGTCGACACGAGGATTAGAAGAGTTCTCATGAATTTCGAATAATAAAATAACTTGTAAACACGATAATCCTCATAATTATTAATGATGATAGGAGTTTAAAAAACTTACAATAATATACCGTTGGATTTGGTTCCAATGTTATGAGTCTACGCGATGAAATAGAATTGATTAGGTTGGTGTTACAATAATCTAAATGAGCTATGCTATAAATATTTTATAATATCTTTTATATACTTCACCGATACTCATAAAACTGAAAATATTGCTTACTGAAATATGTTTGCAATAATATTGACTTGTTCTTTTCTTTGATTCAAATCCTTTTTATATTAATAATACAACGTTATAATATATACATACGTATATGTATACAGAAAAGCTCATGATTCGTGATTCCTTCATTCACGTTTTAACTTTTCGCGGATTAAATTTTTTTATTGCTCAGGTGGGTGGACGAGCTCACGGCCCACCTGGTGTTAAGTGGTTACCGGAACCTATAGACATCTACGACGTAAATGTCGCCGCCTACCTCAAGACATAAGTTCTAAGTCACAGTTTTAATAGTACAACGGCTGCCCTACCCTTCAAACCCAAACGCATTACTGCTTCACGTCACGAAATAGGCAGGGTGGTGGTACCAACCCGTGCGGACTGAAGATGTCCTACTACCAGTAGATTCCCATTCCCATATTCACGGATAAAGATTTCTTTATTCGCGGATTTAATAGGTTCATTGATACATACACATTTGACCACTACAATTACACAGACGGTTAAATTGCTTAAACAATTAGGGATTCCAATAATAATTAGTGATTTAGAGCCGATGGGCTTAGCAGCTGACGTGCATAATTCGCCGTTACCCGCTCTCAATTAAAATTAACATTTAGGAGAAAACGATTATGAAGAGAAAACAAAATAAGTTATTAAATGAAAACAAACTGATTTTGTTTTTTTTTTTTTTTCGCAAACCGTCGCCATAGTTAAAAACCGTTTTTTATTGTCATTGCGAATTTTATTACGAAATTACATTAGTTTCGAATACAGTTTTTGTGGTCATTTGAATTCAAGATTGAAATCCTGTTCGGGGTTTACTTTTCATTTTCTATTCATGTAGATACTCTAGTCGGTTACTGATTGCAACGTCCGTTCTGATTTTAGTAGCACATGTATTATTTTTCCCTACCAATTCACTGATAGACCTCTTAGGCTGCCTCTTGGCAATTCCAGCTAAAGTAATATGATATAGGTAATCGTGAATGAATGAATGAATGAATGAATGAATAGCTTTTTATTCAGATCCCTATTACAATTATATGATTAACTTTATTACAATTATAATAAACTTAAATTTCTAGTCTCGTATACTGGTGGTAGGACCTCTTGTGAGTCCGCCTGGATAGGTAGGTACCACGGCCCCGCCTATTTCTGCCGTGAAGCAGTAATGCGTTTCGGTTTGAAGGGTGGGGCAGCCGTTGTGACTATACTGAGACCTTAGAACTATATCTCAAGGTTTGTGGCACATTTACGTTGTAGATGTCTATGGGCTCCAGTAACCACTTAAGACCAGGTGGGCTGTGAGCTCGTCCACACATCTAAGCAATAAAAAAAAATTTTGAATTTTACTTATTTTCTGTAGATCTGTTTGCCAATCGTCAAAGGCCTGCTCCAACCTTTTCCACTCATGTCTTTCTCAAGCCACTCTGTTCCATGTGATCGTACATTCACCAAATAAACTTCTAAAAGAGCAACAGCTTTGCAGTACACACAGGTAGGGCGTCCTTATTTATTAATAGACTACTGAGAATAGATTTTGGAAACATGATTAATGAAGGGCGTCCTTTTGTTCGGTATTTAATTGTACACATATTTAATTTGGACGCGTTCTGCGGTGGAATATTTTGATAAAAGAAATTTATAATGTTTGGTAAATTTTTTTAGCCTGTTTTACGGGGATGAAAGCGAGAAGAAGTCACGTTCACTCAAGGTCATCAGCAATGTCAGGGGCACAGACGAATCGCTGTATACTAATAGTACTAAACCCTACAGGAATGCCGCCACCTACCTTGAGATATGAGTTCTAAGGTCTCAGTATAGTTACAACGGCTGCCCCGTCCATCAAACCGAAACGCGTTACTGCTTCACGGCAGAAATAGGCGGGATGGTGGTACCTACCCGTGCGGACTCACAAGAGGTACTACCACCAGTAAACTTTCCTACATACTTCAAGAGAAGCTCCTAGGAGTCGGAGAAGGAAGTGTTGTGTGGGGAGGGTGTAATCCAAACAGTCGTCCTAAAAAAAGCTGCTTTAAAACTTCGAATAACTTTCGAAAGTGTAGATAAGTTTTAGCGTAAGTTTACAAAGGCAATAATTGCATTAATGAGTTTTTAAATCTAATTACATTCAAAACAAAACAAATATCTATATCTATACTAATATTATAAAGAGGAAAGATTTGTTTGTTTGTTTGTTTCGAATAGGCTCCGAAAGTACTGGACCTATTTGAAAAATTCTTTTTCCATTAGAAGCCGACATTGTCCCTGATGAACATAGGCTACTTTTTTAATTTTTTTTTTTTTTTGGTTTCATGTGTGTTTTAATGTCCGAAGCGAAGCGAGGGCGGGTCGCTAGTTGTAAAATATTTCAATAATTATAAACATTTTGTAGAAGAAAATGATAATATGCGAAATTTACATTATTTTCTTAAATTAATTATTCAAATAAATAATAATACTACATTCAAGAACGGTCTCTAATCCCTCTGCGGTATAGGCATGTGGTACATAACTCATGAATCCATTAATACCCAGAGATTTAATTCAAGTTTATTATCATAAGCCCGCATTTAATAAGACATGTTTGTATATCTGAACGGTTGTCGGTGTGTCTACTGAAATCCTGAACAAATTAGGATAGGCGTATTTTTCAAAAGGAACACATTTTGTTAAATTGAACAATATACGAATAGACGTGTGAAACTCTGGAGAAATATTTTTTTTTTTACAAAGTCACTGAACTTCGAGCTTAGTGCGAGTTTTTTAACCTTTTAGTGGCAAACGTATGAACGTTGTTCCAAATCCATACAAATTTGAATGAACTTTAACGCGATCGAAAAGTTAAAAAACTCGCACTAAGCACACATGTGTCTGTTGGAAACCCAACAAATTGGTTTAAAACCTTTTTTATTGTTGTGGTTGTGGTTTTTGACATTACATTTGAATTTTGAATTATGGAATGTCAGAGTTTTGTCATTCTCTTTTATCCGTGTTATTGTACGCAATTTATAAAATTTCTAAAATATACAAATTTTACACGTACAATCCTCGCGAGTTTATTTATCAAGTTCCTTGCCCATCCTAATCATACAGTCCACTACAGTCTCAATATCAAGATATAATTTAAATTGGTTTTTATTTAACTAACCAATTCGAAATATAAAAGGAGATTCTCTATTCGAGGCCCAATGTTTTGTATCTTTAAATTTTCCATTAAAAGTTTTGGATGACTCTATTGGTTTGGCAACATCGAAATATTCGAGAGAAATAAAATTTTTCGAAACCAGTTCATCGGTATCAACTGGCGTAAGAAATTTACTTCGTTGAAAGTTAAATTTATATTTCGTAGTTCGTATCTTTCGATGTTAAGTATTTTCTTTGATAAATAAATATACATTTAACAAATCCAGATTTCTCGTATCGTCCGTACAACAAATGAGTCGTCTATTATCAAAGGTGGCAATCTGTGCATTTGGACAAAACATTTTTATTGATATGTCAATACAGATTTATTTGAATATAATCGTCTCCTTCAAAGAATACGGTTCAAAACCTGCATTAAATAAAGGTTAATAGTTAACCTGTTATTTATCTAAGATGTCGTTCCGAAGAGTTTTGTGACTGCCAATGGAATACAAAGTCAATAATTCGTTTTTCTGATTTACCAATCATTGTCCAAAAGTCAGATTGCCGCCTTTGATAATAGTCGACTCAAATATGTTAATATGTTTCAATTCTGGCAACCTTCATACTAGAGAAAATTCTAGCTCAAAAAAGGAATTCTATGTTAAAAGTAACTTTTCTAAAGCAGGCCTACGTTTATGGTTATATAGTTGGCAACACTATTATGCTACACTAAATATGAACTTCTTTTTTTTTATTGCTTAGATGGATGGACGAGCTCACAGCCCACCTGATGTTAAGTGGTTACTGGAGCCCATAGACATCTATAACGTAAATGCGCCACCCACCTCGAGATATAAGTTCTAAGGTCTCAGTATAGTTACAACGGCTACCCCACCCTTCGAACCGAAACGCATTACTGCTTCACGGCGGAAATAGGCGGGGTGATGGTACTTACCCGTGCGGACTCCCAAGAGGTCCTACCACCAGTGATTACGCAAATTATAATTTTGCGGGTTTGATTTTTATTACACGATGTTATTCCTTCACCGTGGAAGTCAATCGTGAACATTTGTCGGGTACGTATTTCATTAGAAAAATTGCTATCCGCCTGCGAGATTCGACTTAATTGAAATAAAAACAATTGGATCATAAGTATATCCGTTTACAGCGCTGTAAATGCAATGGAAGATAAGTTTAACTACCAACTAACGTCCATAACTTTCATTTTAATAATTCGATCCGTATCTCCGTAACTATGTTATCTGTTTAACTTTTTTTTTATATTCAACAGTAAAAAGTGTTTTAAATTAGACAGAATGATTTTATTTGACACGCAGGGCACGCGGCGAGCACAAAGGGAATACCGAACCTCTGCTATCGATTGAAATCAAATGTGCAAGAATGAACCAATAGCTTAGACTAGTCAAATATACATATTGTATTTAAAAAAAGATGTGTGGTGTCGTGGGACACCGGATAGGAACGAAGTTCCTTATTATAAAAATATTAATTTAAATTTCTATTCGAGGTATAAAGAAAATAAAACTGGACGTTTCGCAACAATCCACGGTCATTCGGTAACGTGCGAACTTATTGTGGTACACTTCATTCACGGTTGTTTGCATAAGAGTTAGTGTATTGCGCAAACGAATGTTCTGAGATCGTGGTCAATGAATGATAAAAAAAAATGTTAAGTCGTACACTGTGTGCATTACTAATAAGAATCTTACGTTACGGACNATAAAGAAAATAAAACTGGACGTTTCGCAACAATCCACGGTCATTCGGTAACGTGCGAACTTATTGTGGTACACTTCATTCACGGTTGTTTGCATAAGAGTTAGTGTATTGCGCAAACGAATGTTCTGAGATCGTGGTCAATGAATGATAAAAAAAAATGTTAAGTCGTACACTGTGTGCATTACTAATAAGAATCTTATGTTACGGACGTTTTTCCGGTTAGGGTACTGCTCCGCATCGTCATAAGGAACTTCGTTCCAAAAATCGAGATATATTTTACATAATGGTATATGTGGCGTTTTATGGGTCTCTGATATCAAATTAATCAGGTAAGTGGTCGAATGACCGAAATAAGATCAGAGAAAGCAATCATTCATTAGAGAGTATGGAGACTTCCACCACATTTCTAAAAAAAGCTTTAAAAATCGTCTATAACCAACTTAAAAAACCTAAAATCACTAAATGCCCGCATAATACTTGTAGCTCTTCTGCATAATGACATTCTATTCTAGTGTTTAAAAGATAATAAAACTCACATTTCGATTCTAAAGCCTGTAATGGATTTAAAAACGCGTTCTGATGAATTGTTAATTGAAGTCTGGCAAAGACGTTAAAGTGAAGTAAATGAGTTAAGTTTATTACGCAATTAACTAATTCAACGAATCCTTCTTATGGAAGTCACGGCTTTTTGCTTAGGAATCAATATTCATGTTCTTGTACAATCTAAATAACGAAAGGCAAATCGGCTATACTTTCATAAATTTGCTCTTAATATTGATGGCAGAGCGTATTGTTACGCGCTGGGGTTCGGGATAAATAAAATTCCACCAAAGTATAATTAAAAACTGTATTCAACACTTAAAACTTTCAAAAAACACTTTAAAACTCTCAATTCACTTCTTCCGCTTCGCTTCAGGTGATCCGTTCGCTGTTTCGCTTCGAGTAGTTCCGATTACTAACTGACTGCGTACCATCTCTGCAACGCTTTTATAGCCGATACCACACCCCTAGAATTATCGAGAACATTCCACACATTTCAAGTATTGCGTTTCCGCTATCTGACAATAGATGGCGCTGTACTTCTCGAGCGTTCTAGGTGCTACTAGATCCTTCGATATTCGTTCGACTATTCGGCGATAGATGGCATTACTCTTACCAGCGTAACAGTATTTTGAGTGTATTGTGTAGTCGCTTTAAGTCGCCACGCAAGCCGGAATGTTATAAGAATTCATCGTGGCCCAATAGATAAGACGCCCGGTGCGTTCGTATCGAGCGATACGAGTAAGCCGGTGTTCGAATCCCGCAGCTCACATCCATGCCACATTTTTTTCTAATGAAGAACATACTTAATTCATGTTCACGAATGATTTTCACGTCATCAACACCGTGTAATAAAAATTAAACCAGTAAAAACAACGTAATTCTTGGTCGTAGGGCGTTTTCGGAGCACGAACGTGTAGGTACTACCACCCTGCAAACTTCTAACGCGCAGTAACGCGTTTCGGCTTGCATTTTGGGACACATATTATTCTATACATGGTTGGGTGGTGGAATTCACAAGCTCCGGTAACCAACTACCACGAGATGGACCGCGAGGTCGTTCACCCAATACTATCGCATCAATAAACTAGATTTTTAGGTTTGTTACGGCCTAATGCTGCGATGACCAATTAACTTCACTTGGATCGTCTTTGAAGATTTGCAAACAATAAAAAGGGGCATATTTTAAAACGGTCGATAATATAGTGATGAAACATAAGAATACAATAGTAAGCCCACTGGGTTTCTCGCCGGATCTTTTTAGTAGGTCGTGATTCCGATCCGGGGTTAGATTCTGCGAAGCACTGCTCTTGCTAGGGCTAGTGTTACCAAATTCTCTTTGGTTGTCGAAGCTCAATTATCCGTCCGCGCGTTGCTGGAATAACCCCTTAGGCTATCAGTGTATAGGTAGAAAAAAAACAATAGTAATTGAAAACCAACAATGATTTCTCGTCACAATTGTCGTCTAGAACAGATCGTTTTTAATGATAAAGCCGTTAATTGTACTTTTTGGTTTGCTTCTATTGTGATGTGTTAATTGTGTGTATTTTGGTTTGCAATAAACTATGCTGTACTCCACTAATGGCCACCTACAATCATTAGAGCCATCATTACACCCACAGCAATCACAATCAATCTTTTTTTTTCTAGTTATATTTATTTCCATTCAAAAGGTGTTTTGTAATGGCCTTAAAATAAACTTAATAATAAAAGAAGAGCTATTAGCAAGCTGAAATTTGAATTCTTTTTACCCCGGTGATTCTAGTCAGGACATCAGTCGACAGTGATATTTTTTTTGCATTATCGACATTCGCAGACCTTGTTACGCGTGAAAACCTTCAAAAGTTACTTCAACTTTATGAAGTACATAAAAATTAAATGGATAGTTTCCTATACATCTATAGAAACAGGTCAAAATGAAGGATAGCTATAAATGAAGACAAAAAAATAATTTGATCTTACGCGTTGATTATATCTAATTCGTTGTTGTCTTCGCGATTCGCGATTCGTAAACGCGATTATTATGAGTAACGCCATCTATCGTCAAATAGTAAATCGAACCAATTGAAACATTTTGTTTTTCTAGAACATTTCTTTAGTATTCCAATCGTATCGAGAGTGTTCAAATGGTCTCGTGAATGTTCTCCTGATATGCGAAACGAGTAGAATATTTCATATTTTTTTAACTTCTACCAGGAATTTTAGTTTTTAATTAGTATTTAAGAGAAGTGTTTTCATTTATCTTGAACCCAGCTTGTAACACAAGAGAAAAGTCTTTTTTGGGGCAGTTTAATGTTGTATCAAAATTATTTATTTGCTATTTCTTTTGCTCTTGTTTCTATTGTATTGATCTATCTATTTTGCGTTAAAGTTAAGTTAAGTGCGATATGTGTAAGAGGGGAGTGAGCGAAGAAATGGTATATGATAGAGGAGTATGGAAGGAGAAAACATGTTGCGCCGACCCCAGGTGACTGGGAGAAGAGCAGGAGAATGATGTACGTATATCTATGCAATCTCAAATGCTTAGTTCGCTTTGAGGTCAGAAAATGTACACTTCAAGTGCACTGAGGTTCTATTTTGTCTATACCCAAAACTCATTGAACGCAAAAAAAACGATTATTTCCCAAATTAGTTCCGTGTACGAGATTCTGTATCATCAAATCGTTCTTGTGGCAATCTTGTTTACTCGCTACGAGTAATTTAAGGTAATCAATGGTCAATTGAGTTCAGTAGAGAACCGGAAATATTCTATGTGAACGAACAATTCGCTGTTTACATGTATTATTGTACGTTTTAAATCAAATTGATTTTTTAATCTTATGATGTAAATAAATAAATAAATAAACAAATATTTACTAACAATCACGCCACGTTAACTGGTCCCGTGATAAGTTCGTAAAGAACTTGTGTTACAGGTACCAGATAACGGAAATAAATGTAATATTTTTATTATACACATACATATATTTTAATATACATCCATAACCCTGGAAAATACATTTATATTTATCATACAAATATCTTCCCTTGGCGGGATTCGAACCCGCGACCCCCTTGTGTAGTGACCATGTCACTTACCACTACACCAGACGGCCGTTAAACTATACTATACTATTCGCTCGAGGTTAAGTTTTTTTTTTTATTGCTTACCTTGTGGGCTGTGAGGTCTCCCACCCATCTAAGCAATAAAAAAAAACGCTCGTGCAGATGAGTTTCGTTAGTTAAGGTCATTAGCGAAGGGCCTTCGCCGAAGGCATACTAAAGCCAGGTGGAACGAGGACACGCTGAAGTCATCCAGAATTAAACGGATGAGAAGATACACGATTAATATAATACACGAGACCGATATCTTAGCAAAGAGTACAGCTTATCGATGTTGATAATATCTAGAAATTTCTCACAATTACAGCGTGCCGTTTGTGTATTCTGAACAAGATGTTTCGATACGGCGCGCTGTGTTTATCTTGTAATAAATCACAATTGCGAACCACAGAATAACCTAGCTGCATCTCACGAATGAAGATTTATTATCGGTACCGACAGAATGTGTTGAATAAACAATGTAAATAAATAAATTGATTTTTTAATGGCGAACTATTAACACGTTGACTGCCATGACGCACTGAAGTAATTATGTCGATTTCTCTCTTCGACTTATTACTATGGCGCCAGAGTATCTAGTAGACTCTGGAAAAGACGGATCCGAAGATAATGAGAATGAATCTATTCCTAAGAGACCTAAAAGACTGAAGCATACATTAACAAACAAAAGAAGGCAAAACTAGGCAATCCAGACGCGTCATAACAGAAATCGACATAATTACTTCAGTGCACCGCGTTGGGCACTCGTGACCTACACGGCAGTCAATGTGTTAAGAGAACTTATTAGGCTTTAGAAGTTATTTTACTGGTAGTAGGACCTCTTTTTGAGTCCGCAGTTTATAGGGTGAGATAGCCGTTATGCGATACATTAAGACTTCAAGTTTCAAGTTCATGGCCACAAGTCCGTTCACACATCTGACTTATAAAAAAAGTTACGTATCAACGGAATAGCGGCGGATTTTCAGTTAGTGTGTTTGACATACAAACTATCATATATCAGTCCGCTGTGTTTCTCGCCGGATGCTCTCAGCGTGATCCGATTCCTATCCGGTAGCAGATGCATTCGTGAAGCAGCTGCTCTTGAACCGTTAGGTCTCCTTCGGAGGCGCAGCGGTTAGCAAATCCCACCACGGGCTGAGGTCGCGCTTGCTCGCCTGTCTTGGTAAAACTGGAAAGGCCTCCGGGAAAACAGTAATCCTTCCTTCCTAATAAATAAAAAAAAAACTAAAAGTTACTTTATTTCAATTTGTAATGAGTAAATTTATGAATAACAAAAAAATAACCTTTTATAATTGATCTGTGGAATACTATTAAACGTTGACTCTATAATATGTATGAACATTTGTCGTGACATACTAAAGCACCAGAAATTCAAATAAGTACCATTTCAATCTGTGTTCTTTGAAGCCACGAATGAGTTCATTTTTGAACTTTAAGTTTTTAGCCTTTTAAGTAAGCAATCAGTTACACGGCATTTTGAAACTTATATTAAGAATAATATGAGATAGTTTCAATATGAAATATCTATCAAAACGCAGTATTTTGTAACATTAAATTTATGGACGAAAAAAAAAATATGTTCCTATATTATTGTAATAGTTTAGAGTTTTGAGAAATGTTATCATATGTAAGCCCGCGGCTAAACTGACTGTGATTCTTATGAACTATCCAAGTTATAAATTATGTTTAATTATAACTTGAGCATAACAATAGTTTGATGATAGTTTGTGTATATACATTATGATATATTTTTTTTTTTATTGTTTTTTTATTGTTTGCGAGTCGTATAAAAATACCATGAAACTAATTATATAGAATTCAGATAAACATCTAAAAATAAACCTACAAATATTTCTTCAAGTAAAGCATCATGTCTCGCGACCTCTTGCTCGCAACGATGAATTTCCTCCTGTCTCTTGATTTCCTCTTTCCCATCGGCTTCGCAAATTCTTCTAGAACCTTTTACTCTTGAAAACTCTTCCAATTTGGCCAGATGGTTCAGTTCGCCTTCGTAGAATTGCATTTCCTGCGAATTACAACACTAAAGGTCACAGACAAGGTATAATAAACATTTTAACTCTTTTTAATTTGCTGCGACCCCCTGCCCGTTGGACCGATGACTTGCGGCGATATGCTGGGAGAGATTGGATGCGGAAGGCGGAGGATCGTTCATTGTGGCGGACTATGGGAGAGGCCTACATCCAGCAGCGGAGAGATACAGGCCGATGAGGATGATGATTGCGAGTCGTATACTTTACATATTACGTAAGCGCATATTTGAAAATATATTTTTGGTGGTCCGTGTAGCGGGAGATACCGGGTTGTCCATAGCCTTAAATTGGTCAATCTCAAACAAAATCTCTACATAACCCTCCAAAAAGTCGCTTATTTAAATACCAACCGAATCGTGAGGAAGTTTATGCAGGTTGAAAATAACGTACCGTCACCCAACACACAAACATTAACATTAAGCAGTTACAACTCGGCTTGCGCCCGTGCTAACATGCAATTACCGGCCCCGCCGAGAAAACAAGTCGATAATAATAATAATAATAACTGGGAACAAATCACGCACGGTCATCCGGCCCTAATTTTGGATTCCCCATTTTATAGGTGCCAGAGACTGATAAAATACTAACTGATAAGGACCTCTTGTGAGTCCGCACGGGTAGGTACCACTGCCCCCCCTATTTCTGCCGTGAAACAGCAGATCTGCAGCTTCACGGCAGAAATAGGCAGGGTGGTGGTACCTACCCGCGCGAACCTACGAGAGGTCCTACCACCAGTAATCTTTAATCAAGTATAATTCTAAACTACAATAACATTTCATTAAAACAATAGATCCACAACATATACCTTGGTAATACATTTGAAAAATATCTTAAATTATCTCAATTTGTCGTGTTTTTATTTGATCGGATATTCGAGATAAAATCAACAGTAATTACGCTTTCTTTGCCACGGAACGCGACCAGTGACAAATAACGGGTATCTATAAACGCAATATCTATTTGAAGAATCGACAATAGGTCAAATATAATATCTTTTGACATCAATTACGTTGAATAAAATAACTGTATTTTATTAAAATCATAATAACAGAGTGGATATATAATTTTTGTCTAAGTTAAATAGGCTTATCTAGTCGGAAGACGTTAAGGATGTGAATAAAAGTATAGAGGTAGGTAAGTTGATTAGTAAAAACTATTTTCCTGCCGGTGAAATGGATGGGAATGATTTTGGTGTCAGTCTCACTAAGAGAATTATCGTTGAAGAATTTATTACAATACACGGATAATAAAAATGTATCAGCTGTATTCGCAGTGGTATCTTAAAATAACGGTATTATTATAATCATTACAATAGTAGTGGATATATTTTCTTTTTGGCTAAGTTAAATAGGTTTGTCTAGCCGGAAGACGTTTAGGATGTACATAGAAGTATAAAGGTAGGTAAGTTGATTAGTAAAAACTATTTTCCTGCCGTTGATATGAATGGGAAGGATTTTGGTGACAGTCTGACTAAGAGAATTATCGTTGAAGAATTTATTACAATATACGGATATTAGAAATGTAGTAATGTCAATTGTTATCAATAAATGGATTTGGTATCACCAGAAATATAATTGGAAATTTGTTTGAAGCTTTTAAAAGTGACCGGAGTCTCGATTGCATTAGAATGAGAGCCAGCTAATTAATAACTGACATTGGACTTAGCAAATTATTTGCTATACCTTTTTCCTGTCGTTCATTTTGGGGTTCGTGTATACCGAACTACATTTAGTTGTTTATCCATTATTCTATCCAAACGAAATTAAGCTCTAGGATAAGAGGTTAACGTCGAAATTTGAGAGCTCGCTATTTACACATCCGACCGAATGCGTCCGAAGCAAATAGTCACAGTCGATCTGTTGCTTCCCGTCATTATTTCGGAACTGAATGGTAAGTTTGGAAGGTCGCGTTGTCACCGATTCGCGTCGGTAAGAGAACCACGAAGGTTAAAGATATGCGTGAATGGATCTGTATTGAAAAAAAAATCTAATTAGTGTAAGATTCGTTGAGGTGCTAAATCACTTGGGCATTTAATCAGGCATTTGATTGTAAGGCCGTTTTTTTGTGTTGTTAGAAAAGAAACCAGTCGATTTTTTAACTGGGAGAGTTTCACAGTTATTCTATGTTATAGAGGCACACTTTCTCACATTTAAATGTTGCTAGTTTATTTATTTATTTATTAATGTAATGTATCAAAACCTAAGTGCGGCCCAATACCAGGATTACAATCTAGCTTAAAAGTCCAATAAGTAATTTTAAATTACCTTAAACTACAATTTTAACTAATTTCTCTAATGGAATAAAGTCCACTGACCTTACTTAGTGTCTATTAATGCTAAACCATTTGATCATGTTTTGTTTAGTTACTTCATTATCACTGTAACAGTTCGAATTTCGAATAAGAATTAAAAATGTTGGTAGGGAAGAAATTAAATACAAAACTATACTACAGCATGAAAGCTCATAGTTAAACGTACATACACTATCAAAAGCTGTAACGTTTTTTTTCGCTTAGATGGGTGGACGAGCTCACAGCCCACCTGGTGTTAAGTGGTTACTGGAGCCCATAGACATCCACAACGTAAATGCGCCACCCGCCTTGAGATATAAGTTCTAAGGTCTCAAGTAAGTTACAACGGCTGCCCCACCCTTCAAACCGAAACGCATTACTGCTTCACGGCAGAAATACCTAATAGAGGTACCCACCCGCACGGACTCACAAGAGGTCCTACCACCAGTAAAGGTCCTACAACCAGTAAACGTGAGCATTTGGTGCGCTAAATTACCACTTACGCCTCGGTTCTCAAACAAGAGGTAAAGTAGCTGCTATACAAAAATTTCCCTATATTTTTCTTTAAATTTAATTAAAATTAGTATCAATTTTTCTAGTGTAATCTTAATAGATGTTAACATACAATGTTGGTCATAGTAGCGGTATCTTGCCGAATCTTCTCAGCGGGTCGCGATTCCGATCCACTGGTGGATTCTGCGAAGCACTGCTCTTGTTAGGGCTAATGTTAGCAAATTCTCTCAGGTTGAGTCCGTGAGCTCACCTACCCGCCCGGGCGCCCGGGCGTAGCTGAAATAGCCTCTTAAGCTACCAGCGAATAGGTAAAGAAAAAATAGCAGCATCACCAAATAGAAGAAATCTAACAAGACGTGAATCGCGCTAGCTAGAAGAAGAAATCCTGTGATATACAAGTTTTTAACAATAACATTGGGAACATTAATATATTGTTGGAAAACAATTACAACAGATTTTAACAAATCTATTTTGGTACTGTATGGGATAAACGTTTGAATTAATTGCAATAAAATTGTACTGAATCCCTATTGCCCTAGGAAGCTAACGTATACAGAAATAACCCAAGTAATTAAACTCAGTTCAAGAACAATGATTTGTTACTCGCATAGCTTTAATTAGCTCTGATCATATCGCCAGTCAGCCTTTACGAGAATTTATCGTTGGAGCAATGCTTATAATCAAACGGATATCTCACGGAATTTTCAATTCAGCTCAGACACAAGTTTCAGATTAAGCCTCTGAAATTTTATTGGTCTATGCTTCTATATACTCCTTGCGTCGATAATCCTCAATGCTGAGGGTCGTGGCCTCTTCTAATAACTTTCTCTTGTATTATCCTGCGCCATTTTTTTTATTGCCCTTGTAGGCAGACGAGCATACGGCCCACCTGATGGTGAGTGGTTACCGTCGCCCATGGACTTCAGCAATGCCAGGGGCAGAGCCAAGCCGCAAGTATTGAGAGTGGAGCGTATCTGTATACTACAAGACCAAAATTTAATTATATGGTGGAATGATCTTTTTTTTGCCCGTGTAGGCGGATAAGCATACGGCCCACCTGATGGTAAGTGGTTACCGTCGCTCATGGACGTCAGCAATGCCAGAAGCGGAGCCAAACCGCTGCCTACCACTTGATACTTTCCACAAGCCTCGTTGGAAGCAGGACATGTCATAGCACTCGGGAAACATCGTGGAGGGGAGCTCATTCCAAAGCCGGGTAGTACGTGGCAAAAAAGATCTCTGGAAACGCACTGTGTTACATGTATTTTCGTTACATTTCTCAGATGCAAGGTATAGGGAAATATCATGGTTCTTGCTTTGAAAATGATTACATTTCAATGACTTACATTTCATCGCTTCAGATGTCTTAAGTAGTGAAGTTTCCAAAAATCCTTCCTCACTGAACGTTTAGAACATAGAAGGCATCAACTGCCGAAATGTCAAGTTTGAAACCGGCGGCAATTCTGCGCTTTTGAACCCTTAGGTCAGTATAAGTAATGACTTATATAAGTATATACGTATAAGATACCTTCGATTTGTATTTTGATTTAAGATACCCATCACAGAATTTCTTAGATGGTCTTCAATTTATTATTTTATTAAAAGGAAAAACATTTAAATTTCATGATATGTTTTAAGATTTTTATTGAACAATTTTTACTTAAAAGTAACTAAAAATAATAACAAGCGCACACGGTTATTCGGTCCCAATTTACGATTCCCCGTGTTATGGGTACCAGAGACGGATAAACATACTTATATATGTAATAATATAAAAACACCCAGACAAACAAACAAACTAAAATAGTTCGTATCAGTTATTTATTTATTTATTTATTTGGGAAACAAACAGTACAATACAAAACATACAATATTTAAAAAAAATATAGCTAAAACAATAACCAAATATGTTTCCACAATCAAAATCACATATAAGTAGACAGTGACCAAGAAGAGAAATTTAGAAATTTAAATTACAAAAAAACAAAAGCAACACAATACGCACATATCATTTTATACATTAACTTACACTATAAAACTACAACACTTATCGGGCCAAATCACCCTATAAACACCATTGAACACCAGCTTTTCTATATGCTACAAGTGACAAGCAAAAGATGTCAGCATTCGACAATAACGCCTGTACAATCCTTTTGGACAGACTGAAGCTACTGAGCCTTGCTACAAATGATTAAATAAAAACAACACCCCTTAGAAATAGTTAAATACAAATAAATAATGCATTTATTTCCAACAATATTAACCGATCCACATTTCCACACGTACATACATTCACAATACAAAATAAACGATAACTTAGAATTTATGTTCCGTTCGTGTCTATAGTCCACGGCGCCGGTCTAAAGGAAGGCGCAGCTTAACTTGCTTAAGTCCAACTTAGCCACTTAACTCCGCAGTTAGGAGAGCTGTTCTTTAATAATATATGAGTTGTTCGATATTTTAACGCGCTAGCGTAATTAATTTATTGGGCCTAAATATTGTTTAGTGTAACCACGGTCTGTTTGTTTGCGTAGTCTCGTGTTAAAATTAAAATACAATATCTTGCATAGACGGGTGAGGGTTCACGGCTCACTTTGTGTTAAGTGAACACCGGCCATAAACATCAACAATGTAAAAGTGGTCACGCAACATAAGACACGAGTTCTAATTCTCAGATAAAGTACAAAGGCTACCCCACCCTTGAAATAGGAACGCATTTTTGCTTCGCGACATAAATGGGCAGAGTGGCGGTACCTACCGGTGAAGGCCCTTTTTTGTAGGTGAGCTCACGGGACTCAAACCTGACGTCGTTGCTAACACTTACCCTAGCAAGAGCAGTGGTTCGGTGAATCTACCACCGGATCGGAAACGCGACCCACTGAGAAGATCCAGCGAGAAACTCAGTGGGCTGTGTCTGTGGGTTAATTTACTCGCCGAGCCCTTCGTCGCAAGCGATGGGTTCGACGAGAACGATGACCGGTGCTTGGGGTACCTAATAGCACCATTAGTGGATCGGGAGGATCCGAAATGACGTGTTTTGGGCGACGTCGACTGTTTACCATTCGGTCCGCAGGATCGGGAATGAGTGCGAGCTCACAAGAAGTCCTACGACCAGTGAAAATTCTTTATAAATCAATAAAGATTAAGTTATAGAATAAAAGTGTTTTAAAAAAATCACAAATTTGTATGTTTCGGATCACATTCATGACAGTACTTAAATGTTTTTAAACTCCTTTCTTCAATAAAACTATAAAAGTTATTAGTATATATTATTTCTTCGTTGAAAATAACGTTATGAAAGAGTGCTGAGAAGAGTTTATTAGTACTAGTGGTCCCTCAGTAATTGGAATTCAACTATGATTAATTCAAATCAAATCAAATCAAATCAAAAATTTTTTATTCAACATAAATGAAAGTACATACTTGTTGAACGTCAAAAGAACTACCGCCAATTCACAAGAACTAGCCTCCGTCCAGAGAAGAATAAAATTAAAATTATAAGTTTGAACATTATTATAGTTCTATTGTCAAAGGCTAGTAAACTTCTTTAATCACAGATTTCGCAAAGACTACACTAGACAAATAATAATGAAGACAAACAATATTAATCTATTCTCAATTTGACCACAGTCTATAAGCAATAAGAAAAGTTTGACAATAAACAAATAGTATGCATGCGTGCATGTGTTAAATACACGGTAGTGTGTGTAATGTTTTTTTATTGAGTTAATGTATTTATTAGGTTTTTTTTTATTACTTAGATTGGTGGACGAGCTCACAGCCCATCTGGTATTAAGTGGTTACTGGAGCCCATAGACATCTACAACGTAAATGTGCCACCCACCTTGAGATATAAGTTCTAAGATCTCAGTATAGTTACAACGGCTGCCCTACCCTTCAGACCGAAACACATTACTGCTTCACGGCAGAAATAGGTAAGGCGGTGGTACCTACCCGCGCGGACTCACAAGAGGGGCCTCTTGTGCCCTACCACCAGTAATTACGCAAGTTATAATTTTGCGGGTTTGATTTTTATTACACGATGTTATTCCTTCACCGTGGAAGTCAATCGTCAATCGTGAATTGTTGAGTACGTATTTCATTAGAAAAATTGGTACCCGCCTGAGATTCGAACATCGGTGCATTGCTTCCTCCGTCCGCATAATTTTCGTAAAAAGGGGTCCAAAGTTTTTGATTCACGTATTAATTTAAAGATGACAGCGGGTAGTGTATGTAGGCTTTCATTACTGGGTGGGTCCTCGTCGATAGTATATCACGAAAATATTACTAGGTATGCACTCTTCTGGTATATTTAGAGCGACTAAACAAATAATCAAATTAAAATGAACACGCACTGATCGGATGGAAACAGATTACTACTGGAACGCGCCGAGAGCGGAGCTAGGTTCGCTGCACGCCCTTACCGTTCGACCTTCAGTCAAAATGTGAGGTTAAATTCACCTTTTTTGAAGTTATGCTTCTTTAGGCGCGTTATGAAAAATTGATGAGAGTGAAATTTTACGATGCGCGCGCACCGTGACACAAAATTAACAGAAATGAAGTTGTCCACTAAATCGCTCATTACAATACGACCGACGTTACTTGGCGAGTCTGAATATAGCCGCAGTTGAACTTTCCGAACCGTACCGAGAATTACCGAATTTATACGATGTCAAGAAAAGGGATGTCCAATATGCGTGTTTGTGGATGGATGATGTTGAGGATGTTGTTTAATCGATTTTTTTTCAAATTGATTAAAATTTAAATAAAAAAAAAGAAATAAATTTAATAAAAATAAAGTATAACTTCTTACTCGCGTACATAAGTACACGCACCCTTTTTTTTAAGGAATTTTATAACCTGGTAACTAAGACCTGTAAGTCATGCCTTTTTTTAATTTATATTCTTAATTTTATGAAAAATTATAATATGGAGTGAAATGAAATAAAATGAAAAGGATTAATTTTGGACATTAATCAACTGGGATAAATTAAATTAAATGAGATGACATGGGATGAAATACAATCTCAGTAAAATGGTGGTCATTTACTGAGGTTAAATTCACCAAGTGTATAGTGTTGCCAACCTCCAATTCCCAACGCGCCCATGTCGATTCGGACTTGATGTTACACGACAAGTACATCGGACATTCCCGAATCACGAGGGGTCTCATCATAATTCAACAATAACAATCTAATGAAAACAATGAAGTTTGTCTTGCTCTCGATGATGCGAAAGCTTCTACTGAATGCCCTATTCATAGTTGACAATTCTAATTTATAAATTTCGATAAACTCAATAAACCTATAGACTAAACTATAATAAAATAAAATCCTTGCTTAAACAGTTAAAATAATTTCACATCTTGCGAAAACCGAATAAAAAGTAATACTTTTACATACTTTACATACTTACTTTACATACTTTTACAAAGCACAAATTATATTATTACTTTTTCTCTTAAGGTATAAAATAGAAAAAAAATGACGAATGCTTGCCGTGCTTTTGCTGTTTTACTTTAGTACTGAATTACATATTTTTATTTATTGTTTTGATGGTTGGACGAGCTCACAGCCCACCTGGTGTTAAGTTGTTACTGGAGCCCATAGACATCCACAACGTAAATGCGCCACCCACCTTGTGATATAAGTTCTAAGGTCTCAGTATAGTTACAACGGCTGCCCCACCCTTCAAACCAAAACGCATTACTGCTTCACGGCAGAAATAGGCAGGGCGGTGGTACCCACCCGCGCGGACTCACAAGAGGTCCTACCACCAGTAAATACCCATATATACCCAATCTTGAACATCATCAAGCTTAAAGCTACTGACTCTCATATCATCTTCGACCAAATCAAAACAAGCGCTTTTTCGCGTCCAGCCAGAAGTATTCCAAGTCACATATGTAGACAATGAAAAAAAATTTGCCTTCCTCACAAGGTATAATCATGTAGGTACGTATTTGTAGTTACTGTTCTCTCTATCTAAAACGGAAATTATACATTTCGCTTAGAAATATCAAACTTATGTACCTAAGAAGCCTTAGAGACGAAACAGCGGGCGCGACTTACAGAACTTTCCAAATTGACAACCGTTTTAGAACAACAAGGAAACTTCGAAGAAAAAAAAGAACGGAAAAAGCTCCCGCCTTTTTTCTTCGTTTAACTTTAACATCGAAACAGTTTGTAAGCTCTTGTAAATTATACTTCTTAAGGGATTAGATTTATACATTGAATGTTCTTATATTAAAATAGCTTTTGTAGTATTTCAGAGATGCTGTGCGCTTATTAGAATATTATTCAACGTGCTTGTAAGCCCCGGCTTGGTAATTGTTTAAAATATGACGGCAATTCTGTCTTACGAATCTGAGGTATTTGTCCCATTTAAATAAGATTGTGGCACCGACACAACCCAGCACTTACCATTAACGAGTGCTCACCTTTTGTTGTAGCCTTTATGAGTTTTATATGATCTTCGATCTAGGAATTATTTGAGATAATCACGAAGCGAGGAATCTTTTGAGATGATCAATCACGAACTCTTTTCTACTATCGTACCACCAGTCACCTGATGAAGATCAACATAGCTCTCAAGAAACTTCGTGCCAAATAGTTTATTCTAAAGCCGACTGGTACATGGTAAAAAGGATATGTGTAATAAAAATCAAACCCACAAAATTATAATTTGCGTAATTACTTGTGGTATGACTTCTTGTGAGTCCGGACGGGTAGGTACCAGCGCCTTGCCTATTTCTGCCGTGAAGCAGTAATGCGTTTCGGTTTGAAGGGTGGGGCAGCCTTTGTAACTATACTGAGACTAGAACTTATATCTTAAGGTGGGTGGCGCATTAACATTGTAGATGTCTATGGGCTCCAGTAACCACTTAACACCAGGTGGGCTGTGAGCTCGTCCATCCATCTAAGCAATAAAAAATAAAAATAAACGCTCATCTCATGAGATCATCTCAAGCTCTTGTGAGCTCGTTAGAATGAAAATTTTAAAATCCTATTAACGTCCCACATAATTTGCGGGGAGGACGCATCGTCGTGCTTGATAACAAAAATGTATTTTCGTAAGCCAAAATAACCTTTTTAGTGAAATATTGAAGGTAGTTGTGGGTATCCATCACGTCTTTTCGCGGTTGTGGTTTAGATTTATGAATTTCAACGGTATTTTGCTGTACAAAGAACTAAAATTCTTAGCTTTTTCACTGTAATATTCAGAGCGGCATCAATATTACATTGTAGTTAGGTAAAAAATAGCTTCGACAACGAAGCCAGCAGAAGAAATACAACTGGTTGCTTAGATGGGTGGACGAGCTCACAGTCCAACTGGTGTGAAGTTGTTACTGGAGCCCGTAGATATCCACAATGTAAATGCGCTACCCACCTTGAGATATAAGTTCTAAGGTCTCAAGTATAGTGGGTTGGGCAGCTACGGGAATTTACGTCAACTATTTTGGTTGTCTGTTCCACATAGTTTAAAGACGAAAGTCTTCAATCAGTGCGTCCTGCTAGTCTCACCACCGGATCGACAGTCGAGTACCGGGCGCCCCCGTACACCCCACCCGACATCCCTTAACATTAATCATATTAAACACATACCTCCCAATATAAATGAACTAATGTGAAAACCCAATAAAAAAACATTCGAAGCGGTACGTACGTAAACCATATTTTAAAAGGTCAGCTGAACAAATAATCCAGCGATTTTCCGCTCGAGAGCTTGTGAAAACTCTCCGAAAGAGGTCGTAAGTTAGATTTAAGTTCGTTAATACCTCTGCGATTAAAAATAGCCTCGGAGGCAGTAAAACATGGTTCGATAGTCGTTAAAACGTCATTAGGTAGTTCAATGTGGATTCGTGTAGTAAAAAAATAATAGAAACGAAACGAAAGGAAAATGCTATTTTGAGTGCCTACTTTATTTTTTGATAATCTTTTTTTGTCGCATTAAGTGTATAGTTTTTGAGTTAGAGTCGTAATTAGCATGATAGGTGCATGGGCCACCTATTTATAAGAGATATATTACGTGAATGCCTCGAGCCATTTTGAATCTTAATTTGAAGGTATTTAAGATTATAAAGGTATTTATTTACCCGTACGAGCTTGCTAGACGCCCTACGGTCCCTTTTACTATATTGTGATAGTTTGTTAGATAGATATTTAAGTACACAATTTGCTGATAGAAAAATGGAACTCAGAATTTTAACAGGCGGACATTCGCGTAGTTCGTTGCGAGTATTCCGGGCGACTTTACCTATTAGACCACGATTTGGTACAAATGGTACATACAATTCACAGTGGCCATGCAAATGCAGTTTTGAAACATTTTGATAGCAGAAGAATCTATCTATGCTAATATATAAAACTACAGTGCTTTTTACGGATGTTCCGTTATAACTACTGAACCATGCATCCGATTGACTTGAAACTTGGTATCCATGTAGGTACTTAATGGATAGGCTAATATTTATGTGAGTGTTGGACTTCCAAAGGATAATGACAATAAATAATAATGTTAATTTTAAATGCCCAGCGAAGCGGGCGAGTACGGCTAGTAAGCTTACAAAAATATAGTTAATATCCAGTAGTTTATACAGTAGTTAATATAAGTAAATACACAAAATATATAGCTCACAAATATAGTTATAATTAATTTTATTCAAGAAATTATTTCGTTAGAAGACACGTCTTCATATTCATTCCGTGTTACAAAGAAATATTTTTATATATGTATGCATTCTTGTTACGAAATTATTTAAATACAGCGTGTTATTTAATGTTATTGAAGGGCAGATAAATTTTCTTAATGAGACTTGTTTTTTATCACCTGTTACTTTCGGCAATGTTGATATTACGTAGAGGCAATGGATGCTGCGTGCACCGCATAAGAACAGATGGTGTTTTAAGTTCATCGAACCCGGTTACGTTAATATATTCTCAAGTGCAGATAAGAAATTTACTTCATTCCAATAACTTAATTTGCTACAAATATTTTTAAGCTTTCACTATTTATAGTAATACAATAAAAACACTTACATTTACGAGTACTACTTCCTTTCCAACTTTTTTAGTCTTAATGGTCTATATTTTGGCAGTATTGTAACAGCCATGATGGTAGGCGGCCTTGGTATGTCCCTGGCATTGCTGACCTCTAGGAGTAGGTAACCCCTCACCATCAGATGGGCCGCGTGATCCTATATGCGGTAGGCAGCAGCTTGGCTCTGCCCCTGGCATTGCTAAAGTCCATAGATGACGGTAACCACGCACCATCAGGTGGGCCGTACGCTTGCCTGCATACAAGAGCAATAAAAAAAATGCAGCAATACCATTTTGCCTATTGTACAGGGACTGCTTCCGGTATATTCACTCTTTAAAAATAATGGTGTTTTGTATATAAATCTTCGTAAATCTATATAAACAAATAAGATTAGAAAACTGATAATAATATAACAATACATTTGAGATGCTGTACTAGTTGCTGCCTACAACGTACTATTTGACAAACTACATCAAATAAAAAAAATGGTTAAATTGATTTCCAAAGACCGCGTAATGTAATATACATTTATCGTACCGTAAATCAATTATTAACAGATTTTTTTTTACGAGAAACAAAATCTTAACTTGTTCAACAAGTTTCAAAGTAACCACGTTCATTATTAATATAAATTGCTCAAAGCAGTCTTTAATGTATGTTCGTAAACAGTGTCGATTGCTGACGTTTTTTTTTACTAATTCGGTTAAGTTAGAATACTTTTGAAAAGCACGGGGTTCAGTATATAAAACTGATGACGTTTGATAATTGGAGGGTTCGCCTATACTTATATAGGCAAGCTGGATGAGAGAAGCCGTGAATCGTGAGAACAGAAATCGATATAATTCCTTCAGTGCGCCACGTAGGGCACCGGTGGCCTACATGGCAGCCAACGTGTTAATTACACGCGCTTCCGTTGTATTATGGGTAGGGAAAGATAAAAAAAAATAAAAAAATACGCAGCGCCTGAACCTTTAATATCTTGTACAGATGCCGACACCGAGAGTCAAACCCGGGCTACAGATAAAGTGCCCCGACCACTACTAACCCTTAAGCCGACAAAGAAAATAATCACTGGAGCCTCTAATCGTTCAAACATGATGATTTCATCACTTATACGCCTTAATCTGGTGCTCGTTTATTCATGACGTAATTTCCGAAGTTTCAAGTGGAATATAATTTGGAGTTCTCGAGGCCACAATAGGCATCCGTCTCGGGAGAGTTTCGTGATTAATATTCACTACAACACGTGCATACTTAAAAATCTACACATTCATAATACAGTTAATGAAGTGAAAACTTTCTTTGGCGTCGTTTTCGATATCGGCACTAAAAATAGACAAATGTAGGTTTTTTTTCCTACCTATGCTGATAGTCTTGAGAGGCTATTTCAGCTAACGTGTGTAGGTGAGCTCACGGGGCTCAAACCGGAGTGTTGTTAACACTGACCCTAGCAAGAGCAGTGCTGCGCAGAATCTACCACCAGATTGGAAACGCGACCCACTGAGAAGATCCGGCGAGAAACTCAGTGGGCTTAAATGTAGGGTTACTACAGGCCTGCATCAGAATGAAATATATTAATAGGTACTTTTGAATGTTTCATTGCCCAAGGATATATATAAGTAGCCCGCTGAATTTCTCGCCGTTGTGGCGGTATCCATCATACAACACAAGATATTTGACAAATGCCTGAATCTCGCTTATGACATTTTCAAGATAAGCTTACATATATACAAGTTCCGAACAACAACATTCAGACCGTCGGTCTACCGAGCAATATCACCCGCTCGGTGGAAGATCTTCCTTTCGTCGTTATACCTACAGCCGTATCTTCTCAGTTGATCGCGATTCTGATCCGATAGTAGATTCAGCGAAGCCCTTCTCTTGTTAGGGCTCCAACGTTGTAATTCTTTCAGGCTAGGCCCGTGAGCTCACCTACTGGTCCGCGCGAAGTTGGAATAGCACCTTAGGCTACCGACGATTAGGTAGGGGAAAAAATCATTTGTATGCGTGAACTGTATTCATGTCTTTCTGTTTCAATAAAACAAAATTTTAACCAAATTAGATGGTCACAAATTAGGACTTTGTTTACGGGTGCCAAGACATGATCCAAAATATGAATATTCGTTTATAAAGACATCGACTTCTTCTAGGAATCTAACTTGGTTCTTATAGTCAGTGTCACTAACCTCTTCTTGACGGTCATAAATATTTATAAGAAAACTAGCTGACCCGGCAGACTTCGTAGTGTCTCAATCGATAAATAAAAGACCTAAACTTTATTTAATTCCGAGAATTTTCATATTTATCTACCTTTTAAACCTTCCCTGGACTTCCACAAATAATTCAAAACCAAAATTTGCCAAATTGGTCCAGCCGTTCTCGAGTTTTAGCGAGAATAAAAAATATATCTGTACAATTAACACGTTTGCCTAATTATATATGTACTTTAAATTTATCTATACTGTACCGAGGCGTATTCATTTAACGTCACAAAATCATTTAGGTATAGCTTCCACAAAGGCAAAAGGTCCAATTTCTGCCGTGAAGCAGTAATGCGTTTCGGTTTGAAAGGTGGGGCAGCCATTGTAACTATACTGACCTTAGAACTTATATCTCAAGGTGTGTGGCGCATTTACGTTGTAGATGTCTATGGGCTCCAGTAACCACTTAACACCAGGTGGGCTGTGAGCTTGTTCACACATGTAAGCAATTAAAAAAAAATAATTAAAATGTAATAAAAAACACGAATTCCGAACGTTGAACCCTAAAATGAAATTAGAAATTTTCCAAGCGAACGTTTACTTCAGAAGCGATGTTTAGGGATTGGTTGTCGATGATCAAATGTCTCGAGGGCAGTTAAATTCACCTTAATTAGAAACCTTTAAAACTAAGAAACGTTTTATGAGTGAGCGCGTAACATTTTAAAGTCCGACCCCACTGTTTCTGTGCACAGTTTTACCGGAATGTCAATGTTCTTTTCTGGACCGTGAACCTGAAATAAACCTTATTTTCTAAGCTTTAAAGCGTATTCATGAATGAGAATAACATTCGTCTTGAGTTTTTAAAGGTTTACGAATCTGTAATGTCTGTGCGTCGTTTAAAAAGTAATTAATTTCGTAGTAGAGATTTCAGATCTCGCCCGTTATGAACGCTAATGCAATTAATGACAACTAGTTTGGTTACTATAATATTATTAATGATTCCCTATTCAATAATATTGTATGCTTTCTTAATCGCGCTTAGCTTTCTGAACCTCACGGCTAATTGTTTGAAATTTATCCTTAATTTTTTTCTTATTTAAAGTCTCAAGCTTATTGTTGACAGTATCTGTTAAAATTATCTATTTTAAAACCAATTCTAACTAGTCTTGACGGTTTCTTTGACTCCTTGACTGAGGAGATAAGGTTGCTTCTTGAATTTACACTTTTTACAAAAAGTCAAACCTTTTTTTAATTCCCTTTGGAGGCATAAAAACATACGGCCCACATGATGGTGCATACTCATGAACATCATTAGTAGCAGGGGCACCACCAATTCCCGGCCTACCAATGAATGCTCTCAATCTTGTTTGAAGAAGGACATTTCATAGCGCTCGTGAAATACCGCGGGGCAAAGTGCATTCCAGAGTAAGATGGTTCTCTTTAATATTTTATTAGTTGGGTGTATGAGCTCATCTAATGTTCAGTGGTTACAGAAGCCCATAGACATCACCATGTGAACACCGCCACCCAACTTCAAGCATTAGATCGAAGTCTCTATTGAACTGTATAATAACTCTCCCACTATCTTCAAATCGGAACGCATGGTTTGCGGCAGAATAGGTAGAATTGGTAGTAAATAGTATCTATCCGTGCGGACTCCGACCACCAATAATAATTAGAACTGCTTTTCGAAATCTAAAATCATTTTACGGTTTTATCTGGCGTTCAACGATTTCCGATTTTTCTAGCTGGGTTCCTCTTACCGTGAATCCGAAGTACTCCAAGAAACAGCATGGATGTATGTTATATTAGATCCGAGTTTTTTCAGCATTTAATTTCAATGAGCTAACTCGTCGGTAACCATGGGAACAGTTCATTTAAATTCATTAGGTTAGCAACGCACGAAAACCGAAGAAAATTTAGAAATAAAAACATCTATCCGTATCCTTATCTTTTAAATAGCAATTTATCTTAATTTGTTTAATAATGCGAAAGGTTGATGTAAACGGATGAGTCACGCGGGCCGTGTGCGGTCTGATACCTTCCTCAAATGCACACCGATTAAAAATTAATTGAAATTAAGCTCAGCTTTATCGGCCTTACCGGAGCTTTGCTTATGTTTATGGCCAGTCAAATTTGTTTGGAAACATCGAAATACAAAACATATTTTTCTACTATAATTAACAGGCTTCTACCAAAATCCTCATTCGTTCTCTATAATTCAGAAACGCGGGTAGATCGAACACGGAACACAGAAACATCCTAGTCCGTCCTAAGCCATATTTCTTGTCCAATTTTTGGTATTAAAACTAGAAATCTCTGAATTTATGTGTATGATTAAAACAGATTCTTTTACTAGTTTGACATGAGTATATTTTACATTATAGCTGGCATTCATAAATATAATTGTAAACAATTAAGCGGAAACATAATCGTCCATACTAATATTTTAAATGTGAAAGTGTATTTGTTTGTTTGACGTGATTTTTGAAAGTGATAGTAGTATCAGGTAGTTAGGTATAACGGCATTGGTCGGGTATTCTAGGGGGGGCGCCGCGAGCCTGGTTGTAGTGTTGATCGCCTAATCTGACCGGGTTTGTTGTGTGAGTGAGTGCAAGAGGAGTCGTTTGGTGTGGTAGGGCCCGAAAAATATCCCTGGGCGCGCGGTTTGCTCCCAACATCTGCAGATGGCCAAGACCCATATACCCTACGTACCCACTAGGCATGGATACAGCGTAAGAGGAAAGGCACCCTGCCCGAAAAAAAAGGTATAGCGACATAGGCGTTCTTTAAATCTAGTAAAAACATCTCACTTTCGCGGAAAACTACACTGAAAGTTTTGTTTGACCACGCGGGTGAAGCCACGGTTATACACACTTTAAGGAGCAATACACCAATCACAGCGCTCTCTACACGATCCTTGGCTAACTGGAAGAGAATGCTTAAGGCTTTAAGTCCATTACTGTCCTCTTCCTTGAATCATCATCATAGTCGGTTACTCTCGGCAGAGCAGTCGTGGTCATGTGGAATCCTTGTTTATAGCCTTGACAGTTGTTCTCCATAGTTCGCGAACTAAGGCTTGGCGCATGCACTCGTTAAGTAGGGTTTTGGTAAGGTTTAAGGGTTAAGGTGAGTGAGGTGACTCTTGTGAGTCCGCACGGGTAGGTACCACCACCCTGCTTATTTCTGCCGTGAAGCAGTAATGCGTTTCGGTTTGAAGGGTGGGGCAGCCGTTGTAACTATAATTGAGACCTTAGAACTTATATCTCAAGGTGGGTGGCGCATTTACGTTGTAGATGTCTATGGGCTCCAGTAACCACTTAAGACCTGGTGGGCTGTGAGCTCGTCCACTCATCTAAGCAATAAAAAAAAAAAAAGGTTTTTCATCTGACCAGCGTATGGGGTTTCGTCCACGAGAGCTTTTATCATTGACCCTACCCTCAACAACAAGTTTTTTGATAGACTAAGCTGGCCGTCGCGATACGTGTCTAAAATATTGGATTGCACTGTTGACGACAACCTTTGAGAGATATTAAGTTCTTTTAGGATCGAGGCGTTGGTGCGGTGCTTAGTCCAAGATATGCGGAGCATCCTTCTCCAGCACCACATTTCTGGTGCATCGATCCGTGGTCTTTCTCTTTTTTTGACAGTCCAGGTCTCAATTTCATGCAATTAAATGGGGAATTCGCCGAATAATGAAGTTAATTACATGGTAGCAATTATCCTCAGGAGCTCAGAGACAATGAAATTTGAATTTCGTTTGGATTAATATATCGAAGTGTTAATTGCTTTAGAGTAACTATACTCGCTTCCAAAATACAAGGTAGGTCGTGCGTGGTTGTAAGAGAATCTTTTGCAGATGGGCACCGCGTGGGTAGTGTGATTCTGCCTACTCCTATGTAATGTAAAAGCTAAATAAATGCTCTTTTTTATGCTAAGATGGATTGACGAGCTTACGGCCTACCTGTTACTAAGTGGTCACCGGAACCTATGAACATCAACCACGCTAAAGCCGCCACACATGAGTTTTAAGTATCAGTTTTTATAGTACAACAGCTAACACACCCTTCAAACCGAAACGCATTGCCGCGTAAGCGCATTTGCCTTTAGAGATCCGAGAACAGTATAATAAATTTTATTACAGAGATCTTGGTGTCTTCCCGCCCCGCTTAAAAATGATAAACTTCGGAAAAGGGTAACGCAGAATCCTAACACACGTGGGAAACACAAATGTACTCACGGAAACCAGCCAGTAAATAAATAACGTTATCGTCAAAGATGCATCAAGTTATTATTCAAATTGTATATACCGTTAAGAACCCATACAAAAGATAAGACAAAAGATTACATTTATCTCTTTGATTTAACAGTTTATTCCATCGCTTCACTTCTCACAGTAATTTAGATCTGAAGATATTTTACGTGACGTACGCGTTAAGAGAGCAGTCACATCGTCTATGCAGTGTCGATATCAGTTCGAAAATAAAAGTCGCATCTGCTATAAGCGTGACCGCACTGGGGGCTTTTATTACTGATTAGCATTTTGAATTTAGGGTTCTCAATTACAGCGTTTATTTAGTTCGAAGCTTTTGTTTTGTGCAAACATCGGAGACAGTGGAGCGAGTTTGCGTTAGTAGAGCTATTTTATTTCGAGTAACTTGTTGTTCAGGGTAGGGTCATCGGTAAAAGACCTCGTGAACGAAGCCCCATGCGCTGGACTGATCAAGTGAAAAATCTTACCAAAGCTCCACTTAACGAGTACTTACGCCAAACCTTAGTTCGCGAATTATGGAGAACAACTCTGTCAAAGCTGTATAGACTTTAATAAACAAGGATTCCATATGACCACGACTGCTTTTCCAAGAGCAACCGGCTATGATGATGAAGACTAGTTTACAGTCTTCTTAGTGTAGAATTGAGAGATCATGGACATAGTATAATTTCTATTTCAACGCCCATTTTCGAGACAGGCGCTCAAAGTATTCATTCGTATTGAATTAATACTCTGATAGATACAAATCAGAGAGCAGGATCGCCCAGTAGTAACAATAGGCAGGAATGTAATACCTTCCTGTGAGAAATTGGGGAACGTGGAGGACCTCGATCCTTCTCTTCTCTCTCTTTTCGTCTCTGCAGGCGCCAGAGTCCAACATAATCCGGTCCGTTACCCCTCTCGACCGGGAATCCGTAAATCGATTGCCCAGCGTTAAAAAACTTATATCTCAAGATGGGTGGCGCATTTACGTTCTAGATGTCTATGGGCTCCAGTAACCACTTAACACCAGGTGGGCTGTGAGCTCGTCCACCAATCTAAGCAATAAATAAAAAAAAAAAAAAAAAAAAAATAGGAATGTAATACCCAAATATGTCCAACCGCAGAAATCGTGCAAAATAAACTGTACATGATTTTACTTTTACATCGTAGAAGCCATTCGTGAGTTCGTCTTAATAGAACAAAATATTGCGCAAAAACCAAGTCTAATTGACGCGGATTCAGTGCTGCTCAGTTTGATCTTGATGACTTGACCTTAATTGTGGAGATGGCTTAACGGTTTCGGGAAGTCGCGGAACAGTGATTGTCACGGCGATTATATTTTCGGTTCATCTGAGCATAGTTTATAAGTACGCAACGTGAGATGCTCATATATTCTATTTAAATGTAATCAGGGTGTTGGCAACGGTAATAAACAAAACGCAACCGCGTATTTAGTTCTGATGCTTCAAGACCGGATACAGGAATCATTCATTATTGGTGGTAGGATCTCTTGTGAGCCCGCGAGGGTAGGTACCATCGCCTTGCCTATTTCTGCCGTGAAGCAGTAATGCCTTTTGGTTTGAAGTGTGGGGCAGCCAGGTTATTATGTCACCACATATAACCAGTGTGCAGAGAGAGAGACAGTGGTAATAAGTACTAATAACATATTAAATATTAATCAAATTTATACCATACCTCGTCAGGTAGTTTTTAGTAGACATGGTAATGTATAATGTACTTTAGGCGGTAGATATTATAGAAAATAATGCATTTCACGTATGAATCGCGCTAACAACATTTTCAAGGTATGTTTGGAATAAAATCTCGGAGTAGTAACAATTGATCATCGGTCTATCGAGTAATTCCGTCAGTTCAGTGGAAGACCTTCCCTTTTTCGGCACGAAAACCAAACTAGGCATGTACTTGATTTCAATAGAACATCGAACCGGCAGCCCTGCGACAATATTTTATATGGCTCCATTAGAAAAATTCCAGAGTAAAAGCCGAGAGCATCTTAATTGCCTTTTCGTCATTCCCGAATGATTTACGGCATTGTGAAAATGTTTTAGTTCGAACTAAGACTCGACTTACGCTTCACATCTTTATGGCGTATCAGAAAACTAGTTAATCAATTTTATATTTTTATATACGTTACAAATTCTAATCTATATATTAATACGTGAAGCAAAAACTTTGTATCCATTTTTACGAAAATTGCGCGGACGGAGGAGTATGAAATTTTCCACACTTATAGAGAATATAGAGAAGAAGTGCACAATGCTAATATTTTTTTTAAATAATGCATATAAGATACTTTAAATCAATAAAGAAAACATTACACACACTACATACCATGTATTTGACGCACACACGCATGCATACTATTTATTGTCAAACTTTGACGTCTGTTGTCAAATTGAGATTAAATATTTTTTGTCTTTGTTAATATTTTTATAGTGTAGTTTTGGCGAAATTTGTGATTATAGAAATATAAAATACAATCATAATAGTGTACAAACTGACAATTCCAATTAATTATAGTCGAATTTCGACTACTGCGGGACCTCTAGTTTACATTCAAACAGAACTTCATTAGGGACTTTGTCATTTTCAACGGACGCATTAAAATAAAGCCAGACCAGGTGTAAAAGGAAACGAGAATAAATATGGTCATATAATTGTATTAGTAAGCTTTGTTGGGAATTTTTATACAGTCTCACGAGTCATCAGGAAATTATTAGACACGGCAAAAATTGCATTTATTAGCTAAGTTGAGCAGACGAGCAAATGTTGCTTCAGATATGGTGGATTCCCCGGCCGCAGAAGGCGCACCGGGCGCAGGAGAAGGGCGGACAACGCCCTTTTCCGCCACCCATGAATGGGTCCAGGGGCGAGGGACTTGGGAAAGCCCTCGCCCCCTATTCGATGGACCTGAGACGGAGGCGCGTGCGGGTGTCGGCACGTGCCTCTGAGGCGATGCACGGAGTAGGTGAACGCCTCACCACCCCGTGCAGGACACGAGGCCTGGATAGACCAGGCCAGCACTGGTGTGGGGCTGCGGAAGAATTTGGATTCCCGCGGCCCTGCGCGCACGTGTGGGTGGACACCGGGGTGGTTTTAGCCGGTAGGAGTCCGGCACGCCCCTCAGCCTTTCCCCAGGCGGAGGTAGTCCATGAGGATTTCCCCCCGAAAAAAAGAAAAAAAAAGATATGGTGGATTACGGTTGGTCGTCGATGTTGCCCTAAGCACGTCATTACGGATCCTCCCACTCCCGATCCATTAACGGTGCTTTTAGGTACCATAAGCACCGGTCACCGTCCTCGTCGAACCCGTAGCTTGCGATGAAGGTCTCGAAGAGTGAATTAACCCTTAGTGGGTTCTCTCCATTCTCAGTGGGTCGCGTTTCCGATCCGGTGGTAGATTCTGCGAAGCACTGCTCTTGCTAGGGTTAGTGTTAACAACACTCCCGGTTAGAGACCCGTGAGGTCACCTACGTGTCAAGGAGAAGCTGAAATAGCCTCACAAGGCTATCAGCATAGGTAGGGAAAAAAACTTGTGGTAGGACGTCTTGTGAGTCCGCACGGGTGTGGGCACCACCCTGCCTATTTCTGCCGTGAAGCAGTAATGCGTTTCGGTTTGAAAGGCGAGGCAGCCGTTGTACTATTAAAAGTGAGACCTTACAACTCATGTCTCAAGATGGGTGGCGGCATTTACGTTGTATGGGCTCCGGTAACCACTTAACACTAGGTGGGTCGGATGGACGAGCATACGGCATACAAGCAATACAAGCAATAAAAAAGATATTAAGCGGTTATCAGTGTCGATAGATACTTCAGCGTGAAGGCCGCGCTTATCCTGAATCAGGAGGTTGGACCTTGATTCGAACATATGACTGCTTCGTGACAGAAATAGGCAAGTAACTGGTACCTACCCGCATGTGATAGCAATGCACCCTACAGCCAGCGTATTAACAATGTATTTATCTATTAACATGATTATTAGTTAATGTTGGCATTTAAATAACACACACATACACACACACACACGCACACACACACACACACACACACACACACACACACACGCACGCACACACACACACACACACACACACTACTTCAGGAAGCAAAGTTAAAGTGAGAGTTGCTTAAAGCGAAACCGTTTAAGTCAAATTTTATTAATAACAAAAAAAACAAAGTGAAAATAATTAACAAAAAACGAAATCATAAGATTACAAGATCCATTAACTTAATTAAAACGAATCCGTCGAAAGTGTCTTTATAATTACATAGTTATGATTAAGCATACAAAAGCTTCGATGCTGTGGAATTAAAAAGCTCGGAATTACTCGTGACTCCTCCGTTTCCTTTGTGGCTTATAATGATGTTGATTCGTCTATGAACATCTAACGGACTGTGAGAATACGTAATTGGAGCATTCCGAACATGAATAGTGACGCCAAAAACAGAACCTTTTTTTTATTGCTTAGATGGGTGGACGAGCTCACAGCCATCCTGGTGTTAAGTGGTTACTGGATAGACATCTACAATGTAAATGCGCCACACACCTTGAGATCTAAGGTCTAAGGTCTCAAGTATAGTTAACACGGCTGCCCCACCCTTCAGACCGAAACGCATTACTGCTTCACGGCAGAAATAGGCAGGGCGGTGATACCTATCCGCGCGGACTCACAAGTGGTCCTGAAAACTTGTTTATTTATATCTGATATAATTTATATAAAAAATATAAATGAACAATAGAAAATAACTATAAAATAAATACTTTTAGATTTTCGATAAAATACACCTAGTTCACACACACTATTTATTGTATATCACGCAGTACTTGGTAAAATGACAAAATGTCAAGTCTAAACTATTATATTTACAACTAAAACTTGTATTTCATATTAGAACAAAAGTATTAAATCAAAGGATATATTTATCTAAAACTCATTTTATCATTCCAAATACTCTAATACTATTTTCAGACTAATCTAAACAATGTTCTGATAATTAAAAGGCAAAAAAATCGTTACTTGTCATCGCTTGTTGTAATTAAATATTAATTTTGAGCCACAGGAGCGAGGTACCATTAAATTCGAGATGTACTATCGGCTACTAAAGTCTTGCATCGATGTTTCGAGAAATTACGAATCACTTTCGAATTCATATTTGTAGTTACATTACTACTTACTATATTATGGTAATTACCAATATGAACACACCACATACCACTTTTTTTTTGTTGCTTAGATGGAATCACAAGAGGTCCTACTACCACTTAGCTCCTACACTTACCCCGATGGAAACTGGTTCACACGTCATTTTCAATTGAATATTAATTAATTTAATCCCCTCGTTTACTAATACCGATTACCGTAATATCCTACTAAATAATTACAAGTTGAATTTCCAAACGATTATGGCCTCGACTGTACGCGCTGCTAGACTAAATATTCGAACGTAGAAAATATTTTAAGTACACAATTTGAATACAAAAAGATTCCTTAAATTTTTTGTTCGGTTAATAAAAAAACTTAAAATATTATTTGTGATGCGGTACTGGCTTTTCGTTTAATTAATACATTTCATTGTGTGGAGGTTGTATTTTTTGTTTGTTTAGGTTATGGAATCATATATTTAGATCAATGATAGTAAATCCTAGTGAAACTAATTGTTTTTCGAGACACAGCCGACTTGATGTTGATCAGTTGCCGGAATAAACAGAGGTCGGATGAATGCTGCCTACCATCTCAGGATATTAGGTTTAAATCTCAATAACTAGGAAATAATAGGCATCCTTCAAATTGCACTCCGCAAAGCCGGTAAATTGCATGAATAGATAGATGGTTCATTTTTATTTCATTATGATATAATCTAAATTCATATCACAAACTGCCTCTAAAACCGTTGCCTCATTGAAGATCATATAATGACATCTGTCATTTATTTATGTGTCAACGATTTCGAAGTTAGTGGAAACGCCATAAACCTAAGAGATAGATAGATAGATATGGTATGATGACATTATTTGACGTATCTTGCACTTCTTGATGATCAGTTTTTGTGTACATATTTACTTCGTAGGTATTTCTTTCTTTCTTCCCCTTGTCTCTGTTACTTAGTAAAAAATTACACTAAATAAAAATCAATTCAATCAGTTTACGGACTTAGTTAATCGTGTAAAATCTCAACTTAAAAGTGTGGAGATTGAAAAAGACAGACTCCCTACGTTTACACGTGCAATACTATTCTCTCCTTACGTCCTTACGGATCCATCAAATCCAATAACCTTTGTATTAGACGCCTTCAGTTCTAACACTAGAAGCAGGCTTAGGGAGCCCGGTAACCGTACTCGTTGAACTCGACAAAGAGTCCGCCGTGCAACCTAACCCATGAATCAGCTCACTGAGTTTCTCGCCGGATTTTCTCAGCGGGTCGCGATTCCGATCCGGTAGTAGATTCATTCGCGAAGCAGTTGCTCTTGAGTTGTTAAGTCCCCTTTGGAGGCACTCGGGTAGTTGTTAGCAAATCCTACCCCTCCTGGCTGAGCCTTTGCTCGCTCACCTGTCCTGGTGAAACTGGAAAGGCCTCCGGGCCAATAGTTATCCATCAATCCAAAAAAAAAACTGTTCTCTCCACTTAAGGGTAATCCTATCGCGAGTTAAGGCTCTGTCCATCAGACCCGTCTGAAAGGGAAACCGTCTACCTATCTGTACTAAAATACCTGTAACAATAACTTCAAGGAGAACCGATAGAATCAAGATAAAAGTATTTATTAGGCTGTCGGGAAATTCCTTTAATTCTCCCCAATAATCTCGTTTTCCTGGTAACCCGTGAGTACAGTTGACAACGGTCGCAACTTCAGATAAAACATTATCTTACAATTACATCTGAAGTACTCCCGAGGATGCGGGTGCTGTAGTAAGATAGGTTTTAATCTTCGTCTCCCAGATAACAATATCTCGGAATTAAGTGGTTTTCGGGGTTTTCGTTCGTTAAGGAACGGTTCAATTTGAAAGTTTTGTCAGAAAATACTTATTTACTTGACGGAAACTGGAATATCAATAACTAAGTTACTAACATAGATTAAAAGTAATACTAACAAAATGTATGGTCTTTCTGAAATAAAAAAAAAAATATTATTAATAACAACCAGCCTTGTCTATATGTTTGTTTACTCTCCGTTGTGCATTGTAACAAATACAAATAAAAAAAAACAAGTAAAGGAGCTTAATATAAGTGTGATAATTACGCTGATAGGTACTGGCATCTTGCGAGTGATTTGCCCCTTGGTTTGGAATTGGCGGGGGGCCAAATACCGACTAAGTGATGAAAGACCCCCAGTCTACGTTGGTCCTGATGCAGCGGAGTATTCTCTGTTCTGACGGTAGTAATACCAAGGACGCTAGTGGCTCGTAAAACAGCGATCCCGCCGCGTAGAAGAGGGAGGGAGAGCTCTTGGTTAGTCTTAACTCTCACAAACTATTTTACATGCTTCACTGCGCTACTGATAACCGTTTTTCGTAACCAAGTAACAACAATCGGACCAAGAGCCCACCTATCTGGTCCATACGGTAAAAAGAAATTCGAAGCTCTAAAAGCTCGAATTCGTGACAAAAGCTCACGGAGATAACGACGTCGAATCAATCGTAACTTCTCTTAATGAATTTAATTAATAAACTCCGAACTTAATGATACGACAAATGATTAATGTCGCATTAAAAGCGGATTAATTTTTATGATTGAAGTTACTATAATAAAGAAATACCGCCTTCTTAATCAACCCGGTGTAATGTGTCGATGAACTATAGATTGGTACGAAGCGATCGAAAATAGATTTAATCGACCAAAAGATAGGGTATATTTTAAAAAACTACAAATCACATACCATAGCGTTTTGTTTTATGAATCTATTTTAATAATATGTAAAACTAATATGTAATTGATAGTTTAATTATAAGTAAATTGAATTATATGCTAGGTTTATTGATTTTAAGATATTTTTTTTATTATCTTCAACGCCACGTTATTAGGTTTTTTTTTACCAGAGTCCTTCCGATTATACACGTGTTTTGCAGTGTTCTGATTACGTCCTTAAATGGTGATGTGGTTTAAGTTACTAACAAAATCCTTCAGAATATGTTACTAGTATTTTTTTTTTACAAATAACGACCCTATGGCTTTTACAAAAAATTTTATTCGACATAGTTTATAGGAAGGTCTCGTATTAATGAGTATTGGGAGAAATAGATAATTAAAGTGACAGAAACGTTAATAAACAATCCATATTTCTTGATAATGCTTTTACTGGTGGTAGGACCTTGTGAGTCCGCACGGATAGGTACCACCACCCCGCCTATTTCTGCCGTGAAGCAGTAATGCGTTTCGGTTTGAAGGGTGGGGCAGCCGTTGTAACTATACTGAGACCTCAGAACTTAAATCTCAAGGTGTGTGGTGCATTTACGTTGTAGATGTCTATGGGCTCCAGTAACCACAGTAACCACTTAACACCAGGTGGGCTGTGAGCTCGACCACCCATCTAAGCAATAAAAAATAAATAAATAAAAATGTCAAATGGCTTTGCTAATCAGGATTCCTCTCAAACCTATTTGCAGAGTACAGAGCTCAAGTAACACCATTTAAACAGCACATCAGTTTTTCTATTAAAAAAATGTCAATCATTGAACGTTCTTTTGTCAAATTATCTACACACTTCCCGAAATATCTCATTAGTTTTAACGAACGCACAAGCTGTTGATAGATGTGTGAAAGGAAAAATGTACCACCCACTTTTACATGGCGTTGATAACGTAACGTTGATAAAAGCTTAAGGAAATAAATACACAGATTGCAATTGTTCACTTGATTCTTTATTGCTTCCACATCTACAATCTTTACATAATATGTACTCACTACAAAATACGCCGTTTTTTTATTGTCTCGTCCCCACTACTGCCATTGCTTCCACCAACAGTGTTGCCCTTTGGCAATCCGAAACATATCTAATTTTAACATGATAAATTTTATATTATAGTTATTTTACAACAAACCTTACATGTTATAGAAAACACAAGACAGATTCTTACAGTATGACCAAGAAATATGCATTACAGTTTGAAGCCCAATAGAGTCGGTATTTATTAAATAAGTAAATGTCCTATAAACAATATAGGCGTCTGGTGTACTCCTATCGAGTGATGCGATCGTACCAGGGTTCGAATCTCACAGGCAGGTACTAACCAAGCTTTCTAATGAAATATGTACTTATTTTAAGTACACCAACAACTTCCACGATGAAGGAATAGCATCGTGTAACAAAAATAAAAAGTACATAAAAAATAATTACATAATTACTTAGTAATTAGTAAACCATATGGGTACATACCTCTGCTTTTGGTCTCTAACATCTTGGGTCTCATTTTTAACATCGTCGGTCACCGATTCCCAAATGTCTCACATCCCTCGGTGCGGGGACCTAAGAAGGGGCTCGTTGCTAAAAAATAATTACAGGTACTGCTACCCGGTTTATTTCTGTCTCGAAGCAGTCATGCATAAAGGTAGGACAGCTGGTATTGTCTACAATTGAGACTTACGCTTTTGGGTAGCGACATTCACGTTGTGAGCCCGTTTAATTACTGGTCGACCGTCAGTTTGTTTATCCACCTACGCTTGGTAATAATCCTTCATTAATCCAGCTTCGGGTTCTTGTTGTTGTTGTTGTAGTTCTAGGGTACCTCACTGGTACATAGGGCCATCACAAGTTTTCTCCACTTGACTCTGACTTGCACTTGTTTCATGATGTCACTCCAGGTCATGCCGGCAGTCATCTCGCTCTCCACGCTGCGTCGCCAAGTGTGTACGACGTGGTCTTCTCTTGCCACGCGGTAACCACTCAAACGCTATTGATGCTGCGTTAACTCCGCTGCGCCGTAGTGTGTCCTATCCACAGCCATTTCGTGTTAGCAAAGTAATTTTTAAGTTGCACTTCGCTTAGCTTTCCTGTCGTCAACGATCGAGTTAATAACAGGGAAGGAGTGCCCAGACTTTTTGCGTCTATTATCGAACGAAAATAATCTTGGTCTCGCTGAAATAATATCACAAGAAAACTTTCTTCAAGAACTCACCGTATTAAAAAACTTCTCGCGATTGATGATTAATTTGTCAAAGTTCGTTGACGGACCAGATATTATTGATTTACTTCGCTATCTAACTTATATATTACTCGTGATACGTGAAGCAAAAACTTTGTACCCCGTTTTACGAAAATTGCGCGGACGGAGGAGTATGAAATTTCCCATACTTATAGAGAATATAGAGAAGGAGTGCAGAACGCTAATATTTTTTTTTTAAATTATGAATTAAAAATACATTAAATCAACAAAGAAAACATTGTACACACTACCATGTATTTGACACACACACACCTAGCCTATTGTTTATCTTTAATTTTATTTGTTTATATGTAGTCTTGGCGAAATCTGTGACTATAGAAGTGTAATAGTCTTTGACAATATAACCACAATAATGTTCAAACTTATAAATTCAATTAATTATAGTCGATTTCGACTACTGCGGGACCACTAGTTTACTATTATTTAGTATTGTTATATTATTTAGTATTGTATTTACTATTTATTTAGTATCGTTTTAAGGAAATTCTCGATAACGTTTCAGTCGCAGTTATCATTGAATTTGAATTCATTTTTAACCGATTTAGAAAAATAAGGATGTTATCAGTCCGACTGAATTTTCTACGTGTGATATTAGGACTGTTTTTACTTACTTATTGTCGCGTTACTTATTGTCATTATACGAGTATTATTTTCCATTTTCGAAAACTGTACTGAATTCTAATTAATAATATCATAATAAACAATGCGAGATTAAACCGTAAAATTACCTTAAATTAGATTCATTTTTATTTGAAAAGTGGTGCTTCTGTAGTCCCATTTAAATATTATCAAGATCTGACCAGCTATTTTTGATCTACTCTTAATAACGCAGATTTGTTTGACTTCGACTTTTTTTTATTGCTTAGATGGTTGGATGAGCTCACAGCCCACCTGGAGTTAAGTGGTCACTGGAGCCCATAGACATCCACAACGTAAATGCGCCACCCACATTGAGATATAAGTTCTAAGGCCTCAAGTACCTATAGTTACAACGGCTGCCCCACTCTTCAAACCGAAACGCATTACTGCTTCAAACCAGAAATAGGCAGGGTGGTGGTACCTACCCGCGCGGACTCACAAGAGGTCGTACCACCAGTAAAACTACATAAATGACTACATAAATGGTGTTCTAATTTTATTTCGTTAAAGTCTGATAATTTTTTTTTTACATCCTCAAAGCTCCGCAGTAATGATGTAGCACAACATCATCAACAAATGCAGTCGCCAACAATATTTCAGTATTACCCGCTCCATTGGAATATTCATGAAAATAAATAACTCAAGCCCTGTAATTCTGAACTCGCATATTTTCACATTATCTAACAACACCAAACGCTGAAGATCCTCACATTTCCTCGCATCCACTAAATTAAGGTGCTTAATATTAAAGCTTTAATTCATCACATTTCGTTCCACACTGCTTATCGTGGCGCGAGCTTCCGCGACCCGTAACGAGTAATTAGCCAATATGCTCCACGGCTCATTAAGTTAAACCTCGCTTCCGCGTATTCTATACTTCACTTAAACTTCCCTGTGTAGCAGAAATTCACTTCAACATATTCTATACTTCACACTTCCCCTGTGTAGCAGAAACTTGCTTCAACATAGTCTATACTTCACTTAAACTTCCCCTGTGTAGCAGAAACTAGCTTCAACATATTCTATACTTAGCTGCCACTTCCCCTGTGTAACAGAAATTCTACTCGAATAGATGATCGCTTCGTCATCCGTGTGCTGAACATGCATTCCTACTTAGCTAACTAAAGCTGAAATAGAATGTATTTTAAGATGTGTACTAAAAGATCTATTTTAAGATGTGAACTAAAAGATATATCTTAAGATGTGAACTAAAAGATATATTTTATCTGATCTGAACTAAAACTGTATCCTTTGAATCTATGAAATGACATAAAGGACAATGAATGTACCTTCCCTATAACTAGATTCGGAAACCGGTGGATCGATATCTTCGAATTGCCCAAGCGGGTAATACCTACTGTGGGTTTGGTAGCGATGTGATCAAAGTAAAATCATAGATCGGCCAGAAAATCGGGTCTGGTTTGATAGGATTTTTTCTTTTTTAAATAGAAAAAAATGACATGCCTATTTTATTGCTTTATTGAAACATTCATTTGGAGCATTTAACAAAGCCCGTAAACAATCACAAAGGGAACACTGAAGATACCATTGTAGATATTACAATAGTAACTGTATGTAGCAGCAGCAGTAGCAGGGTGGTAGGATGGTTCACATCGACGACTCCGACAGTCGGGCGTTCTTGACCCCTCAGCTGCGTGGTTTAGTGCTGGACAATCCCCCCTCACAACTCTCCAGCACTACAACCAGAAAAATTCATTATACCTGCGGTACCTTCGGAGGCGCTAGAGTCCAGCAAAACACAATCCAATCCTCCATCGGCCGAGGATCCGTAAATGGATTACTTAACGTACTAATCAAAGCTTGATAGCACAGATAGCGCGAAAGGAAGGAAGACATTTAAAAAATATTTTAAGTTCATATTCACTCAGGTAAATTGGTTCCATGGACTCAGATCCTAGGACTTAAAACCGGCACAATGGCACTAATCGATAGGATCAGGTATGCTGGCTGTCTTAACTAGACCGCGCTCATAAAATTCTGGTCCTTGAACTTTAAAACCTAAGAACGTGAGTCCGGACGAAAATCTCCAATGAAATGATTGATATGTCTTGACGACTTTATGATTGTACATTTCCGAAAGTGTCCATGGAACGAAATAAACCAATTACTGTCTTACGGCTTACTAATTCGCGTCTTATTTCTAACTTATTTTGAAAATTATTATGGCAAGTATCTATCTTTAGGTAACAATTTAATTTTTTATTTATGTATTTTTATTGCTTGGATGGGTGGACGAGCTCAAAGCCCACCTGGTGTTAAGTGGTTACTGGAGCCCATAGACATCTACAACGTAAATGCGCTACCCACCTTGAGATATAAGCTCTAAGGTCTCAGTATAGTTACAACGGCTGCCCCACCCTTCAAACCGAAACGCATTACTGCTTTACGGCAGAAACAGGCAGGGTGGTATCTATCCGTGCGGACTGTCAAGAGGTCCTACCACCAGTAAAAAAATGTAAATGGGCACTATGTAAGAAAAACTCAAATGGGGCTAAAAAAAACTTCGTTATTTTCTCCATTGCATATTCAACATAAACAAAATTTCCGGGAACCCTGGCCATTAGAAAGAAACCTTATCTCCCATCTATTTAAAGGGAATATTGAAGCGAGAAAATTCTATAAAATTATTCATTAAATCGTAACTTACAATCGTGGATCTGCGGAGGCTTTTTACGTTGAAAATTATCTGATGGTGTTGTTTTAAGCGAGATATAAAGAAAAGGTTCGGGTAAAGCATACATTTGGGGCTGCCAATTTGTTTTCTTTAACATCTCCCTACATTTTGTCAAGATAAATATTGGAAATTGAAAGAATATTTAGGTACATACAGTGAGTAGGAAAGGGAAGATTATTTTGGCGCGGGCCTGATGGCACGAAACCGTGCTTACTATATAGCCACATTAGTGCTTACCAAAATTGGATCGGATTAGATCCATCCAATGGATTGGATAATTAATATTGAATTGCAAATTTGGAAGGTCTTTATCTAAGTATGTTTCACAATAAGTAAATCTCGGTTGGGGATACAATGTGCTGGTATAATACTCAGAGAACGCTGCTGTCAATTTTTCGATGACTCCTTTAATAGCCTTTAAGATATTCACGGGAATAAGTGTCTTGATATTCTTTCAAAGGGGAAACGTCCCCAACTTCACGAATTCTACTAAAAAAAAAATATGTTCTTATTAACAGTAGCTATTGTTGGATTAGTTTTGTCTGTCGTATGGTTGTCTAGAGGATAAGACAAGACATAGGTGGAGTACGGGAATGACGATATGAGAGAGAGAGGAGTGAGTGTCGAGCTGACTGTTGATAGAAGAGAACGGAAGAGAAAAATTAGCTGTGCCGACCCCACCTAGTGGGATAAGGTGAAGAAAAAGAAGAAGATGGTTGTCTAGAGGACGACACTTTTAGTGAACATATGTACATTCCAACGAGTTGTGCCCCCATATTATGGCATGACACAATAAAAACTACATTTACGGTTTAATCTAGCTTTTTTACTGTATTCTCTCTCTCTCTCTCTTCCTATCTATTTATCCCACATACTGGTGGGGTCAGCTTTCCTCACTTTACTCCTCCACTTCGCTCTATCTTCGACATCCTCGTCAGCAACTTTGCATTCCCTTCTTGTCCTTCAGCACTACATCCTTCCACCTTCTCTTGGGTCTACCCCTAGGTCTCCGACCGGGGAGGTCAAGCAGTAGTGCCAAATTTCCGACGTAGTCCTAGCTGCCTTTTTATCTTTTTTTCATCTTTTTACTGTATTATATAACTCAATTTCCGACGTTTCAGTTTCAATATACAGTGTTTGTAGTCACGGACAACGTATTCGGAAAAGCTCGAGAAAAAAAAACATTGTTTTGGTGAATGATAAAGCAATTAGTGTGTTGCAGTTTTTGGGCACCATGCTGCCTATGTTTGATGATCAAGGCGTCTTCATATTGACGTCGAAGCCTGTGCTATTAAAAAAAAATTACAATTACACATTAAAATATATCCCTGTTCCCGTTTTAAATAAATAAATATTCTTAATTATTGGTTTTCTGAGTATCTTCCGTAATTTTAATAAGATGTCACATTTTTATTTATTTAACAAACATACCCAACGAAGTATATTCCAATTTCCATTGAGTTAATGAAATTTGTTATATAGCTGGAGTCAGAAATTCGTGGAACGAATTTAAAAAACCGTTTACGGTTGAGACAAGATAACAAGATTTAATATTGAACAGTGATCTTCAAAAATAATTCATGACGCAATGATATGTATACGAATCAAAACGTCTGGGACTCCCTAAATTTTTTTGTGTCTTTAAAGCCAGTCACCAATTTGTGGTGATCGATGATCACAGACATGTTTAATACAAGAAGGATATGAGGAGAGTTACTGTTCACCGCTTATTATTCTTTTCGATCCTCACTTGAAATAGAAAGCTATACCGATTAGGAAACACATGAAAGAGAATGTCATTTTTGCCCTGATTGCATTTAGAAAAAATATTGCTTGAAACCCCCAACGTGTGTGCACTATAGTTGTGTGAATATAAGCTCGGGTAGCGGACGATGCGATGGTAAAATAGAGATATTGCTATATATTATTATTAACTATACTTGAGACCTTAGAACTTATATCTCAATGTGGGTGGCGCATTTACGTTGTAGATGTCTACGGGCTCTAAAAAAAACCATTCATATAAGTATACTGGTGGTAGGACCTCTTGAGAGTCCGCGCGGGTAGGTACCACCACCCTGCCTATTTCCGCCGTGAAGCAGTAATGCGTTTCGGTTCGAAGGGTGGGGCAGCCGTTGTAACTATACCTGAGACCTTAGAGCTTATGTCTCAAGGTGGGTGGCGCATTTACGTTGTAGATGTCTATGGGCTCCAGTAAACACTTAACACCAGGTGGGTTGTGAGCTCGTCCACCCATCTAAGCAATAAAAAATAAAAACAAAATTCCTAAACAGACTACGGTCTAGAAAATGTCGACAGAACTGAAGAAATTCATTCGCAAATGAAATGTCACTTTAATATGCAAGGTAGTACATATTATTATACACAACACGCTTCGTCAGATTATAGAATCAGCAACATGCTTCATCAAATCAAATCAAATGAAATCAAAAAAATTTATTCAACATAAATGAAATCAAATCAAATCAAATGAAATCAAAAAAAATTTATTCATCATAAATGAAAGTACATTCTTGTTGAACGTCAAAAGAACTACCGCCAATTCACAAGAACTAGCCTCCGTCTTGAGAAGAATTGGCAAGAAACTCAGCGGGCATGTCTTTTTTTTTTTAAATATTGAATATTAGATATATATTTTTTAATATTAGATTTTTTTTTAATATTCATTTTTATAATGAGTATTATAACGTAACAATTATTACAATATTGAAATGCCCGGAGCGAGCAACTCATTCCCACTTTGTGCAATCTTCTAGTCAAAAAGCCCAATACTTACTTTCAGCTGCAAGCGTCGTCTTAAGTAATATATAGGTCCACGCTAACAGCAATGCGCGCGTAGGCATCGGCTAGTCAAACAAAATTCGCAAATACATAAGTTCCAAACAATCTGTGATGTTGGGACAGTTTTTATGCAACTAAATGAATGTAGCTGGTATTTATTTATTTATTTATTTAGACACACCAACAGCAATACACACAAAACATTCAAGCTTAAAATTAACATTTATAAAATTAAGTACTGGTATGTAAGCCAGTTACAGGCACGTACAGCAATCTCTTATAACACACTATGACATGTTACAGCAATTTTACAAACAGCGGAAAAATAGGCTAAATTTAAATGTTAACAGTACGACAAAAAAGTATATTTGAAAACAACATGAAAACAAGAGCTCACTACACACACTACTAACGTTACAGATTACTAAATAAAAAAGTCGAGCGCGGCAATGCAAAAAATATAAATACATAGAACAGACTGCGCAATGTAATCAGAATGACATTCTCTCATCAATTATAAGCAAAGGAGCTTGGATACTAGTTTGTTTTTGTCGTTAAAAATGTCAATGCCGTCAATTAATGCACATATTTGGTTATATTCACTACAAATCTTTGATAAAGGGATTATTTAGGAGTGCCAGCCTAATATATGAGCAATACTCATCGCGAGGTCAGATTTGTGCTTTGTAATACATTAGGCTTTTTCCAAACTCAAAGTACCTCTTCAAGCTGTTCAGAACTCCTAAGATTTCCAAGCGTTAACTCATGAAAGTACTTTGAATGCTTATGAGGCTCGTCTCAATATAAAATATTACACTTAACAAAGCCGCGTATAAAAACTAAAGTTTTTGTTGTTTTGAAGCTGACGCTTAAAGTTCGCGTGTGTTTTTATGTGTTCAAAATTGCAGGTAAAAGTCACGCGACGTGATTTCGATGCGAACACGTCAAACGTATATTCCATATATTCCTATGGCCTTTCTTCGCGAATACGACAGACAACCACGATTTATAGATATATGAGAAGCCCAGTGAGTTTACGATGTATTTTATGCTGCCACACGTAGACGGTATCACGGCCTACCTTTTTTTTTATTGCTTAGATGGGTGGACGAGCTAACAGCCCACCTAGTGTTAAGTGGTTACCGGAGCCCATAGACATCTACAACGTAAATGCGCCGCCCACCTTGAGATATAAGTTCTAAGGTCTCAGTATAGTTACAGCGGCTGCCTCACCCTTCAAGCCGTAAGGGCGTGAACACATGTCTACGGTGCGGCGCCGCTACCGTTGAGACGGCGCGGCGTCGTGCTGCGGACGGTGCCGTATGCGGTGCACCGCACCGGCACATGGCAGAAGCCATCGTTTTCAACACAGTATCTGTCTTAACATGGATCGCTAACAACGTATTATTCTGCTCCTTTTGCTAATGCGACGAATGAAGAAAAAACAGAATCAAAGAAAATATTGGTTGAATCCATACTTTTCTATAACGAACCATGATGGAGGTTATTTTAAGAGGAAATTCTCGATTTCTTTGCGACCATTTTTACGAAAGGACTGGAAAAGAATTATAGACTTGAAGATAAGCCCACAGAATACTTGGTAGTTCAAAATCCGAATACCGAATAGATCTTCGCACAAAGTATAGGTACAACTCTACTTCTGATTATGACTTATTAACCGAATGATATCATTTTGAAAGGGAGACAGTTAATTTAATATTGACCGGAGTTTGATACACAGCAACACTCTTTCCTACACGCTAGGGTAACGCTGATATAGCCTCTCAAGGCTATCAGCATTGGTAGGAAAAAAAAACTTTCTCCATAACCTTCCCGGTCAGAGGGGAGAAGGCGCGAAATGTCAACTTTTTCAAATTAAAGAGATTCCACGGATAATGATCTTTCAACCATCACTTTTTTAAGTCCCATTCGATTGTAATTTTCTTATTCAATCATTAAAACAACCAATTAAAATTACAGTGCACTCATTTGTCTCCGCTATCATTCTTCTTCTCAGTCGCATGCACTCTTGGCAGAGTGGTCGTGGTCATCACTTCGGCTGGTGGTGCGCTTCACCAGACGTCGTCATTCCTCGCGTACCGCGGCCCTTTTTGTGCACTCGTTAACGGGACCGCTTAGAGCTGCCTTTATTTGGTCGGTCCATCGTAACGGTGATCTGCCGCGCGGTCTTGCACCCTCTATCACGCCCTGCACCACAAGGCGCTCAACTGCTATCATGCTCCGCTATCATACAGCTGCCAATATAAACGACTTAGAAACTAAGTAATCGAGCAAATAAATCAACGACTTACAAAGTTCTATGACAATTACATTTAAGATGTCTAACCGCGTCAAAGTTAAAACTCTCATAACGCCACGTAAGTGTCATTCAGGAGTTAGTTCTGTCAACGTTGAAATGCCGCGTAAACTAATTTCTAGAAGCTTCTAGTACCAATTATTGAGTAAGTTCTAGTCGGTGTGATTCAGTAATTTAGAAACTTCGTAACTTCCTCCCTATGTTGCCAGCTAAATTTTATGTTTCCCTAATTGAATACGCAAGCCATTTCTTTATCAGTTTTTTAGGTTTGGATTATTTTAATGCTGTTTTTTAATTTGTGATATAATTAGATAGTAGCTTTTCAACGTCACTAATAATGTTGCCTTTAAAAAATTAGATTATTTTATTGAAATAGGTTCTGGTCAGGTTAATTACTGAGTGAATGCCTGATGACATTTCTGTCATGAGATACCTACGAAGTGGATTTTTTTTAATTGCTTCTATGGGTGGACGAGCTCACAGCCCACCTGGTGTTAAGTGGTTACTGGAGCCCATGGACATCCACAACGTAAATGCGCCACCCACCTTGAGATATAAGTTCTAAGGTCTCAAGTATAGTTATATGTTGATAGATTCTTAAGTATGTTATAACACAGCTCTACCATTTAGCTCTGAACGCACAAATTATGAGATAGATATAGGCACAACAGGAGTATTCGCACATCTCCCTATAATATGCTTTGTCATCAGTGAAATTAACTCCAAATTGGGAACGCATTACAAGAATAAGACGTTCTCAAACCCGCTTACCTGTTAAATTTGAAGCTAAAACCTTAATAGTCTTAATTATATGTAATATAACGGATTTGGCTGGTTCCTTAGTGTTTTTAAAATGATGACGTCAGCGTCGCTGACCCCATTCTCTTCGTCATTGTCATTTCTTTTCGTTTGCGCCGACAAATATAGCAAAAAATATTTTAAAAAAGTGTGTGTGTCCGCTCCGACGCACGACTGGAGTTTACTGGATATAAAAAATTAAACGAAACAATACGAGAAATAGTTCTATATTACGACAACACGATACACTACAGATTATTAACAAATTAACGAGACACAAAACAAACGACTAACAAATATATGAAAATACAATAATGAGAGAAACGCGCGATCAGTACGAGGCTTTGTGGCGGACTGCCGGCGCAGGCGCATAACGCATTTCGTGTGACATGCTAGTACGATTTTGGTCCCCATAATTTTCATACCCCGGGCCTATATATGTAAATCGATTCTAAAGGAGTAAACTCCAAAAATATGTTAAAATCTATATAAACTATTCCTATATCCATTTAGTTTATCAACAAGGCAATAACACTATACAATTATAATATATTATACAGAAGCTAGAGTTGATTTACCAATGTTTAGGGTGGGTCAACGCACGACAAAGTCTCGCCTAAAACGAATACTTTCGATAAAAACAAGCACTTAAGTAACAAAATTCGATTTACCGCGAAAACACAATTGTAACGATTACGTGTTGACGTTTTTCCATTATTAAATTATACCTTGAGCCTATATACTTCGGTAGAATACAGAATCGCTAAATTTGTCAAGAGAAAATTTTTATTACCGTTTGCGCGACGATTTATTTATTAGATGCCTTAAATAAACTCAATTGAATGCGATAAACGATTTGGAATACAAGGATTTGTGAATTTTACGTGATAATTTTTTTTAAATATTGATAGCCCGCTGAGTTGGCATGACCTTTCTGAATGATTCATTATGGAGTCAAATGTGTTTCGAGGGCAGTGACCATCATGTAGTTTATGTAACAACTTAACAATCAGTCGGTGATGAGGTAGCTTGTTCATCACGGTTTTGGTCCGAAAGCGAACCTATTTTTTTTCCCTTACTTATGCTGATAGCCTTGAGAGGCTAAATCAGCGTTACCCTAACGTGTAGGTGAGCTCTGGGGGCTCAAACCGGAGATGTTGCTAACGCTGGCCTTAACAAGAACAATGCTTCGCAGAATCTACCACCGGATCGGAAGCATAACCCACTGAGAAGATCCGGCGAGAAACTCAGTGGGCAGCGCGAACCTAAAAATGTTCTATGGCGTGTCTTGCATTGTCCAAACAAACTTATCATACCAGCTCGTAGGAATACAATTCGAAATAAGATTTAGTAAAAACTATGCGTTCTCGAAGTGTCTTGATAATATGTCGATACCGTCAGTTCCGGAGAATCATCGAATTCCACTGGTAACACCCAAGCCTGAACTGAACGAATACTGGACATGTTTATTCAGCAAATCGCATCTTTCTCGCAGTCTTTAGGCTACCAGTGATCATAGTGCTGGCGATACAGTTGTTATATGCGGGACAATGATTTAATAAGTACTCTAAATATTTACCCCATTCAGTTTAATTTTAGTTGCAGCGAAACATTAATCGATTCCATAGTTCTTTCTTCTGCCGCCAACACATCGAAAACGATTTGCGTTGATGAAAAAGGTCACGAGATTTCACGGCGAATGGGCGAGTGGGCGAAGCGACGTTAAAATCGAATATTTAGCAGCCATTCGCGATCGATAAGCAAAGTTTAAATGTTTAATTAACAATTCTACGAGCTCAGTAGTTGTAGGGCGCCCATGTTTGATTATAACTATTGGACATAAATTTACATAAAGTCTCGTGGTAATTCAAATTTAAGTTTAGTTCGATTTGGAAGTTGGCTGGCGTGATGAAATAAAAATCGGTGGTAATATTAATTTGAGGTCACGTACAAATTTTGAGATTTCTATCTGTAGCTATCTCTGACTGTCTCGATGGAGCAGTGGTTAGCTCCTCTAGCTGTTGCGCCGAGAGTCGTAGGTTCGATTCCCACATCGGGCAAACATTTGTGTGATGAACAGGTTTGTTTGCTCTCTGTCATCATCATTATCATTCTCCTGCCCTTCTCCCAGTCACCTGGGGTCGGCGCAACATGTTTTCTCCTTCCATACTTTTCTATCATATACCATTTCGTCACTCACTCCCCTCTTACCCATCGTCTTTCACGCAATCCACCCATTTCTTCTTAGTCTACATCTTCCTCTATCCTTCCACATTCGTAGTTAACATTCTCTTACCTCATTTTCATTTCGTCTCATCACATGTCCATACCATCCCAAACGCGCACTTCTCAGCTTCTCTGTCACAGGTGCCACTTTCAGACTTCCTCTAACATATTCATAAAAAATATATATATAAGACAATTTTTGGTACTAATACCACAGGGAATCCTAAATAGGGGCAGGATGACCGCTCGCCGGACTCGGTTGCGACCGCCTTGAGAGCACCGCGCCGAAATGGAGGCTGATGGTACAAAAAGCCACGAAGGGCTTCCAGGGACACGACCTTCAGTAATGAAGTATGCGACTAACAAAGAGAAGTAAAGAAACATGCGTGATTTGTTCCCAGTTGTTTATTATTATTATGTTTATTATACCTACATATATATAGATATGCTCTCCTGAATGTATTCTTATTTAGACAAAATTATATTAACTCTACAATGTTCTAAATCGTTTCATATTAAGTAATTAGCTATTGATATGAAGCTATTATTATTATTTTTATTGTGTATTTTATCAGTAAGTAAATTGATTAGATTGTACTCTTCTACCCACTTATGTAAAGCTCTCCCTCTTTAAGAACGGTTAGCTGGTAGATAACTCAATTGTTGAGTTAAGTTCGCCATTTTATAACTTTTCGCAATACATAATTGTATAGTATTAACTGTGTGTACAATAAAGAATAAAGGAAAAAAATAGAAAAGAAGTTTGGGCGAGAAACAATTAGGGTTCGTTTAATATGAGTACACACAACAATAATGATATACCCAACACAAGCTTTTGAAAGAAAAAGGTTAGCAATAACTCTTAGACGACCAACAAGAATTATCGAGAGCACGGCATCTCTAGTAGTAACTTGGGGCTTTATTACACAACTTTGCACTTGTATACGGCAAACAATGAACTTGCTTCGACTTGAATATTACCGGGTTACCTCAGTATGTTTGCAGGGAGTCTGGATAAACTAGCGTTCTTAAACGTCCCTTGTTTCAATTTGAATTTTAAATCATATGGCTATGTTAAGTAAATTGCAGTTTGCAGTGAGATACGAACTTAATAGTTTTTTTTATAAAAAGTTAATTGGTTTTTGATGTTTTACTGGCAAAGGTGATAAACAGGTCGATGTTCTATTTTTATTCCAGATTATTCTACTCTTTGATCGGTAAAGATAGGTAAGAGGTATCAACGCACCATTACTTACCCTCCTAAATAGTCTTTTGTAGATTCCTCATTGCAAAGAACACAGTCATGGTCATACTATTAGTGAGTCACCTCAAATAAAATACGTAATAGAGATATGCATATCGAAGTTGACTGTGATTTTTAGAACAGATAAAAAAATATAGATTGCTCAAAATGTTGTTTTGCAAGAATTCATTTTTTTCTATATCTGTTGGAAATATGGGTTAAAAATCGATTCATTAACCTGATAATCATATAAGATTGCTTTTATCTGGCTTATTTTATTGGAAAGCTTATCACGGCCTAATTGATGTTAAGCGCCTATTCTCAAGTGAAGTCACTACATAGTATAAAACAAAGTCGCTTTCTCTGTCCCTATATACCTATGTATGCTTAAATCTTTAAAACTACGCAACGGATTTTGATGCGTTTTTTTTTAATAGATAGAATGATTGAAGAGGACGGTTTATATGTGTAACAACATCCATTAAATAGTGGAGAAATCAATATAATGTATTTATTTATTTAAATCAAAATACAGTTTAGCTTTGTAAAACTATAGCAATTGAGTTGCTCTTATAAAGAGAAACAACATTTAAAGCTATTGCTTCACCATTATTTTTATATCTTTTTATATTTTAATATTGCAAAAATGCTCTTTATATGTCTAATGTTCTAATGTTTCAATAATCGAAATTCTATATATGTCATCTATAGAAGAATGATATAAATAACATATTAACCTCTTTAAGGATTAATCGTATAGAGGTTACATCAATAAAAAAAAAAATTACAGTTTCCGAAGCGAAGCGAGGGCGGGTCGCTAGTTTGATATAAAACTATACCGCGCATTCAAAAGCTCTATCAAGCTCAATTCCGTTTGTTGTTATTCCGAAAATTTACCAGAACCGCTTTGCTCTACAATAACAAATTTCCACAAATGACATTCACCTCGCACGATGCCTTAACAAAAACAAGAAATCGATGACCAATTACGTAGAAAAACAAAACTAAACGACCTCAAACGGTAAAGTCAAAGGAAACTCGGAACGTTTCAAAGGGTTGGAAGACTTCTGTAAGTGGGAGAGATCGTATTAAAAATGTAAAAACGGAACCCAAACGGAATCTTAAGCATTGTTTCATATTCCCGGGGCGGTCTGCAGTCGACAAGGAGCGATGCGATGTGGGTCCTTAAAATTGTAAAGACGTGGACTGACGCAACGCAACTATTGCTTAGTTGAATACTGTTTAGAGCAATTCTAAACATGAAGTTCGTATAACAATTTTTTGAATTTTGAAACCGAATAATAATTTTGACAACACAGTCATTGAAAGTCAATCAAAAATTCAGGTCGTACGTGCGCGTGTTGTAACTACATTAAAATAAAATAAAAATAACCTTCTCTCTGAATATATATAATTATTGAAGCGATTAGGCAGCGGCTTGGCTCTGCCCCTGGCATTGCGGACTGCCATGAGTGACGGTGACCACTTACTATCAGGTGGGCCGTATGCTCGTCTGTCTACAAGGGCAATAAAAAAAACGATTTTTAAATGATATTTTGACTAAGAGATAAACAAACGAATTCATTACAGTTTATAAAGTGTACACTGTAATTTTCCGCGAAGGACCGACCGCAGTGTTGACACAATGTCTGGGAAATATTTGAATTATTGAATTGGGTACGCGCACAAAGGATTATAATGAAAACATGATCATCGTAATTGAAAGTTATTTAAGACGCTTTCGTGAAAAAGATTTTAGTTACATTAATTATTTACTAGTGGTCCCGCAGTAGTCGAAATTCGACTATAATTAATTGGAATTGTAAGTTTGTACACTATTATGATTGTATTTTATACTTCTTTATTCACAAATTTCGCCAAGGCTACACTATAAAAAAATATTAGTAAAGACAAACAATATTTAATCTATTCTTAATTTGACAACAGACGTCAAGTACAAAAGTTTGACAATAAATAGTATGCATGCGTGTGTGCGTCAAATACATGGCATGTAGTGTGTAATGTTTTCTTTATTGATTTAATGTATGTTTTATGCATTATTTAAAAAAAATATTAGCATTGTGCACTTCTTCCCTATATTCTCTATAAGTGTGGAAAATTTCATACTCCTCCGTCCGCGCAATTTTCGTAAAAAGGGATACAAAGTTTTTGCTTCACGTATTAATATATAGATTTTAAGACATCTTTTTTACTGACAGAAAGCGCCCAGGCGTCTCGCGGACATGACATTTTTAATTCATTTCTCAAGATGGGTAGTAGAATTCGCATTATGATCTGGTGTCTGCTCATCATATTATTATCTATACTAATATTATAAAGCTGAAGAGTTTGTTTATTTGAACTCGCTAATCTTAGGTACTACTGGTCCGATTTGAAAAAATATTTCAGTGTTAGATAGCCCATTTATTGAGGAAGGCTATAGGTTATATAACATCACGCTGAGACCAATGTTTCAAAATCGTTTTTTTTTTCCTTTTGAGAGCTTCCGTTGCGTGCGCTGCAGAAACGGTTAAAGTTTTGCTAAAATAATGTATGACAGAGTTGTTCCCCTTTAAATGACCTAAAAAAAAAATCCGCGACAGCGTTTTTTTTTTTATCTACAACGTAAATGCGCCACCCACCTCGAGATATTAGTTCTAAGGTCTCAGTATACTTACAACGGCTACCCCACTCTTCGAACCGAAACGCATTACTGCTTCACATCGGAAATAGGCGGGGTGGTGGTACCTACCCGTGCGGACTCCCAAGAGGTCCTACTACCAGTGATTACGCAAATTATAATTTTGCGGGTTTGGTTTTTATTACACGATGTTATTCCTTCACCGTGCAAGTCAATCGTGAACATTTGTTAAGTACGTATTTCATCAGAAAAATTGGTACCCGCCTGCGGGATTCGAACACCGGTGCATCGCTACATACGAATGCACCGGACGTTTTATCCTTTAGACTTTAGGCCATGACGACTTGTCGTATGTCTATATGTTAAGGTTGGCTCACTATAACGTTTTTTATGCTAACCAAATTTGTTCTAAAATAAAGCATTATTTGTGAACTATTCCACGCGGACGAAGTCACACGCAAAAACTAGTAGTGGATTAAAAAGTTATTTCGTGTCGTTGTAGTCGCACGTATAGACACCTCCTTAGTTTTAAGAACTTTTCTTACACGTTCGATAGTTCTGTCGCCGCAGTACTTACTTGCAAGCTACACAGGAATTCTACAAGTCTGTCAAAAATTGAACTGTTCACACAAAGTCGGTTTAGCAATTCAGATCGTTTTCAGAGGAATATCAAGCAACATTCTTTCTACTTGTTTTCTATTTGTGTACTTATAATTAATTGTACGAGCCTATGGGGCTCTTCCAATTACATGCGGACTGGAAGATGAGCTCTTAGAGACCTAACTAGCATCGTTACTGGTGGTAGGACCTCTTGTGAGCCCGCATGGGTAGATACCACCACCTTGTTTGAAGGCCTACCGCTTGTATTAAGCGGTAGGCAGCGGCTTGGCTCTGCCCTTGGCATTGCTGAAGTCCATGGGCGACGGAAACCACTCACCATCAAGTGGGCCGTATGCTCGTCTGCCTAGAAAGGCAATAAAAAAAAGGGCGGGGCAGCAGTTGTAACTATACTGAGGCCTTAGAACTTATATCTCAAGGTGGGTGGCGCATTTACGTTCTAGATGTTTATGGGCTCCAATAACCACTTAGCACCAGATGGGCTGTGAGCTTGTCCACCCAATAAAATATAAAAAATAAAAACATCATCTTTGACAGACAAAAGCATGCTCACACGCGAAACATTATGATGCAGTAGAGCCAATTATCAGTTTGATCGACCTTGAGTCGAAGCCTAGGAGCAAAAAGAAAATCCATTCCAATATTACACTTTTTATACCACATCGTTGAACCAAAATAACAGCTGTGAGTAGTAATTCTAATTCTATCCACGTAAAATTTTGCGTAAATTATAATTTTGCGTATTTCTATAAAATATAATTTGCGTAATTACTGGTGGTAATACCTCTTGAGGGCCAGCGCGGGTAGGTACCACCACCCTGCCTATTTCTGCCGTGAAGCAGTAATGCATTTCGGCTTGAAGGGTGGGGCAGCCGTAGTAACTGTACTTGAGACCTTAGAACTTATATCTCAAGGTGGGTAGCGCATTTACGTTGTAGATGTCTATGGGCTCCAGTAACCATTTAAGACCAGATGACAAAAGCATGCTCACATGTGAAGCACTATGATGCAGTAGAGCCAATTACCAGTTCAAGGTTAGGAGCAAAAAGAAAATCCGTTCTAATATTACACTTTTTAAATAAACCACATCGTCGAACAAAAAAAAAATGCGAGTAGTAATTCTAATTCTATCCACGTAAAATTTTGCGTAAATTATAAATTTGCGTATCTAGATTTTAAGCAAAAGACCGTACGTAATAGTTTCTGTTACCAGTAGGTACTAGTTGTCGTGTCTAATCGATATTACTATAAAATTTTCAGATCATTAATTAAATAGAAACTGCACTGCACTTTCTGCTGTGCACAAACTCATTTATAATAACAGAGTTAGCTCGGAGTTTGAGATTTTTAATAATATATTAGCACTTAGCTATGACCGTGGTAGTTTGTATGGGAACATAGAGAATATTATGTGCAGGACTAAAATTTTGCTCGTAACATGAAGACTTACTCTTTCTATATTTTAAACTCAAATGTGAATTGGGTTTTGATTATAAATACAATAATTATAATTCAAACTACTATTACTGACCGTCTGTGACGAAGAAAAAAGTATTCGACATGTCGGAAATAGTAAGTGCTACACTAAATAATAAAAGCAGTAATTATTGTATCCACGACATGCGAAAATCGATGAAAACACAAGAACCATAATTGCTAGAACTTAAAACAAAACTTCTATGGCTGTTATTTTTAGTTGAACGAAAGAAATACATTTATTTAGTAATGAAAAAAAAAGACGTGTGACACTCGGGGACTGCCGCGGTAAAGCTATTGCAAAGCATTTTTTATCAACTTATGCAATTACAATTAGACAATAATAATTTAATATTAAAACAATAATAAAAATAAGACCACGCTATATTTATAAACATTAACAAAAGCAAAACATTAACTGTCCCCTTCACACTCATCAGCTAGACCGCGTGAGAGAGAGATGGTCAGATTTTTCATGATGCTCATGCAGTGCGACGTCACGCCGCGCGTTTATTCACAAACACTACACCAGCGCAACGTGTGAATGTGTTGAACGCGAGCTACATAGCAGGCGTAGTGGGGGTGTCAGGTTATTTTCGTTACGGAATTTCTTGATTCAGGCGCTGCGCTCAAGGCCCGCGATAGAAGCTATGCAATAGCTTAAAAGCAAATATTCAAAATTGAAAGAACAAAAATATTGAACCGAAACGGCTGAATCGTATGTTGCAGTTTTGGAAGACGTAACCCACTGAGTTTCTCGCCGAATCTTCTCAGTGGGACGCGATTCCGATTCGATTTTCTTCTTCATAACCTTTGGATAAAAACATTTATTGTTGGCAAAATAAAAACTTCAGAACAACAGTATCCATTGTGAGCGCTCTAACATGAAATAATTCTGTCATTCTCACAGTCNCGAAACGGCTGAATCGTATGTTGCAGTTTTGGAAGACGTAACCCACTGAGTTTCTCGCCGAATCTTCTCAGTGGGACGCGATTCCGATTCGATTTTCTTCTTCATAACCTTTGGATAAAAACATTTATTGTTGGCAAAATAAAAACTTCAGAACAACAGTATCCATTGTGAGCGCTCTAACATGAAATAATTCTGTCATTCTCACAGTCTAGTTGTAGCTACGTTACAAAAAACAATTTTCACTTAAATGAAGTAAAAACAAAAGGCGTAGATAATTCGCTGGGCGGCGCGGCGGCGTCAGGCCCGGCGGCCATAGCTTTAAAAAAGTTAATGAAAAAGTAAAACTGTTCTCACTTCCGTTGTAGGCTGGCTTGTAGGTTTTATGCCGGTTTATGACGGGAAAACGTAAGATTGAGTAATATTTGATTAACAAAAGTCAGTTTTATAGGTTCAACCAAATGAGTGTGTCTCAAAATAAATGTTGCGTATTTTTTTACATGTTTTTATTATGAAGCATTTCTATTTCTAAAAGCAGAAAGTTCATAATCACATAATATTGATTGACCTTTAAAAAAATAATTGGTTCAAGAAAAAATAACACTAAACAGCTAACATTAGTTGACACGAATATCGAAAATCAGAAAACGAATATCAGAAATTTGACAAGAAAGGACCCTCTGAAAAGAGAGGAAGAAAGAAGACACGAAGAAAGAATGAAGAGAAGAAGGAAGAAGAAGAATTCCACCCACCATCAGCTCAGACCTAAATCAGCGCAATCCCGCAGCTCATCACCCCTGCCTCGATAGACAGGGAGTCACATGCCCGGGCTTCCCCAAGGCCCGTCCCGCGCCCTCCCAAGGGGACGCGACGACCCGATAGTAAAACGGCAGAAAAAGCGGTGTATTCGTTAGTGAGCACATATCTAAAGATTGTACAAGTGAAGTTACAAATAAAGTAATATAGAATTAAGTGAACTATTGCAATCTGTGTATTTATTTCGTTGCTATTGGAAGCGAAGTCTACAAATCATACGATAAATTTGCAAATAGTCGATGCAATACAAAAGTAGCATTTTAGAAAAGAAACAAAAACTTTCTAACCAAAACAAAATTATAGTACGAAAAAATTAAGAAGCCCTTTGTTGTATTCTTAACAGAGTCGCAATGAAGCTTCACTCAATGTATACTGTACCAACACGCATAATTTTGTAGAAACATAGTCCAAAACTTAAGATTTTTGGGAAGCCAAATGTAACGAAAACTTCAGTTATACTTTTGAAGCTAAATTAATTTTGAAAAGTGTGAATGTATGTTTTGAAGTGAAAATTCTTTGTAGTTAATTTTAATTTAGGATTATACGTGAAGTTTAAATATCAATTCATAGGGGCGCTACCTCATATTAAAAAAGATGATTTACAGTTATTTACTAATGACAAAATTTTACTTAAACTTAAACATTTAGGATAATTGTATTTTAATTTTTAAAGGTTTCACTTCTACCACGTGTGAATTGCACACATGTATTTTTTTACCACACTTGTGGGTAGGACTAGACCAGAACCTACCTAGTATTAAGTGATTCTGGATATCAAGTAGAAGTATGAATTACCGTTAATACAACTGTCATTCCAACCTTCAAACCATAGGATATGACTGCTTTACGGTAGGAATAGTCAGAATGGCAATATTAACCCTATTTGGAGGTGGAGTCGGACCTCACTTCTCAGAGTAAGCGGTGGTATTCAAGATGTGGTGGTATCTTGTTACCATTTAACGACAGGTAAAGCCAGAGTTCGTCTATCCGTTTCGTGTTATGAAACGGAAGAAGGAGCATGGTTATATTTATGGTAAGACGAGTAATTTTAGTGAAGTTCATGGATATCGAAGGCAAAAAAAACATCTAAATTTTTTACTTTAATTTAATTGGTAGGGCTTCAATTCTTCAAATTTTGAAGTAATAACTTCTTATGACAGGGTAAGCCGCATCGTTACGTAGGTAACGCGTTACGACGCTAGTCTGTCTGGCTTCCCTTTCTCTCACTCCTAACTGTTTATATATCTTTTTCAATTTATGTTACAATTTTCCTTACATTATCATATTAATATAGATAAAATTTAAGTAAATAACCTAAGCTTCTCTAAGGTTAAATAATTTTAGTATTAAATTGTTCAATTTAGATTAGTTTAAGTTAAAGCTTCTTCCGGGCCTCCCGAGACTGGACTTTACTGGTGCTAGGACCTCTTGTGAGTCTGCGCGGGTTGGTACCACCACCACCCCGCCTATTTCTGCCGTGAAGTAGCAATGCGTTTCGGTTTGAAGGGTGGGGCAGCCGTTGTAACTATACTGAGACCTTAGAACTTATATCTCAAGGAGTATGGCGCATTTATGTTGTAGATATCTATGGGCTCCAGTAATCACTTAACACCAGGTGGGCTGTGAGCTCGTCCATCCACCTAAGCAATAAAAAAATCAAAAAAAGACGCATAATTTTCTATTTTATTGGTTTAATACAAATGTCCGAGTGTGTCACATTTTATCAATGATTTGCAGAAGTGAAGAATACCTAGAACTCTATTTATCTTCAGGTTTAAAATGCTCAACGCACGTCCCTAGTACTGCCTAACGGTTGAGTAATTAAAATGCCAGGAAAATTGAGAAACAAACCGGGAATTTCCATGAAGCGAATTAACTGTAAGATCAACCGCTTTCGAAGTTAATTAACAAAACAATTTAATACCGAATAATTTGGTTTTCATTTTTTTGGATAAATTTTTTTGGAGTGTCATAATAAAAAAATCGGTTGTCTGTAATGTTGGCTTACTGACGATAGTTGAACGTGACAACGTCATAAGAAAATACCGATGGAATGGTTTCATTTTTCAAAAGAAAAATTTAATTTTATTTGTTTGATAGATATTTTGTATGTATATATAGGTAAGTATAAAGCAGGAGGTAAATGGAAATCACTATTGAATTGATCGTGACGCTTCAATTACTCTCATGACGTTTTCAATGTTCAAATTAGACTCGAATTGACCTAGTATAGTAGGGGAGCCAATGTCCTACGTATTTTTAATAATGTATGTATGTTAATCTGATCGTTTGCATGGTGGTGGTGGTCGTACGTAAGGGTTGAAAATGAAAAAAATAATTTAATCGAGCGCGTCAGATTTAGAAGGGGGTGTTAAGTGAACCTAAAAAAAACTATCATTCAATAATCTGACGATTTCAATGTGACGCGAACTCGTGGCCATTATTATAATGTGCAAAAAAAATTCGCCATTTTGAAATACTCGAGCGCGTCGATCGATTCTGGATTATATAGATAAAGCGCGAGTTTGAAAAGTAAAAGTGATTTTGATTACGTCTAGGAATCGCAAAAATCGAAGTAAATGAATGACACAATGAACTTAGGTACGATATAGTCCAATTTGTTAAAAACTGCTATTATTGTTTCCTAGTCTCCTTGTCTTATTAAATATGCATATTCTTTCCTTCAAGCAAGAGGAGCTATGATTTTGAATTTGTATGAATAGTTTTTCTTGAATTCTTTAAGGTGTATGCGATAATAATCTCTTTTGAACTGTTATGAAGGATTTAAGACGAAAATTATTTGAAATCGGCCCAGCGTTCTCGAGTGATAAAGTTCAAAAATGAACATTCCATTTTTATGCGTTAATAGCTGACCCAGCGGACTTCGTAGTGCCCCAATCGCTAAATAAAAGACCTAAGCTACGTATAAAATAAACTTAAAACAAACAAAAGGAATCCGTCCGACGGGGGACACATCAAAGGAAAAACATAATTGTTATATTTATTTAATACTGAACATTTTCATATTTATCTACTTTTTAAACCTTCTCTGGACTTCTACAAATAATTCAAGACCAAAATTAGCCAAATCGATTCAGCCGTTCTTGAGTTTTAGCGAGACTAACGAACAGCAATTCATTTCTATATATAGAGATTATTGTTAATTGCTATAAAAAATTATAAACATCCTACTGTGCTGACGAGCTAGCATCCTTTTTTTTTTTTTAACGCTGGGGAATCCATTTACGGATACACGGTCGAGGGGGGTAACGGACCGGGTTATGTCGGACTCCGGCGCCTCCTGAGAGGAAGAAGGGGAAAAGAAAAGGGCCGAGGTCCTTCACCTCCCCCAATTTCTCACAGGAGACTACGCCTTGAAAAAGGCGCGCGAAGCACTTGCCCCGCAAAACGACTATCGACTAAACCCCATCAAGCTCCACCACACCGACTACACGAAACTTACAAACTTACGGTACCGCGATGCGCGCCGAAAGTCTCGCCTTAGGCGGTGCCCGTACTAATGTTAAGACGGGATTTCATCCCCGGGAAAATCCCGTAGAACCTCGTCTCGGGAGACACACCGTGAGCGGCGCACAGGAGCCACTTTGCACCGCTTCACCATCGGACCAACAATCGAGTGCCAAGCGCCCCCGCACCCGGCACTCGATAGTCCCTACGAGGGCTGAGCGGCGGCCTCTCGCACGCGCCGTTCACCCCGCCTTCTGCGCTGAGGAGCCGAAGAGGGATCCCGTTCCCTTTCGCGCTCCTCAGCCTCACGAAGCGCCATGAGCTAGCATCCTAGATCTTTATATACCGCGAAAGTCCGTATTCGATTCTTGGATTCCAAAAGCTTTGTTTTTTTTTTTTCCTATGCTGATAGCCTTGAGAGGCTATTTCAGCTTCGCCCTAACGTTGGAATAGCTTTATGAATGCGTCTGTTATATATTCGCTACTTAGTTGTGCTTGAATCGTGTATTTTTGGACAAACTAACGCGATTAACACAACCTTAAATGAAATCCGTTTTTTTATTAATGGCACAGACTAAACAAAGAATTCTTACAAAGAATCATACTAAATTCTAATTAAATTATCAACTATTTTATACGACCGTGTTGATTGACATTTCACTAATGAAGGAATTTGTTTAACGAAACATAGCTTCTAAGCGTATTACTCCTAATGAGTACGTGTCATAAATATTACTTTTATTATACGCACGTTCATCCAATTTCGTCTGTTATAAAACTCGCGAATGAGTGTCGAAGTTCTTATTAAAATAATTTTGTTAGGAATAGGTACCTATAACAAAAGAAAAACATCTATGGGTAGTAATTTTTGTTTTGAGTTTAATTATACTTAATGGTTTGTTGTTGTTTGTTTGCGGTAGGCAGCGACTTGACTCTGCCCCTAGCATTGCTGAAGTCATGGGCGTCAAACAACGTCAATACCACCACCCACCTTGAAACTTGAATGAATAGCATAGACGCAAATTATCATTTTACATTTGTTTTTTTTTTCTTTGCCGTATCGCTCTTGTCGGAGCGGGCGTGGTCGTCTTTCAGTATTATTGCTGTGGACAGATGTTATGCGTCACATTAGTAATCGCCACTCCTCCTGGTTTGTGGTGAGTCTGGTACACTCAGACAATCGCCAACTGCTGACTTTACTTGACGGTATTTGATTTAGGCTTTGATTTTATTTTAGGCGTGATTTTTATTACACAATGCTATTCCATCATAGTGGAAGTTATAAATTAATAAAATATTGGATCCTAATTTTTTTTCAGGACCCTGTTTTTTGTTCTCCTATCTATGCTGATAGCCTTGAGAGGCTATTTCAGTTTCATCCTAGCGTGTAGATAAGCTCTAGGGCTCAAACCTGACGACGTTGCTAACACGAACCCTAGCAAGAGCCGTGTTTCGCAGAATCTACCGGCGAATCAGAAACGCGACCCACTCAGAAGATCCGGCGAGAAACTCAGTAGACTGACCCGCCTGTGGGATTTGAACACTGGTACAGTTGCATCGTTTGATTCGTGTACAACGGACGTCTTATGCTTTAGGCCACGACGACTTGAACTACCATATTATAGTCTCTACGAAAATCTTGAGCACTCCTCTTCTTTACGAGGCGACTCTCATACTTCCTTCTTTTAGTTTAGAGGTCTAACCTTTTTGTTAATTCGGTTAATGCACAGTAACTTGACCCCATAAACACCGCTAAGGCTGCGGGTTCTTGAGACATTGAAACGAACGTCGTGTTTAATATATGTTGTCTATATGTTGATTATGGAAAAGTTGTTGATCATAGAAGCAGTAGGTCACGATTCGTTGACCTATCCATATACAGCATTTTGACATGCAATTTATCTAATCCAATACCTCGTTGGCTTGTTGCTTTCAGTTTCGTTCGTTTTTTTTTTTGCATAAGTGGGTGGACGACCTCACAGCCAACCTGGTGTAAAGTGCTTAGCTGAGCCTATAGACATATATAACGTAAATGCCGCCACCCACCTTGAGATATGAGTTCTAAGGTCTTAGTTTAGTAATAAGTTACGAGTATTTCTAGGCTGCGATCGTAAACCAGTGTGGCGGGTAGCCATCATACAACATAAGATATTTAACAGATGCCTGAATCTCGCTTACGACATTTTCAACATAAGCTTGCATATATACAAGTTCCGAACCACAACATTCGGACCGTTGGTCTATCGAGCAATATCACCCGCTCGGTGGAAGATCTTCCCTTCGTCGCTATTTCCACAACCAGCATTTGCTGTTGGTAGGACGTATTGTGAACCCGCACTGGGTTTCAACATTCTGCCGTATTCTACCGCACAACGTTCATGTCTTCCAGTCTTCTTTTTTTATTGCTTAGATGGGTGGACGAGTTCACAGCCCACCTGGTGTTAAGTGGTTACTGGAGCCCATAGACATCTATAACGTAAATGCGCCACCCACCTTGAGATATAAGTTCTAAGGTCTCAGTGCAGTTACAACGGTTGCCCCACCCTTCAAACCGAAACGCATTACTGCTTGACGGCAGAAATAGGCAGGGTGGTGGTACCTACCAGTACGAGCTCACAAGAGGTCCTACCACCAATCTCGTGAAATACCTGTAATGCAATAAAATCAAAGCTGCGACCCCACGTATCTAATTAACTTTGATTTGCCATAAGGACGGTAGAGGTTATTTTCAAATTATTTTCTCGTGATAACTTTAATCTAGCAAAGGTCGTTACGTCCATTTGCAACAATGATAAACGATTAACGAATTTCTTTCTTCGTTAAAATGTCGGTAAAAACTAACTGACAGCTACTTCTGAAATCTAAACAATCAGATTTAATTACTCTGAAGACTTTTCTCGAGGGGCCCAGACTAATCTCCCGTAAAAATCCAAGACCAATGTGACCTAAACGAAAATCTTAATCAATTAACTTCATTTTAGCGTTTTTGTTTATGTGAACCCTGTAAAATTTCTTTAGGGATGGTCCACTTTTATTATTTTTTAAATGAATCTTATCGATCGTCATGACAATAGGCAAACATAATGAAATAATTTAAAAAGCTGTTATACGAGACGTCAATGAAAATAATCTATATTTGTACTTAGAATATGAATAATCAAAGAAAAAATACAATTTATGTTTGACAAGCGAATTTGTATTATTGGTCAATGGAGAAACAGTCAGTGCAATGCTCTCTCTGCTACCACGCAATGAATATAATATAAAACAATATGATGACAGCATGATGACAGTATGATGACAGTATGATGATAGTATGATGACAGTATGATGACAGTATGATGAGAGTATCTTTTACTGGTGGTAGGACCTCTTGTGAGTCCGCGCGGGTAGGTACCACCACCCCGCCTATTTCTGCCGTGAAGCAGTAATGCGTTTCGGTTTGAAGGGTGGGGCAGCCGTTGTAACTATACTGAGATCTTAGAACTTATATCTCAAGGTGGGTGGCGCATTTACGTTGTAGATGTCCATGGGCTCCAGTAACCACTTAACACCAGGTGGGCTGTGATCTAGTCCACCCATCTAAGCAATAAAAAAAAAAGTATGTTGACAGTATGATGACAGTATGATAACAGTATGATGACAGCGATAGATGACAGTAATGCCAGGTGTACAGCTGAAGATACCTTTCAAATTTGTTTGAAAATATTTCGTACAAGCTGTCAAAACTAATATAGGTCTGACCCACCACCATAAATTAATTCAAAAAATTAAAACGACTTTTATGTTTATTATTATCTTCGTGTGATGATAATTATTATATATTTCCGACGTTTCTGGTATTTCGAATAGTTTTCGGGGTCATGAAGTCGTTGCGAGCGTCGTGTCGTGAAAACCGAAGAATGTGTCACCTATATTTAATAGATTTTTTTAATTTTTTTATTACATAGATGGGTGGATGAGCTCACGGCCCACCTAGTGTTTAGTGGTTACCGGAGCCCATAGACATCTACAATGTAAAGGCCGCCACCAACCTTGAGATATGAGTTCTAAGGTCTCAGTATAGTTACATTAGACAGTGTTTGAATTTTTTAACAGTCACTAGACTCATACCGAAACTTTCCCGGGAATAATGTCTCGAAATAAAATGCAATGTTCTGTGCAGGAATGAGGAGGCTCTAAATAAACCTTGAGCAATACAAATCTAATATTTAAATAACACGCGAATAAACAATTTTTTTTCCGCATTCAAAGGTCATTTGAACACGAATTGTTTTATTTAACGTAATTATTATTCAAAGAAGGGTCCATTTCTGTGTTCTTTATTGGTCAGTTTTACGATATTACAATCCGCAGCCCGCATTATTTAAATTCCATGAACATTTCGAACGTAAATAATAATGTCCGCTTATGGAATCTTCGTACGAAAGTTTCATTATAAGAAATGTTTAATAAATGTAAAATATTTAATGATCAAAAGTCTATTATGGAAATTTCGTTCCACACATTGAACTTTAGATGTTACGAATATTTCGTATTTATATGCTTTTTATTGCTTACAACGAGCATAAGAGCTGACAATCCACCTGCTGTTAATTGGGTCCCGAAGTCCAATACCATCATAAACTGAATGCCAATACTCACGTTTGAAATATGAGATATTATTCTATTGTCACATGTCTTTCTTACAGACCAGATCGCACGAATGGAATGGAAATAGGTAATGCGATGCTAACTTTTTTCCCCTACTTAATCACTGGTGCCTTAGGAGTGATTCCAGCTACGTTGGGACGCGCTCACGGGCCCAACCTAAAGGGTTTGCTAACATTAACTCTAGCAAGAGCAGTGCTTCGCTGAATCTACCACCGGATCAGAATTGTGACCCACAGATCCGGCGAGAAACTCAGTGGGTTTGATGCTACCGTGCGAGCTTATAATTAATCCTATTACCATGAAAATCAGAAAGCCCTGAATTCGAGAAGAATCTTGCAGTAAAAAAAATATCGAGCAGATAATATTGTTACTATTAATAAGTCAGATCTGGGCCGAGAGATTCAAGGCCATTAAATTTATGATATAAATTGATGGACATGAACTCTATGAGAAAGATCCTGAATCTACATTCAAATATGTGTTCGAAGTCTTTATTGCAATCAAATGGTGACGGCTCTACTGTTCAAACTTGAACACGGGATATTTCGAGGCGAATACTGTATAAATAGTAACAGTAAGGATTATATAGTATAAGCATGGTAATGGTAAGTAACGAGAAACAAATAAAGCAATTATGAATGTAGATAACATAGATTAGCAAAGTCATAGTAATAGTAGTATTGAAAATTTATTGTACGTGCGTAAAAACATTGAAGAATTCCCCAGAGTTTGCGATTTGCACAATGTGAACACTAGGAACAAACATAGGCTTGCGTTGCCGGCGGCTCGTATTAAGAAAATAAGCAACTCTTTTAGGGGGCTGGGTGTACAACTTTTCAACAAGATCCCACTAAACGTTCAATTACTACCTGTTCATAGATTTAAGAAAACTGTCAAGGAACGTTTGTGCAACAAGGCTCATTATAAAGTTAAGGATTATTTACTAGATGGCACTACGTGGGAATGAGGCGCTCGCTCCTGGCCTTTTCATTTTTCATTATTATTATATTTTTTTTCATTGTATTTTTGACTTGTTTTTTCCTTTATTGTAAATATTTTTATTTATTTAAAAAAAAGAAAATATTAAAAAAAAACAAAAAAAAAATCCCGCTGAGTTTGTTTCGCCGGTTCTTCTCAGGACTGTGACTTTTTTTGGAACCGGTGGTAGAGTTAACATTGTTATTTGTATTTTGACATTCAACAAGTGTGTCATACTGACATCTAAGTTGAAATAAATGATTTTGAATTTGAATTTGAATTTGAGTAAGTAAGTAAACATAGATTAAGGTATCGTGAATGTAGATAAGTTAGAAAGTATTAACTTATTATTCTATTGTTAATTGTAGCCAATAGATTCTCCATATGCCCTAACATTAGTAAAAAAGGGCATGTTAGTACCTATGCCCATAGTCAATACACTACTGACAGCCGCCGGTTCCTAAAATATCCCGTTAACAAACAACTCGCGTTTTTTTGTTGTTTATGGCTTTGATAGGTGGACGAGCTCACAGCCCTTCTGGTGTTAAGTGATTACTGGAGCCTAAATACATCTACAGCGTTAATGCGTCACCCATCTTGAGAATAAGTTCTAAGGTCTCAAGTATAGTTATAACGGCTGCCCCACTCTTCAAACCGAAACGCATTATTGCTACCCGACCGAAATAGGCAGGGTGGTGATTTTTAAAAGTCTATGAATTTGATCTATAATTCACATTCATATTACAATTATATTTTCCCCATTGCTTTAAGTTATATCTCAAAAAACACAACTCGCACTCTACCCAGTGTCATTTCGGCAGTTTACTGCTCCCAGACCTCGCGTTATCAATACGTTTTCCCAAAACGAACATTTGAAAGGTACTCCATTTATTAACGCGCTCCTTATTTCGTCTTGTTTATTTGTCTTTGTTGCGCAGTATTACTGAAGTTTTTTTGTTTTTAAATTGAATATAAAGAAAATTAATGAAACATGTGCCACTTTTAAAAAAAATAAGTGGTGTCGTGGGACACCGATTAGGAACGAAGTTCCTTATTATAAAAATATTAATCGTTCTATTCGAGGTATAAAGAAAATAAAACTGGAGGTTTCGCAACAACCCACGGTCATTCGGTAACGTGCGAGCTTATTGTGGTACACTTTATTCACGGTTGTTTGCATAAGAGTTAGTGTATTGCGCAAACGAACGCTCTGAGATCGTGGTTAATGAATGATAAAAAAATAGTTTTTTTTTTTTACGTTATTACAAAGTTAAGTCGTACACTGTGTGCATTACTAATAAAAACCTTACGTTACGGACGTTTTTTCCCGGTTAGGGTACCCCTCCGCATCGTCCCATAAGGAACTTCGTTCCAAAAAGACACATTTTGAGAGCTATATAATCTATTTTGTTATTTGATAATATAATCTTTGGTCAATTATTTTGTTATTCTGATAACGATTATTCGTTTTGGATTCGATTAAATGGTAATTATAATTAAGAGCTGATAACACTGATTGGAGTTGTGTCTGTCATGGCGGGCGAACCTCAACTTATGTGATTCTCTGGTTGATAACATTCACACGCGGTGGTCAATTGTTTACTTACAAACCGATTGGTTCTAAATCACTAATCATTATTATAAACCTCAATCGTTTAAATAATTTAACCGTCTGTATAATTAAAATAGTGAAAAGTTAACACTACGGTGTGCATATTCCAACGTTTCCTGAAGTTTAACGCCCCATATTTTTTTTATGTTTGAGGGATTACTGAAGGCCAGGAGGCCTCTCCAGTTTCAACAGGGCAGGTGGGCGAGCAAAGGCTCAGCCTGGAGGGGTGGAATTTGCTAATAGCTGCCCGAGCGCCTCCAAAGGAGACCTAACAGCTTAAGGGCAGCTGCTTCGCGAATGAATCTTCTACCGGATCGGAATCGCGACCCGCTGAGAAGATCCGGCGAGAAACTCAGCGGGCTGATGTTTAGGTTAGGTTGCACGTCGAACTCTTTGCCGAGTTCGATGAGTACGGTTACCGGGGTCCCTAAGTCTGCTCCTAGTGTTAGAGCTGAAGGCGTCTAATGCAAGGGTTATTGGATCTGATGGATCCGTAAGGACATGGCCCCATCATTGAATACTGTGCTGCCGACTCCACGAGTCAACAATCATATATATTAGCTCAGCCCGACGTCCCGATACATAAATATTTGTATTAAAAACGATTTATCTTTGTTCATTTATTTCTTTCTTATTGTCTTCAATAACTAATGTCGTAATATTTTTATGAAGCTTCCACCCGGTCATTCATCTATGTAATGACTTTGATTACAAAGATTTTATTGTAGAATGCTTTAGTCTAGAGGCGGCTAATATTTCTGTTTATATTTTTTTAACTAACCGTTTTAATAGAAAGTTATTGAAATTTTCATATACATATTGTAAAAAACTGTGGTGTGTCACAATAGGCAATAATATTTACTTCTAAATTATAAAATATCATATCGAAGGGTAAAAGGCTATTTGGTTTAAGCGACATTTCGCTTCATACGAGACATTTGTCTTTGTAATTGATGATGCGTTTTATTACTATTAACAGACTGTTTTTAGTTGAAATTCATTTTTTTTAATTTCCTTTGTAGGCAGACGAGCATACGGCCGACCTGATGGTAAGTGGTCACCGTCGCTCATGGACGTCCGTAATGCCAGGGGCAAAGCCAAGCCGCTGCCTACCGTTAAGTACTCTCCGCAAGCCTCGTTTGAAGAAGGACATGTCATAGCGCTCGGAAAACACCGTGGAGGGGAGTTCATTCCAAAGCCGGATGGTACGTGGCAAAAAAGATCTTTGAAAACGTACTGTCGATGAACGCAGTAAGTTTACTTCATCCAAATAGTTGAAGTTTTTTATTTGTCATGACCTTTTTTCCAAATTTTACACATTAAATGGCTCTCCTGTATGGCGGATCCTTTGGATTTTCTTAATTTTCAAGATGCTTCTTTCCATGCTCCTTTGGCAGGATATAATTTCATTTTTTACTTTTCTGGTAAATTTCCACGTTTGACAGGCGTACGTTAATGGCCTACTACCCAGTAGGCAGGTGTTCGTGACTTTCGTTTTCATCCGTATGGTCATATCGCTTTTGAGTATTTCTTTGAGACTCCAGAACTTTTTCCATGTGATGTTGGTCCTTCTCTCCACTTTCAGTTCGTTATTTTGTTGGTTAAATGAAACTTGCTTACCCAGATAAATGTAAGCACCGACATATGCTAAAGATGAATTTTCAAGATATATGGGTCTTTCGATATGGTTCGTCATGATACTGGTTTTTGTTAGATTGATCTCCAAGTCTACTTTACGACTTTCTTCATGTAGAGTGTTTATTATCTGTAAAGTTGTAAAATGTCGCTTAAGCCAAATAACCTTTCACCTCTGGATATTATAATTATTTACATTTGTTTTTAAAGCACAATTACAACAAATCTTGTTAAAGTCTGTATACAATTGGGTATTGTATTTAATACAATAACTTTAAATATTTCTTAGGAACTTTTTTTAAATGTAAGCGGCTATCTACAAATCCAATACAAGGAGAACTCATTAAAATTACAAATCATGTTAAAAACCCCTCAAATAATAGTATTTAAATCTCTATATATAAAAATGAATTGCTGTTCGTTAGTCTCGCTAAAACTCGAGAACGGCTAGACCGATTTGGCTAATTTTGGTCTTGGATTATTTGTCGAAGTCTAGAGAAAGAAGGTTTAAAGGGTAGATAAATATGAAAATGCTCGGAATTAAATAAAAATAACAATTTTGTTTTTCCTTTGATGTGTCCCTCGTCGGACGTATTCCTTTTGTTTGTTTTAAGTTTATTTTATACAAAAGTTTAGGTCTTTTCTTTATCGATTGAAGCACTACGAAGTCTGCCGGGTCAGCTAGTAGTATTTAAATATCTCTGCTTTTACTTTAAAATATTGTATTAATAAAATGTACATGTCCGTTCGCACAACTATCATCGGACACAAAGAATGACCGCGCAATAGCAGCGATTCTGTCAGATATATACTCAGGTAAAGGCTCTATAATCCGTAAACAAAAATTTCGTATACACGTTTTGACGTAGCTAATCCACGTTTTGCGTTACGATAAAAAAAAGAGGTCAGTGACCGAAAGATTTTAATTCTTCTCGAGCCCTCTCGACAAAGGCCGCTCCTTTCATTAATAACACATGAGATCATCGCGTTTCTATCAAAGTCCTTTCACGATCGCTTTACTTACGTCAATTGCGCCAATATTGTTTTGTGTCGTAAACTCGATTGTTGTAATTTGCTCCCCGTAGCCTTTATACGGCTTACTTTACTCGTTTCTCTACTATTCTTGTGTTATTTTTATTGAAAATGGTTCTCGTGTTTTCGCTGAAACAATACTTTAATAGTGCCAACTAATTAGGGATAGCTTATATTCTTATTGCTACGCCGGTAAAAGTAACGCCATCTATCGCCGAATAGTCGAACGAATATCGAAGGATCTAGTAGCACCTAAAACGCTCGAGAACTACAACGCCATCTATTGTCAGATAGCGGAAACACAATACTCGAAATGTGTTGAATATTCTCGATAATTCTAGGGATGTGGTCTCGACTATAAAAGCGTTGCAGAGAGGGCACGCAGTTAGCAATCGGAACTACTCGAAGCGAAACAGCGAACGGATCACCTGAAGCGAAGCGGAAGAAGCGAATTGCAATTTTTAAAGTGTTTATTGGGTTTTTTAAGTGTTCTAAGTGCTAATACAGTGTTGTAATTTGTAATTCGGTAGATTTTTTATTTATCCCGAATCCCAGCGCGTAACATTATTTATAGGTTAATAGCAGTATTAAATAAGTTATAAGCTAGTGAAGCTGTATTATTCACAAGTTTTCTTTAAAATAACATGATTTGTTCTTAACAATCTGGGTAGGCCTGAAACAACCTGAACATTTCAATATGTGTCATGTTTAATTTTTTTGTTGGAAACCACAATAGGAAGGTCTTCCAATGAGCGGGTAGACTTGCTCGGTAGACCGACGCGACGGTCCGGATGTTGATGTTCGGAACTTGTGTATATGCAAATTTATCTTCAAAATTTCATTAGCGAAATTCAGGGATGCGTCAAATATCTTGTGTTCTATGATAGCTACTGCCACAAAATCTGGAGATCCTTTGCATTATTATTAGATTAAGCTGTGTGCGTCCATCAATCAGATTTCACAAATATTGTTTATTTGATTATTTTTCAGTTCTTATTTGTCTGTCAACTGAAACGAATCTAATGAGACATCATGTTATGTTAACGGTAGGCAGCGGTTTGGCTCTGCCCCTGGCATTTCTGGAGTCCATGGGCGACTGTAACCACTCCCCATCAGGTGGGCCGTATGCTCGTCTGCCTACAAGGCCAATAAAAAAAATCGGTTATCTGTAAAGTCGGTTTACTGACGATTGTTGAACGTGACAACGTCATAAGAAAATACTGATGGATTGGTTTCATTTTCCAAAAGAAAATTTTAATTTTATTTGTTTGATAGATATTTTGTATGGACAATTGACACCACATTCACTTTTCACTGAACTTCATACTTGACGAAAACATGTAAATGTATTATTGTATAGCAGCTGTCCACGCGGATGCATCGCTCACTCAAGTAGGAGCGCCTCAGAGCGAGGTAACGCCGCATGAGTCATGTTTTTTCGTGCGTGCAGCCGGCTCCATCGAATTATAAGACGTTGTCACGTCAAAAAATATACTAGAAAGGTAAGCTCTAAAAAGTAAAAAAAAAATTAGGTCTACATACATACGCTTGAAAAACAATAGACATAAAAAAATAGCACGAAACAGGAAATGGTCCGTTTTCTTCAAATCGGTCACTGTCTTCCGCGAAACGCACACACAGCATGCGTGAAACAGTGAAATCGACAATGTGTTCGTGTGTCTAAGCTAATACACGAATGGTTTTTTTCGTGAGCAGCCTTGAAACATTACACCATACGATTCCTATCCCACCCTGTATTTATTCGTTCGAGTACCAAGCAAAAACTAACAGATCAATAACCTGATATTTGTTGTGAGAACTTGTTATAATGTTTAGGGCTACTAAATACCGTAAATCACTATTCATAAGCTACGTTTGAAACAAAAAAAAAACTTCAGAACTATTTAAAAAGAAACACAATGATCTTCCACCACAAGTATGTATATTTGTACTATTTTGAGCATCTCCCAAGGTTTTTACGGGTGGTAGGACGTCTTGTGAGTCCGCGCGGGTGGGTACCACCACCCTGCCTATTTTCTGCCGTGAAGCATTAATACGTTTCGGTTTGAAGGGTCGAGCAGCCATTGTACTGTAAAAAACTGAAACCTTAGAACTCATGTCCCGAGGTGGGTCGCGGCATTTACGTTGTAGATGTCTATGGGCACCGGTAACCACTTAGCACCAGGTGGGGCGTGAGCTCGTCCATCTACCGAAGCAATAAAAAAAAGGTAATCTTTATATATGTATCTAGCTTCCAATATTATTAATCAGGTTACATCTCGAAGGAAGCGGTTGCTGTCGGTACACTACAGCTAATACTAATTACTTAGTAGCTTTTGGGCTTATCCGTATTTATTCTCAAGGTACATAAACAGAATTAGTATAACTATAACTAGTTATATCAAACGCATTATACAAATATTGGTCATGCTTTTCGAGTTCGCGGTAGAAGTGGTTTAAACGCTGGTACTAATGTTTTTTTTTATTGCTTAGATGGGTGGACGAGCTCACAGCCCACCTGGTGTTAACTTGAGACCTTAGAACTTCTCTTAGAATATCTCAATGTGGGTGGCGCACTTACGTTGTGGATGTCTATGGGTTCCAGTAACCACTTAACACCAGTGAACTCGTCCAACCATATAAGCAATAAAAAAAATAAAAAGTTACATATTATAGTTAATGTGTTACGTGTCCAAAATTTTTCCCACAGTTACATTACCACGGATGGGTATCTCAGGGTTCACAAATTAGCTTTGATTTGAGCAAGTAGCTCAAAAAAGCCTGAATCAGCATTAAATTTTAAGATTATTAGCGCCGACATAAGTTTTCGTGAACTTGATTTAAGAATACTATCCCTAAACAGTGTTCAACTTCGCGAATTATTATTGACTAGCGACCCGCCCTCGCCTCGCTCCGGAAACTGTAATTTATTATTGATCTCTCCACTATTTAATGGATGTTATTATATATATAAACCTTCCACTTCAATCACTCTATCTATTAAAAAAAACCGCATCAAAATCCGTTGCGTAGTTTTAAAGATTTAAGCATACATAGGGACAGATATAGGGACAGAGAAAGCGACTTTGTTTTATACTATGTAGTGAAGTATTATTGTTTATATCTGTTATTATTCGGTAGTTCAGGTAGGTACAGAACGAGGTTAACCAAACTCTATTTGGGTCGACGGCCGCACGAGGCGACATCGCGACCCATTTACAAAAGATACACTTTCAACAATTTCCTCAGCTAAACAAACAAAAATTTGTCTTGCGACTGTGTAGGTAGAGAGAGCCCTTTCATCTATTTCGTCTACGCCACTTTAGCTAATACAGGAGCGTCTTAATTGAAAAGCGGTCATCTGGTTGTTAGGATAGGTACATAATTATTGATTGCTTTTATAAGATTTTATATACATGTATATTTATTTGTACAAGTGGTCCCCCCGTAGTCGAAATTCGACTATAATTAATTGAAATTATAAGTTTGAATATTATTATACTTATTTAATCACAGATTTCGCCAAGACTACACTATAGACAAATAATATTAATTTATTCTCAATTTGACCACTAACTTTAAACAATAAGAAAAGTTTTACCCTAAACAAATAGTATACATGCGTGTGTGTCAAATACATGGTAGTGTGTGTAATGTTTTCTTTATTGATTTAATGTATCTTTCATGCATTATTTTAAAAAAATATTAGCATTGTGCACTTTTTCTCTATATTCTCTATAAATGTGGGAAATTTCAAACTCCTCCGTCCACGCAATTTTCTTAAAAAGGGGTACAAAGTTTTTACTTCACGTTTTAATTTAAGGATTTACAACGTAATTTTCACTGACTGCAAGGCGTCGGCGAACTTGAAAATTTGTACACGCATTAAGGACCAATGACAATAAAGTAATTTTGTAAATTCGCTTAATATCCTTACCAGTAATAATAGGATAACATAAAAGGCATTAATTATTAGTTCGTTTTCCTATTCCAGGTAGGCGTGTTTTTAATACGCTTTTATTAGCTTCAGACGTATGTATGTTATGTAACGGAATCTTTGAACATGATTTTGACCCCTTCAAAACGTCGGATTAACTCGAAATTTGGCATACTTATTAAGTACCGATGACAATTCAATATTTAAAAAAATTAATAGAAAGAATTGAAATTCAACTAAAAAATTAATAATAAATAATAGTTTAAAAAAACTAAAAAAATACGCTATTATGGAATATCCAACTAAAAAATAAAAAATAAATTTTAATAAATTTGAATTAAAAATAGTGTAAAAAAAAACTATTTTATTGTAAAAAAGCCATATAAGATTGCCCTTGCCAANCAATTCAATATTTAAAAAAATTAATAGAAAGAATTGAAATTCAACTAAAAAATTAATAATAAATAATAGTTTAAAAAAACTAAAAAAATACGCTATTATGGAATATCCAACTAAAAAATAAAAAATAAATTTTAATAAATTTGAATTAAAAATAGTGTAAAAAAAAACTATTTTATTGTAAAAAAGCCATATAAGATTGTCCTTGCCAAGCCATTGCCCATATAAGATACGAGCTCGAAGTTCCAGGTTAGGTTTTTTGTAAAACTCAATCAAAATCACAAAAATCATATTTAACATTTAGTCCTCTTAAAAAAGACCTTTTTGTATTTAGAGCGAAACCTGACCCTTTTCAATGACCCAAATTCACGAGCTTTTTCTAGTATTAGTATTACATGTTATTACTTTTTTATTGCTTAGACGGCTGAACCAGCTCACGGCCCAGCTGCTCTTAACGGTTATCGGAGTCCTCAAAATACCGCTACCCATCTTGAGACTTGAGGTTTATGTCTCAATTGCTTAGTAATCACGCATCTTGCAATTTAGGAATCATTCGTTAACATGTCTTAAGTACGGTTATCCTTTGAGAAGTTGGTACCTGCCAGCAGGATTTCAGTATGGGCACAGTCGTATCGCTCGATAAGAGTACATACAACAGACGTCTCAAATTTTAGCCCGCGATATCTTTTAAAAACTTTACTTAAAAGAATTGAAGACATGCGTGGATGAAGGATATATGATACGATTCGTTAATTTTGAGAAAATGGGCAACAAACTTGATACTTGTACTTATTCTTCGTACATAGCTCCTTCATCACATGCAATTTCTAAAAATATTCTTTAAATCCGCAGTTTTAAGGTCTAATATGGTATAAAGGTACATAACGCCTTCGATCAATGTAAAAACTCAAAAATCTTAAAAATGGTACTTAACCCCTTCACCCACTCATGTCTCCAATTAACTGTAGTTAAATTTTGAGTGGTTACCGCGTGACAAGAGAAGACCTGGTCGCCCTGTAGACACTTGGCGACGCACCGTGGACAGCGAGATGAGGACTGCCGTCCTGACCTGTTTGCTTAGTGCGAGTTTTTTAACGTTTTCGATAGCGTAAAAGTTAACGCAATTTTTTTTTTTATTGTTTAGATGGGTGAACGAGCTCACAGCCCACCTGGTGTTAAGTGGTTACTGGAGCCCATAGACATTTGCAACGTAAATGCGCCACCCACCTTGAGATATAAGGTCGAAGATCTCAGTATAGTTACAAAGGCTGCCCTACCCTTCAAACCAAAACGCACTACTGCTTCACAGCAGAAATAGGCAGGGCGGTGGTACCTACCACAAGAGGTCCTACCACCGGTAAAAGTATGCAGTTGGAACGTTTGCCTACGTTTGCCGCTAGGGGCGCTGTTCCAACTGTATACAAATTTACGTTAACTTTTACGCTATCGAAAACGTTAAAAAACTCGCACTAGGCACACTGGAGCAATGTTAAAGAATAAGTGCAAGACAGGGTGAGATGGAGACAACTTGTAAGGACCCTATACATACCAGCGGGATACCCTAGGACTACTACCAATAACTTCTATATTTCACATAAAATTCGTGTATTTTTAGGTACTAGAGGTCCCGCAGTAGTCGAAATTCGACTATAATTAATTGGAATTGTAAGTTTGTACACTATTATGATTGTAGTGTATACTTCTATAATCACAAATTTCGCCAAGGCTACACTATAAAAAATATTAATAAAGACAAACAATATTTAATCTATTCTCAATTTGACCACAGACGTCAAGAACAAAAGTTTGACAATCAATAGTATGCATGCGTGTGTGCGTCAAATACATGGTATGTAGTGTGTGTAATGTTTTCTTTATTGATTTAATGTATCTTTTATGCATTATTTTAAAAAAATATTAGCATTGTGCACTTCTTCTCTATATTCTCTATAAGTGTGAAAAATTTCATACTCCTCCGTCCGTGCAATTTTCGTAAAAAGCGATACAAAGTTTTTGCTTCACGTATTAATATATAGATTAATCATAATGTTTTTAGGCCTTAATAAAATATTTGAGTTTGGCGCATTTTTATTTCATATTTTTTCCTCGGTACAGTACTAAACCCGGTTTAGGGGTACGTTTGACGTGATAAACACAGATGTCTGTCTGCAAGGGTCGCGAGCTTCAGGAATATGCGAACACTTTTTGTAATACAAATGTTTTTTTTTTTGTGTAAATGGGCAGACGAAGGCTCCCTAATGTGAAGCCGCGTAGAAGGGATGTATACCTACATATACTAATATCATACATGTGTAGGTTTGCGTGTTCGGATATTTTAACTCGACGACGTAAAAAAGGCCTGAACCAACTCAGATGATATTAGGTACACATAAAAAGAGATAAAATCTATACATGAAATAATCGGCCGTCTGGTGTAGTGGTAAGTGACATGGTCACTACACAAGGGGGTCGCGGGTTCGAATCCCGCCAAGGGAAGATATTTGTATGATAAATGTAGAAATGTCTTTTCCAGGGTTATGGATGTATATTAAATATATGTATGTGTATAATAAAAATCTTACATTTATTTCCGTTATCTGGTACCTGTAACACAAGTTCTTTACGAACTTAGTACGGGACCAGTTAATGTGGCGTGATTGTTAGTAAATATTTATTTATTATTATTATTATTTTATTTATTATTAATTCAGTGGATTACATATTAAATTATAGAAAAAACATCCTCTTTAATAAATACGACATCGTGTTCTCTGACACGATGTAACAACGGATCTACTTATAATTACTAGTCTTGATTACTTGTAACGTGTTTCTTTATTTCTGAAATACAAATTTAACATGATTGAAACGTAACAAATGTTTTCATTTATTTATCGCTTAGATGGGTGGACGAGCTCACAGCCCACTTGGTGTTATGTGGTTACTGAAGCCCGTAGATATCTACAACGTAAATTCGCCACCCACCTTGAGATATAAGTTTTAAGGTCTCAGTATAGTTCCAACGGCTGCCTCGCCCTTGAAACTGAAACGGAGTACTGCTTCACGGCTGAAATTAGCACCTACCCGTGTGGACTTACAAAAGGTCCTACCACCAGTAATTAGCCAAATTATAATTTTGCGAGTTTGATTTTTATTACATGATGTTATTCCTGTGGAAGTCAATCGTGAACATTTGTTAATTACATATTATTTTATCACATAAATTGGTACCCGCCTGCGAGATTCGAACACCGTTGCATCGCTAGATACGATTGCACCAGACTTCTTATCCTTTAGGCCATTACGACTTCTTTTCTTTTTCATGTCTTTCTATGGCTTGTATTCATGGATACAGACAATAATACAAAGCACGGTCAACTAAGAAAGGGTTGAGTACGAACCTGAATTATACGCATTAAAACTCTTAATGAGGACGATTTGTTTGTAGAAATTTTAGGGAAAGTTAGGGGAAGCTTAAAAATCCGCAATATATTAAATGAGCGTTGTTGCCAACCCTAGGAACAAGTGCTGACCTGAATACGAGACTACACTTGCGTAAAACTAGTCACCAAAAATCGTAGCGAAGTCGTAGCAGAGCCGCAGTGCCGTATATAATATTTGCAATGGCGGGCCACATTCAACTGTTTCTGCGGAGCAAAGTTGAAATTTCTTTTGTTTTAATTTTAAGGTTAGAGTTTGTGAACTTAGAGAATAATTTCAAATAGTTTACTTTTCGCAAGCTGTATAAGATTCTGTGTTGTTTTTTAGTACAAAACTAGCTGATCCGGCAGACTTCGTAGTGCCTCAATCGATAAGTAAAATACCTAAACTTTTGTATAAAATAAACTTAAAACAAACAAAAGGAATGACGGAGGACACATCAAAGGAAAAACAAAATTGCTATTTTTATTAAATTCCAAGCATTTGCATATTTATCTACCTTTTAAACTTTCTCTGCACTTCCACAATAATTCAACATCAAAATTAGCCAAATCGGTCCAGCCGTTCTCGTGTTTTAGCGAGACTAACGAACAGCAATTCATTTTTATATATATAGACAATACTTACCTAATCGTTAGTAGCTTTAGGGACTGTTACAGGTGGACTGGTAGTTTGAGCCCCAACCTGAGATACCTTGGAACATCTGCCCTAACAAGGTTAGTATTTCCTGAATCTAGCACCAGATCGAAAACGCGACCTACTGAGAAGATCCGGCGAGAAACTCACTGGGTTGTGTCTATGTGGCAATTCCCTGTCATCTTTCAAGGTTTCTGCGGCACTGAAGTATGTTTGGTTTATAATAGCTATGTAAGATTGGTAAGAATTAAACTTATAAATCAAGTGTGGAATGTACCGTTAAGATGTGAGTGATAAAAAACGGTAAGAAAGGGATAATGACAAACAGAACGACAGAGAAAAGGAAGCTAATTCTCCAAATATATTAGATATTCGAACTACGATTCTTGACATTTCCAAACATTTGCACACATCAGTCAGCTTGAACATAACCAATCTAGTCAGAAGTAGTTCTTCGCGCTATCATCCGATTGAATTCTTAGCTAGACTGAAGGCAAGCTTAGTTATCCCTCGGGAGTCCTGACCTTTTCCATTCTGCGTCGTAACGATGTCACAGCTGCCGAATCCAGGATACAAGAGAGTTAATGTTATTGTCGAAATGAGGGAAGAGTTGAAATACGTATGGCTTTTTTGTAAATAAAAGTCAGACGAACATTTTATGGTAATCTTGAATTCAGGGTGTTACTTTGTGCATGGATGTGTAGGCACACGAATTTAAATCTAATATATAAAATTCTCGTGTCACAATGTTCGTTCCCATACTCCTCCGAAACCGCTTGACCGATTCTCATGAATTTTTTTATGCATATTCAGTAAGCCTGAGAATCGGCTACTATCTATTTTTTATACCCCTAAGTGATTAGGGCTGTCCACCCTTAACATATTTTTTTTATTTGGAATTTTTTGTTTGTTGGAATGAGGTATTATGTAGTTGAATGAGGTTTTGTTATTTTTATTATATATTTCCTCATCGTTCACAACACTACATACCTCTTTCACTCATTTACCACATCCTTACACACTTACAATAAGTTTTTTTTTTTTTTCTACACTAGAAATTCCCTAGAAATCTTATATATGGCAAAACAATGTTTGCCGGGTCAGCTAGTATGTATATAAGGTAGATATGTGCTTATTTGTGTTGTTTACGAGCATCTTGGGAATAACAGGGATTTAGACCGGATCTTATCCGGATAACAATTATAAGTCGGCCGGTTTGAAATAATATAGGCCGTTACGGAGAGTCGTGTCTACGTCTGACTTTTTATTAGCTCACGTTTCATATAGCTACTGATGGCAATGAACTTCATGACAGGAATACCAGTCGCCATTTTTTTTTTGTTAATATTGTACGTATATTTCTATATCTTAAGTAATATATAATATAGAGTAGTATATAAAGTTACATTAAACATTATTGCTGAACATGAGGTATTCTTTCGCCTTAATATAACACTTAAATAGTAAAAATATTATGTAAAATACGTTGTTATATTGAACGTACATTTACCAAGAAAATATGAGCGCAAATTGGGTTTTNTTTTTTTTTTGTTAATATTGTACGTATATTTCTATATCTTAAGTAATATATAATATAGAGTAGTATATAAAGTTACATTAAACATTATTGCTGAACATGAGGTATTCTTTCGCCTTAATATAACACTTAAATAGTAAAAATATTATGTAAAATACGTTGTTATATTGAACGTACATTTACCAAGAAAATATGAGCGCAAATTGGGTTTTTGTGAATAAATACGTAATAGTGTGAGAAAGTTTGTAAGCAATAAGTTTTGTTTGGGTACGCCTTTTAGTCAATAAGTTTGTTTTAAAATTTTCTATGTAATTTATTTTTCTAGTCTAGCTCAGAGTAAAGTGATATTTTTTTTTATTGCCCTTGTAGGCAGACGAGCATACGGCCCACCTGATGGTGAGTGGTTACCGTCGCCCATGGACTTCAGCAATGCCAGGGGCAGAGCCAAGCTGCTGCCTACCTGATTTAAAGTACTAGTGTACTCTAAAGCAATGAAACCGTGGTACTGTGATATTTTTTAACCTCTCAGGAACATGGGAATTTGAAGTTCGGAAATTTCAGCACTAAGGAGAACAATGAGGCTTCAACCATATGGAAGTCCTTTTTTTATTGCTTAGATGGGTGGACGAGCTCACGGCCCACCTTATGTTAAGTGGCTACCCGAGCCCATAGACATTTATAACGTAGGTGCCGCCACCCACCTCGAGACATGAGTTCTAAGTTCTCAGTTTTTACAGTACAATGATCTTTAGTTAGTGCCAGTAATGTAAATTATTCTTAACAATACTAAAAATTAAAACCCTGGAAACAATCGAGTTGTGCTTAAAAGTAATTACGACATTGTATTTTCTTCGGTATTCGCGCGTCGCAGACATAATTAAAACAATTTTTTTTTTTCAATCTTATTCAATATTGTAATTACAGTATTACAGAGCACATAGCACAATAGTAAGGGAGTCCAAGGGGGGACACAATAGTAAGGGAGTTCAGGATTTACTAAAGCGCGGCAGATTAATATACAGGGGGATACCTTTGAATATGAACCTCATAAATAAGGCCGCGCGTCGAGAATAAAGGATCAGATTAATAATAAAAAATTGATCATCAGAAATTCTTGAGCGCGTCAGATTAAGGTAGGCTGAGTTAATTACCTGCTAAAAAGTGTAAATTCCACTAATCTGACAATTTGAAAGTGACGTAAAAAAAGGGGAGGGCTACAAAGTTGTAGAAAAAAAAACGTCATCTGGACATTCTCGAACATGGCTCAATTTTTTTTATTTTGACGGAAATAATTCAAGGATAACGAAAAATATATAATCTGACGATTTCCACAAGCCGAAATAAGAAAATAAAGTTGTATGCGTGCAGCTGCGTCATGCCTAAATTATTTTCTAGCAAATATAAGGATTTTACTAAAAAAACAAATTTTTTTATTTACACGCTATTTCCTGTGCTTTTCTATTAATGAAGGTCAATGATTTAAAAAAAATAATGTGAGCCGTCACGGGACGCCTGGCAGATGTGAAACATCGACATTATTTTGTAAAAGTATTATGCAGAAAAGAACAGATTGTGATAGGAACTAAATATGTCATAATGATAAAATAAAATATTACGAAAAAATAATTTGTTTTCAAGTAAAACACAGGTTATGTGTACTGTAGTAAACAAAAAACAACACTGTATACACTACGGAGTTATACACTATAGGTATCCGAGCTCAGTGTTGCGAGAGAGATAGATGCCTTAACGCCGGATCAAGTGGGAGAGAATGGCACAGTCGATTGCGCATGGCGACGCGTCGCCACACCGTACACACTACTGCATATAGACTGTATATATATACCATCATATAGCGTGGCGACGCGTCGCCACGGCATGCGTCGCCACGCCAGGTTTTACGTGCTGCTATAGATGTTTCACATCAAAAAAATTGTTTTTTGTCAGATTAGGCGAATCCCTTTAGATAATTTATAATCGTCAGACTATGAGACAGCACATCTAGGACATAAAGATGAACCATATATATCTTAATCTGACGCGCTTGAGTGTTTCAAAATGGCGATTTTTTTTCATATTATCATAAAGGCCGCGAGTTTGCATCACATCGAAATCAGATTATTGCATGAGAGCTTTATTTAAGGTTCGCTTACTTGTTCGGAACTTGTATATGCACGCTTATATTGATATTGACCTTGGCGAGATTCAGGCATCTTTCAAATATCTTGTGTCCTAGATGGCTACCGTAACACGCACCATAGACTGGTGGTAGGACCTTTTGTGAATCCACACGGATAGATACCACCGCCCTGAATATAATCGCCACGGCGAAATATCTGCCGTGAAGCAGTAATGCGTTTCAAATATACTTCAGACCATAGAACTTATATCACAAGGTGGGTGGCGCATTTACGTTGAAATGTCTATGTTCTCCAGTAACCACTTAACACCACCCATTTAAGCAATAAATAAATAAAAACACATAGACACGGACTTTAAGGAAATTGTCGTAATTAGAAAACTGAAAACTATCTTTGTATCGTTTCCAAATGCTTTAGAGTGTTCATGGTCACGAGCGACCGTTGCTTATAGTAGGGGAGCCCATGATGCTAAATGGGTATTTACTCGAGCGTCATAGAGACCTATTGGGTTGCAAAGCTTAGATGATAATAAGACAAAAATGTCATATAATGTATACCTTTTCATCGGTGAGGTAAGCAAGCGGCTATACATTTTGAAATTTGTAAAAAAAAACTGTTGCATGGACATACTCGAGTGCGTCAGATATTGATAAATGTCCTACGTATTTTTAATAATGTATGTATGTTAATCTGATCGTTTGTATGGTGGGTGTGGTCGCAAGAAAGGGTTGAAAATGCAAAAAAAAAAAATTAATCGAATGCGTCAGATTTTCTTAGGGGGTCTTATCCTCTGGACTGTTGGCCTACAGAGCAAATTCGCTTGGTGAAAGCGCTTGGTGAAGGCTTTTTCTTGGTCGTTATTTCCCAAACCGCTATAATATTTCCTTTTTTAAAACATGGTAATTCGTTCCATAATCACACCACCCCCAAAATTGAATAAGTCCAAAAACATTTAGATGCTTTGAAAGCGCTTTAATAGACACTCTACGTAATAAAATGTCGTATTTAACTTCGCGAAGATAAAACTTTGCACCTCGGAAAAAGTTATCTGAAATTGGCTATCAGGTTTTATTCGTCTCTGGAACCTGGGTTTTTTTTTTGTGAATCAATCGTCGGACTAAACGAAAACCGACGGAGCGAACGGAACACGGATTTGTGTCAATCGTCATACGATATCATGTGGATTATTGATGTCGCAAAATAATTTCGATATGAAGGCTACGATTGTTTATGGTATCTTATACGTTACATTTAATATTTTTTTTATTGCTTAGATGGGTGGACGAGCTCACAGCCCACCTGGTGTTAAATGGTTACTAGTGCCCATAGACATCTACAGCGTAAATGCACCAGCCATCTTGAGATATAAGTTCTAAGGCCTCAAGTATAGTTACAACGGCTGCCCCAACCATCAAACCGAAACGCATTACTGCTTCACGGCAGATATAGGCGGGGTGGTGGTACCTACCAGTGCGGACTCACAAAAGGTCCTACCACCAGTAAAACATAACCACATTTCCACATTATAACATGTAAACGAATCTGTCTATTCTCTTTCTTTTTCCTTTCCTTGACAGACCACTGCCTCTTTAGGCAACATGATTTCAATAACATCATCAATCAACAAAGTCATATTAGAGTTCCACTACACGCAGCTTTTAACACCGATAAATCAAAACATATCGTCAATTAGTTAAACGCCATTAAGATTTCGGCCATAACTCTTGTTTGGTTCAAATCGTGTTGGCGTCTATGATTCGTATGCCCATTTATGCAAAATAATAAATGTACATTTTCGCGCCGTATAGTATTTTGCTCTCACTGAGTTACTTTATCGATTTTACTGGATTTTTTTATGTTAAACTGGTTTTTTTTTCAATGTTTATTTTCCTCTAGTGCAGTATCGATTTTAATCGAGGATAAGTAACAAATTGTCGCAATTGCTTTTAAGCGGTACATGATTTTACAACGTATATATGTAAATTTTAAATCGTAAAATTTTATCGATAAGTGTGTACTTACTACACTATACTTGAGTATATACTACACTATACACTGTAACTTTACTTTACATTTCGTTCGGGTTCTCGTATCCGGGAGGAGCTTTCGTGATAAACAATTGAAATTCTTCACGAATACTATTCAATGGGTCTTTGGGGGAAATTAGATTATATAGTAGGTACCACCGCCCTGCCTGTTTCTGCCGTGAAGCAGTAATGCGTTTCGGTTTGAAAGGTGGGGCAGCCGTTGTAACTATACTGAGATCTTAGAACTTATATCTCAAGGTGGGTGGCGCATTTACGTTGTAGATGTCTATGGGTCCAGTAACCACATAATACCAGGTGGGCTCTGAGCTCGTCAACCCATATAAGCAATAAAAAAATAAAAAAAAACTAGTCTCACTAGTTTCCTGTACTGCTTAACTAAGACATACCCGTATATTCACTAACATTGTACCGAATACTCCGTTCAAGTGATTCAATCACATAATACGCTGATTCGTTCTAGTAATTAAATGTTTTTGTTTTTTTTTTATCTATGCTCCAGGGAGTTTTAAAGGTAATTAATTTTGCTTCGTATACTTACCTCGTGAAGTCACTCTAGAAGCTTCTATTAGGCATAGAGTTATTTGTTTATCCCAAAAAACGTATCACACAATGCGATTTAGAAAATTGACCACCCATCACCTCTGAATAACATATTCTCTGAAGCGACATCAAATTCACTGGCCGCCAAAATATCGCCTTACTTATTATAGAGTAGACGGCTAGAACTGGAAATCACAAACAATAAAATACCAATGCGTTTTGATTATGTTCCTACTAAAGCTTATAGCGCGAAATGGTATTGTACAAAGTCGAAGGCTCCGTCACAAGCGGCTTGTTATTTAAAATCTTGTTCCACGCCGAATTACTCTGCGCCGGTATCTGTCTAGTTTCTACTTAATCTATGTCCAGTGTTGAATTGACTCTCGTTAGGGGCGCACGTGCCTATCGCGCGCTTTTGACTTTCCGGAACACGTGACGATCGAAGTTAAAAGTTTATTTATTTCTTTATTAAAAAAATATTTACGTGGTTTATTGTTTTTAGTGAGCATTCAAATGTGATTGTGAAGTTCAACTCGGGAATGTGTGTTTGGTGATTTTTTTTATCTCTTATTTTGGGAAAGCATTAAGATTGTGAGTGGCTTTAATTATTAAAAAAATAATTTATTCTAATTCATGTAAAATAATTTATTTTGTTTGAGGTGTTTAAAAGCGTTTTATCTTAAATCCGGTTTTGAAAAAATGTTATACTTTTAAATATTTTCGAAACTTGAATGTAATAAATATTTGAATTTGTTTATTTTTAGGTTTTAGTATTTATTCATAATGCTACAATTTTCCAGTGAAAATTGGAATTGAAACAAATACTATTATTGTAAATTGTAATACTAAACTAACTATTGTGAACCAAACTATATTTCAATTTTAAATATTACAAATCTTGAAATATCGAATGTGGATTTTTGTGGGTACGTGTATGGTCAGTTTTTTTTTAGGATTCAACATCTAGTCTCTAATTTTCAGCTAAATAATAATAATAATAATAAAAATAGAATCGTTTGTTAGAAACAGAAAAACACGCGGACATTAACAAGAAAATACAGAAAAAACAAAATTTTGTTTTTTTTATCATTGTCAGCTTAGCTGTTTAGAAGTAACAGTTTAGCATTATCTGTCCGAAATAGATGCATCGAAAAGTTATTATTGCTATAAATAATTAGTTTATTAATTAGTTAGCCTATTAAATAAATACTGATATACTTAACTTTGAAATGTTGAAAGATAAACTGCCTTTTTGTGGGCAATGGCAAGAAATGTCAATAAAATGTAGACAGACTTCTAAAGACGTTTTTCCTTTTGTCATTCACGGGTAAAAGACGAATTTAAAAACGATATTCGGCGTGATGACATCTCTTTTACATAAATACCACGCCAGTCCCAGGGTCACTTACTAAAAAGTTTAAAGTTCTAGCATATCGCACCTTTAAAATTGAAGTGGCTAGACTAAATATTTTAAGAAAATAAGGTTTGTTTTTCGAACTTCGACATTATAAAATTAAAGTCTCTTTTAGTCTAAAAAAGGAAAAACGTACTCTTTCCGTCTCTTTTAAATCAAACGCATATCAAGTATTATAATAAAAAAATTTAAAAAATTCTAGTTCTTCAATTACTTGTGGTTTTTTTATTGGTGGTAGGACCTCTTGTGAGTCCACGCGGGTGGGTACCACCACCCTGCCTATTTCTGCCGTGAATCAGTAATGCGTTTCGGTTTGAAGGGTGGGGCAGTTTTGTAACTAAACTTGAGACCTTAGAACTTATATATCAAGGTGGGTGGCGCATTTACGTTTTGGATGGCTATGGGCTCCAGTAACCACTTAACATCAGGTGGGCTGTGAGCTCGTACACCCATCTAAGCAATAAATAAATAAATAAAAAACTAAAAAAATTACAATTCTACAATTACATTTTTGGAGTTTAGCAAAAAAACGCGAATTTTGAATTGAGCCACTTCAATTCTAAAGGTGCGATATAACGTTATGAGTTTGAACGATTAATGATTTTTTACAACTGATTTCTCGCGTTCACTGACCCGACGACGTGGATATTTGCCTGCCAAATCATTGATCGATACGGTACTTTAAAAAAATAAACACGTTCTAGATTGCTATACGAGCTTATGAGCCATCTGGTGTTAAGTAACCAAAGTTTCAGCCGTATTTTATAATCACTGTCTCATCATTCAAACTTAATGACTTCATGGGGGCAGTAACAGGCAGGGCGGCATTAATAGGCCACCGGCACTTTTTTTTTGTCAGGATGAAATAGCCGGAATTCCGCCCTCCACTGGGGATAGAGGCGGAGCATGTCAGAGTCGAACCGACTAAAACCTCTTGTCACTCAACAACCCACTTCCGAACTCGTGAAAAGGCAAAGGGTTTAGTGCGGAGCACATCTCTCCCATCGCTCTCCCCCTCGGGATGCCGAACCAGCGATCGTCGGCACCACGACCACCAGCCCTCTCGGTCGGCAGGCTATTTGAAGCCCGCCTTGATGGCGCCGTTTAGAGTAGGCTATCCTACGGAATACCCCACTGGGTCAGAACCTGCGTGGGTCGAGGATAGTCGGCCTTCCATCACCCAGATGTTCTTGCGTAAAACGCGTGCAGAGCAGCTTGCACGTCGTCTTCTTAGGCTCCACTCGCCGGTCCCCAGACCGTAATGTCAGGGGGGCCCGCTCTCCGGCACCTAGACATCTTTCGTGCGGGTAGTTAAGTATACTAATGTTAATTCAATATTTACATAAACGAATGGTTTATATACCTAATAATAATTTACCTTTTCTTCTTCTTCTTGTCCTTATTCCACGTTACTTGGGTTCGGGGAAGCGTGTCCTTTTATCCTGCTGCATAGGTGTTTGGCATAATTTTTACGACCCACCGCCTGCCTGTTATATCCCCATATATTTATTGCAACGTTCTACGAGGGTTTTTTTTCTGTTTTTTCTTTCTGTGTTTGTTTTAGGTACGCAATTCGTTTTCGTTTCTGTGATTTGCATTTTGTTATTATAAATATGAACACTAAAATTTAAATTCTCAAATACCAAAAAGACTAATTTACCTACCGCAGTAGTAATTAAAAAATAACCGTCTCTATAGAAAGCGAAAGCTGACATTAAAAAAATTTATTGAATTCTTGTCTATTAAGTCAAAACAATAAAATTATTGTTCTATAGTTGTTCGATACGTATGACAATTTAAATTTAAAAAAGTATTCTGAATGATTACATGTCAGGTCAAACTAGTTACAACGTGCTGAAAATCATAGTTTTTGCATTCTTTATATTTTTCATTACTCTTTACTATTTTTTATTTACCTGCCTGCCAGGAGCACCGAGGGCCTCGCTTCACCCTAACTGGAAGGCTACTCACGGGGCTGAGCCTGAAAGATTTCTAAGGATTCTGCAAATATCTGGCCAAGCAATACTAGTGCTTCGCTGCATATACCAATGACTCGGAATCGCGACCCACTGAGAAGATCCGGCGAGAAACTCAATGGCTTGTGTCTGTGGGTTAACTTACACGTTTAACCCTTCATCGCATTCGACGATGCCGGTGAGGGGTGCTTGAAATGCCTAAAATCACCGAGAATGGATCGGGAGGTCCCGAAATAACATGTCTAAGGCGACGATGGGTGTTTGTTGCCCCGTCGTCTGGGTCAGGGATGTAACTTACTAATCTATATGTTTGCTTTTCACTCAAGTGCTCCTAAACGGGTGGACCCAATTTGTTAAGATCAATTAAAGAAATATTTAGGGCACGTTTAAGTGTTGCTCCTTCGATAGATTTACAATTGGACCCGGTAGGCGTCAAGTAGATTCAAGATAAGAAGATCAGATTTCAAGGTAGTTCTACGTCTTCCGGGCCCTTTAGCTTTAATCTATTATTACAATTATACGACATTTAAATAGCTTTATTTATTATCATTAATAGATTAGAATAGATTAGAACCAAATGAGATGAACTAGTCCGTCAATTTAGAGCTATAAGCAATGATATACCTACTATGAGAATTATTAAGCTGATAGCCTTGAGAGGCTATGTCAGCGTAACCGGGTGAGTAGGTGAGCTCACGGGGCTTGAACCTGACGTTGTTGCTAACACGAACCCAAGCAAGAGCCGTGCTTCGCAGAATCTACCACCAGATCGGAAACGCGACCCACTGAGAGGATCCGGCGAGAAACTCAGTGGGCTGTGTCTGTTTTTGGGTTGAGTTTTAATATTCGACTACCAATAACGTTAAAACAGATGAATTAGAATGAAAGCTTTTTCCAGAACATATCACGTGTCGTCGTTGAAGTATAGTTGCATTTGAACCCGCAAAGATAAGTACGGAATTTGATATTTATTTACAGCACGTTAAGGGTGAGATTAGATCGGTAAGGATATAAGATCTTTTGAGATTCCGAGATCGGTATAATGTAGTAACAAATCTAAGGATTTTATTAGCGTTTCGGAAATGCCCCGTAGCCTTATAAAGAGCTGACAAAGGGAAACTCGGCGAGTTTGACTTTTCTCATTTTTGCGGCGTCCGTTTTGGTCATACATGCGCTCAATTACCGTATTATTTCAATTTATTACGAAAAAATTTACATTTTTTTTCGATCATTTATATGTAATCTTTGTTTACAAAGAATTTGAATTTGAATTTGTCGTCATGGCCTAAAGGATAAATAAGCATAAGTAGGGGTATTCTTATATCGGGTGAGTACCATTTTTTTCTAATGAAATACGTAATTAGCTCATGTTCGCGAATTACTTTTGCAATGACGGAATTAAGACCTTAAGAACGAAACCCGCAAAATTGTTATTTTCCCAGTACTTACTATATAATTGAGATATAGATGACAAGCCTCAATGACCGCCTTGTTTATGAGTGATTTACTGGTGGTAGGACCTCTTGTGAATCCGCTACGGGTAGGTACCACCACCCCACCTATTTCGGCCGTGAAGCAGTAATGCGTTTCGGTTTGAAGGGTGGGGCAACCGTTGTAACTATTCTGAGACCTTAGAACTAATTTCTAAAGGTGTGTGGCGGCATTTACGTTATAGATGTCTATAGGCTCCGGTATCCACTTAGCACCAGGTGAACTGTGAGCTCGTCCACCAATCTGTGCAATAAAAAAATATCTAAAGAAATATTTTTTGCATACTCTTATTGGCGGCAAGCTGAATTGATAGAAAAAGGTCTTAGTTTCCTATATGATCTGGGAAGTGCCTTAAAAATCACTGCAAAAATATGTTAGTTTTTCGTGTAGGTTTTTCATTGTTACCCTTTTTTGGGTCTAGCTCCCTCAGTCCGGAAACAAAACATACGATTATTAACTCCATTTCCAAAAAAAAAACTAACTTTTATCAACAAAAAAGGCCTCTAAATTCTTATTAATAAACGCTACATTTCTACATCTAAGTAATGAATACATGCGCCCTTATGCTTCGATTATCCGTGTATGTAAGGCCAGCCGGATAAAATATTCAAAACGTACACTGCCCGGCTCGCTAATAAACTCATTAGGGAAGGCCAACACGCAATTAGCCGGATCTCTTCATACATCTTATGTACGAGGTTCTTAATCAAATGAGGCAGGCTATCTGTTTCCAGTGTCGCCTTCTGCATGTTTCTTTTGTAATTTTACTAGCTGACCCTGTAGATTTCGTAGTGCCTCAATCTATAAATAAAAACCTAAGCTTTTGTATAAAATATACTTAAAAAAAACAAAAGGAATCCGTCCGACGGGGGACACATCAAAGGGAAAACAAAATTGTGATTTTTATTTACTTCCGAGCATTTTCATATTTATTTAAACCTTTTAAACCCTCCCTGGACTTCAATGAATTCAAGACCAAAATTAGCCAAATCGGTCTAGCTGTTTCCAGTTTTAGCGAGACTAACGAACAGCAATTCATTTTTATATATATAGATAGATAGATAGATTAGTTTTGTAGGTATTTAACGACGAATGGAAGATCTTTCACCGAGCGGATGATATTGCTCGATAGACCGACGGCCCAAATGTTGTTGTTTGGAACTTGTGCGGATCAAGGTTATTTTGAAAAGATCTTAAGCGAGATTCAGGTATCTGTCAAATATCTTGTGTTGTATGATGGCTACCCGCCACAGCCTCTAAAAACTTAGTGTGAACTCGTGGACTTATTGAATTTCTTTTTTTTTTGCTCTTTTTTTGCTTTTCTTTTTTCTTTTTCTTCTCTTTTTTTCTTTTCTCGTTTCTTATTTTCTTCTTCTTTTTCTTTTTTTGCTCACGATCCAACTGGTATAAAGTGGTTTTCGAATAACATACACATCAGCAACGTAAAACGGTTAATTTTGTCAAAATCAATCAAACATCCCGTTTTGATGGGTGATACAGAAGTTCGAATTTCTTCAGTTTTTCTCCAGGCTTTCGACGATGATCAGTAATAATGATTTAAAAGTACCGACAATTTAGGTTTGATATTCAAGTTATAGTCTGTCAGCTCCGGTTGTGGAGAGTATCGTATTGTCCTTCGTAGCTTAATAGGTCTACGGCGATCGATTCTGAAAGTGACCCGAGTTTTGTTTCTAACAAAATGAAAAGAAGATGAGCTACTACCAAATTTATCTTTCGGACCATAGTCTCGATTAAAACTATGTCAGAACAGAATGAAATGACGTGAAAACAACAAACAAACAATTTCATAACCTACCTAGCTTTGATTTGAAATGCATTGGAATTCGGAAATATACAAACGCCAGATATTAGAGCACAATGTTGCCAGTATTGAGAATAGGAGATATCACACATATACCAAAAAATTAGAAAACGTTAATTCTCGGAATTGTAAGCTCCACCATATTGTTTCTTTCGGTGACCAAAATGTTATTTGCGGACGATAAAATCTTTCAACGCTTGTAGGAAATAAATATCGTAATTATAGCAGCAATGTAAACTAAAGCACTTCAGTATTTCGTACTTAGAGGTAATTTAGATTATAATTAATGATTTATAATATTTAAATAACCATGCCGTTGACCCGTACCTTTTTAATAGCCCAGCTAAATAAAAAAATATTAGAATAAAACTGTTAAATTTTAAAGCAAATACACATACAATTGTTGTAAATATTAAATAGAGTCACAAAACAATAAAGCAACCCTACTTTTGTGATGTTCTGTTTCGAACTCAAAGTGACCTCAATTTTGATCTCGGAGATGACACTTTGTAAACCAGTTGACTGTTGAAATTGTTTTAAATAATTACACAACTACAAATATATCAAATTATGTGTGGCCCGCGATTTCACTCGTGCTTAATTAGTATTTTTAAATTAATGAACACATTGCGTCAGATAAATAAATAAATAAATAAATAAATATTTATTAACAATCACGCCACGTTAACTGGTCCCGTGATAAGTTCGTAAAGAACTTGTGTTACAGGTACTAGATAACGGAAATAAATGTAAGATTTTTATTATACACATACATATATTTAATATACATCCATAACCCTGGAAAAGACATTTATATTTATCATACAAATAACTTCCCTTGGCGGGATTCGAACCCGCAACCCCCTTGTGTAGTGACCATGTCACTTACCACTACACCAGACGGCCGTTCAAATATAATTATGTAGATCGTTCCGTTGCTGCCTAAAAGAATGACAAACTAACACGTTTTCCTTTTTTTTCTTGTAAATGAAGGAAAGAAATGTTTCTATTTTTTTTTTATTGATAACCCTATTCAATTTTTGGTAAACCACAAATACTATTTACTAAGCGCCGTCTATTTTTCAACATGACACAATATTTGTCTTTTGCACTAGCGCACATCTTCAAATAGGATCCAAGAGACCGAACTAAGATTTTCCTTGTTTCTAAATGGTAAGACGAATGGTATTCTCGTTGCCGTGAACTTCTGGTATTATTTAGTAAAGTTAATAGGTCCTCCTCCTCGAATCGTGTTCCTCACGTCTGAGGGTCATGACCACCATCACCCATGAGCTTCAATCTTAAGATGTTTTTCCACTTTCCCCTGTTCACGGCGTCATGCAGCGCGCTGTACACCGTACTGTCCAAAGCGGTGCGGATATGATCGGACCAACGAGTCGGGCTGCGGCCTCTAGATCTGTTGCCTTCAACTTTCCCTGTGATCATAAGTTTTTCCAGGTTATCGCCGTCTTTCCTCGCAATGTGACCAAAATATTCTAGGATCCGCTTCAGACATACAGTAGACAGTCTGATTTTGATGCCCAGTTGCTTCAATATCGACACGTTAGTCCGGAAGGCCGTCCACGGAATTCTTAGCATGCGTCTCCAACACCACTTTTCGGAAGCATCGATGCGCATTCGGTCTGCTGCTTTCAACGTCCATGTCTCAGCTCCATACAAGAAGATAGAGAAAACAAGAGTCCGCACCAGTCTGGTTTTAGTTTTCAGGCCTATCCCTCTATTCTTCCAGATCTTCTGTAGCTGAGACATGGCACTTTTAGCCATTCCGATACGTCGGCGCACGTCAGTTAATAGGTAAAAGTTAGTAGGTAAATAACATGTAAATGAAACATAAAATTTTTATTACAACTCTGTGAATACAGTATTTTTGTTAATACTGAGCAAAATAAAAGATAGACCGTGAATAGCATAACAACCCACGCAAAATCATGTTATATCAGTTTAGACAGTGAATTACCATAAAATTTTCGCGATTTTTACTGTCGTATTGAAAATAGTATATGGATAAATCTAGAAATACGTAATTATGAACTACTTTTTAGGTGTTTATCCAAATTTATGTTTGGCAATGTAAAAGACCAATACATAAAATACATCGAAATTAGTCTTCGCTCTGTCAATTAAAATTTGACATTAATCACTGACGCCTCGTGATTTTAATTCTCGCTCCAAATCTATATATTAATACGTGAAGCAAAAACTTTGTATCCCTTTTATACAAAAATTGCGCGGACGGAGGAGTATGAAATTTTCCACACCTATAGAGAATATAGAGAAGAAGTGCACAATGCTAATATTTTTTCAAAATAATGCATAAAAGATACATTAAATCAATAAAGAAAACATTACACACACTACATACCATGTATTCGACGCACACACGCATGCATACTATTTATTGTCAAACTTTTGTTCTTGACGTCTGTGGTCAAATTGAGAATAGATTAAATATTCTTGTCTTTATTAATATTTTTTTATAGAGCAGCCTTGGCGAAATTTGTGATTATAGAAGTATAAAATACAATCATAATAGTGTACAAACTTACAATGCCAATTAATTATAGTCGAATTTCGACTACTGCGGGACCTCTAGTATTTTGAAAAATATAATATGATATTTCAATTTTTTTTTATTGATTGGAAGCATGGCAGTATCTAACTTAAAAAAAAATTGAGCCCGTTTTTCAGATATAAGAAAAAACGGTAGACTAACTTAATGAGTTTGCCTTTGGCTATTTTTATACATACTAATAAATTGATATTCATGGCCTCTTTGATTCGCTTGTTTTCTTGCGTATTGCTATACATTTTCATTATAAATACATAAATTAAATTTACCTAACATCGTCTGTTGTATAACTCTAGAATGAGTTTCGAACTTTTTAATAAAATCATTTTGTTTGGAATGTTTATTGCTAATTAGCATTGATGTCGAATTATTGATTTGAGTTAATTCATTATTTTGTTATTAATATTTCAGAGATAGTTGAACGAGCTCACGGCCCACCCGGTGTTAAGTGGTTACCGGACGCGATAGTAATTTTGACGTGTATGCTGTCGCCTACCTTGATGCTTGAAGTGGAACTCTTAATTGTATTATATGCTGGCTGTTGTATATTCTTCTTTTTCGTATGATTGCTTCGGGACATAAACCTTTAAAGTACTTAGCAGTAAAACGCATACATCCTCCTCTTATCACTAGTGGTAGGACGTCTTATGAGTCCGCACGGGTAGGTACCACCACCCTGCCTATTTCTACCGTGAAACAGTAATGCGGTTTGACGAGCGGATAGGTCGTTGTACTGTTAAAACTGAGACCTTATAGCTCTTGTCTATGTGCTCCGGTAACCACTTAATACCAGGTTGGTCATCAGCTCGTCCACCCATCTAAGCAATAAAAAATAAAAGTAAACTAATTTTTATTCAAACTCCAGAATCGACAAGTGGACGTCATAGTACAATAAAGCACCAACCACGATGAGATGAAATTCATCTAGTCAAATATATCACAGAATATATTCTATGCTTGAGCTACAACGTTATTTAGTTAACTCTAAGCGGATAATGAAGTAATTTAATTCATAACATAGGGGAGAACCCAATTCACTAATAATTTCATAATATTATCTAAGTTTTGGATTGACAATTTGAAGGTGTTATACAAATTAAGTTCTGTTCAAGTCAGACTGATAAAACAGTCTTATTACAATGAAATACAATGCGTATACCATATTATTGTTGATACAAAAATATCGAAAATCACAACCTTGAGACGCGGCTCAAGCCTCAAATTTACCCATTGCATCGGTATTCAAACGTCGACTTTTATATAACAACCTATTCGTTCATGACCACGAAAACTGTATTCGAAACAAATAATATTAAATCGTAAAAGTATTTTTAAATATGTCTATGACTCGCGAAAACTGGAAAAATACAATAAAGTGTAAAAGTATTTTTAGCCGAAGCGCTATAACGTGTCCTTTTTCAAACAAAACTTGCTTCACTACTCAGCTGTAGACAGCGACTTGGCTATGCCGCTGGCCAGTGGCAGATTTACCCTAAGGCCCGGTAGGCCCAGGCCTAGGGCGGCCAGATTTAGGGGCGGCCCCAACCGTGTCAAAAAACTTATTCTAACGTATGGCGGTCGGACTGCACTGCATGGTGCAATCTATACCGCACAAAACTATTTTTTTTTCCTAAATTTCTAAATCTATTTAGATAAAAGTTGGCAATAAAGTAATTTCATTATGTAGTCTATATGGTGGATGCTGAGAAAGGGGCGGCTGATGACTTGGGGCCTAGGGCGGCCGAGACTGCAAATCCGCCACTGCCGCTCGCATTACTGACATCCCAAAGGGACGGCAACCCCTCAACATCAGGTAGGCCGCATGCTCGTCTACCCACAAAGGCAATGAAAATAAATGCCTATATTCTGTACCAAAAAATTTTCTACCTATGATAACGAAATAAAAATGAATTTAGCTTAGAAGATAAGCGCAAACCAACAAACCGATAAATACACAGACAACAACGCTAACAAACGTTGATTTATATTTCATTAGTCTTCTTTGATTACACCCTTTCTAATTAATTGAATACCTTCTACGCTTAATCCTACTGTTTGTATAAAAACATTTTTACGTAATTAAATAGCAAACAACCGAACATACAATATTCATAATATTGGTTTATATTACGTAATGTTTAAGCCAATGCGAATGCAAATTGTTCTCAGAGACGTGATTTCAAATGTTGGGAGATCGAGATGGAACTTGGAATAGATGGAATTTGAAACAGCACGCGAGGCAGTTCTCAATTTCTTGTTTCGTTGAGGAAATTCAATTTTTTAATCCTACCGTCAAACTTTGTTTGGCTGGTCGAACCATTTCTCCACGTTCCAATGTTCTAAGAGGCTCTAATTTGTTCCGGCTGTGAAATTGTTACGTCACCATGATTAATTACTTTAAGGTCTGCTTGAATACTCTTTGCTTTTGTTTACGATGTGTGGATCATCTTTAACGAAATACGTTACTACGGACTACGGAGTCGTTTCGTGATTTTGCAAGACATGTTCACGATTTCAATGGAGTTTTTTTATTGCTTTCGTAGGACGAAGAGCATACGCCCCCCCTCCCTCCTGATGGTAAATGGTTACCGTCGCTTATGGACGTCAGCAATGCCAGGGGCACAACCAATTCGGTGATTATCTTTGAGTACTCTCCGCAAGCTTCGTTTGTAAAATGACATGTCATAGAGCTCGGTAAGCACCGTTCATTCCAAATGTTACATTACGAGTAATTGTTAATCGAACGAACCCGATGGTACTGTGAGGGGCGACCGCGGGCTATACTCCAATCAAACGCTACTCCTCAAGAGGGCCTGACAACAGAAGTCGTTGGCGAAAACGGCTATGGCAGCCCACTATTTTTTTTTTTTTTTTTTNCCACCCACCTCGAGATATAAGTTCTAAGGTCTCAGTATAGTTACAACGGCTACCCCACCCTTCGAACCGAAACGCATTACTGCTTCACGGCGGAAATAGGCGCGGTGGTGGTACCTACCCGTGCGGACTCCCAAGAGGTCCTACCACTAGTTGACTTAGACGATATCGCTGGAGTTCTAGGGCACCATTAGACGAAAATCAACCACATCACAACACCATTGAATGCTAGCACACCGTTTTATCCATTATTGATAAGCTCTACCGACGGCATTAACTATTAACTCGAATCGTGGCGACTAATTCGCTTCAATTCACTTATTTCAATTTGATTATAGTCGTATGTATAACGCGCGTACGTTTATTAATTGATTATACCAATCTAAATAATTACTACAAATCGTACGACATTTGTTTTATATGTTTTTAAATAAAATACTACTTATTCAAGATATCTTGAAACAAAAAAAAATTATAAAAAAATGGTGTGGACCTTAGAACTCGTATCTCAAGATGGATGGCGACATTTACGTTGTAGAATTCTATGGGCTCCAGTAACCACTTAACACCAGGTGGGGTGTGAGCTCGTTCACTCATCTAAGCAAAAAAATAAAATAAACAAATAGTTGTGTGTACGCATCGATCTATTACCACATCGATGTGTGTGCGGTCTGACAATGGGATTAATTTAAATCTACCGTTATGGCAATAATATCCTTAAGCATACTACATAGTTTGAACAGATATCCGCTATTTGGCCTTCGCGGCCTCCGCGGACTGGCAATTTGTTTCTCTGGGATTTTATTTGATACACAGTTCACGATTCACTTTTCAAGAATTTGTTTTCAAAGTTAAAGTCCTCGCGTCGTTATTTCGCCTTCTTGATATGTGAAGTCAGTTTTAATTTCATGATAAAATCGCCAATTTATGTATTATTAGAGCCGTCACACCCTTCGAGTTGGAAGGCGTGGTTGGCGGCAGATATAGACAGCATGTTAGTGCCACTAAATGTCGACTGTAGAGAGACTAGTATAATACTCTCTTTTTTTCTTCTTCTTCTTCTCAATCGTGTCACTCTTGACAGAGTGGTCGTGATCGTCATGTAGTGTTGGAAGGGGCAGACTTGATGCGACTTACGATGTCCGGCCATCTCTCCCTGCTCTTCTTTTTTTATGATTGAGGAATTACTGGTTGCCCAGAGGCTTTTCCAGTTACACCAGGGTAAGTGGGCGAACAAGGGCTCAGTCAGGAATACTCTGAGAACCTTTCCCCCATTTCTCTGGTCAATTCCTTAGTCGTTTACGACATCCACGCGAAGAGATGGGATGCTGCTATTCTAAGCCAACAAACTGCTGTCACTCAGCTTGAAACGTATGATGTAATTATCCAAAGTATCCATGATGTTGCAAATTCGGAAACACCAGCTAACACGCAACGAACATGATATGCGATTTTGAACTTTTCGCAAGTACTTTAGGTGCGAAACTCGTTCGTTATAGAGATTGGACAGTATGACAACAGAGTGTCGAATGAATCAGAGTCAAGTTACAAGGCCTTGAGTTGAATGACCTCCAAATCGGAATGTGCTAAAATAATAATTAAATAAATAAGAATAAAAAAGAAAATCAACTATTAAACATTCGAGTTTCGTTTTATGAATATGAATTAAATGACCATAAAACGTTTTTTGCCTAAACACAACCGTAGAGTACTTAATTAACCAATGAACACACAATACAACTATGTACGAGTTATTATCTATATATTAATACGTGAAGCAAAAACTTTGTATCCCTTTTTACGAAAATTGCGCGGACGGAGGAGTATGAACTTTTCCACACTTATAGAGAATATAGAGAAGAAGTGCACAATGCTAATATTTTTTTAAAATAATGCATAAAAGATACATTAAATCGATAAAGAAAACATTACACACACTACGTACCATGTATTTGACGCACACACGCATGCATACTATTTATTGTCAAGCTTTTGTTCTTGACGTCTCTTCTCAAATTGAGAATAGATTAAATATTATTTGTCTTTGTTAACATTTTTTATAGTGTAGCCTTGGCGAAATTTGTGATTATAGAAGTATAAAATACAATCATAATAGTGTACAAACTTACAATTCCAATTAATTATAGTCAAATTTCGACTACTACGGGACCTCTAGTGAAATATAAAACGCCTTGTGATTGAAGAAAAAGCACAAAAAAGGCTACATTACGAAATTTTGTTAATGTTTTAACAACTCCATAGTGTATTCGATGTTTGAATAATGAGCACAAAAATAATGATTGTGCTTGGTTCTTTTTTGTTGTTGAGCGTTTTCATTGATGCGACTAAACGCACGGTTGCCAGTCGCCGTCCCTGTTTCATGGTCAACAGTCAACGGTCACCGTCCTCGTGGAATTCGTCGATTACGACGAAGAGTTCGACGAGCGAACGAACCCATAGACAGGGCCCGCTGCGTTTCTCGCCGGATCTTCTCAGCGGGTCCCGATTCAGATCCGATGGTAGATATTGCAAAGGATTGCTCCTGTTAGGGCTAGTGTTAGCAAATTCTCTCAGGTTCAACCTGTCAACCCTCACCGTTCGCGAGAAGCTGAAATAGCCCCTTTGGCTACTAACGAACAGGTAGGGAAAAAACTAAAAAGCTGTGTCCCGGACGTGACGTCATTAGTCATCTGTGTAATCGATTTTGTTAGGTGATAATAACGCCCGCCGTCGGATAAGATACATTTTTTTTTAAATTTTACATTAGATTCTCATTAAATAAAAAACATATTTAATCCACATCATCATCAGCACTTGTATATAAGTTTCATTTAAATCCATAATACTTGTATTTTCCGTAAAAATAATAGTCAATTATTACAATAATAACTTCAATAAAGCAATAAAAACAAAAAAGTACGCATAACACAAAAAGTCCTTTTTTTTGTCTAAGTTACATAATGTCGTTTTGGTCGCCTTACTCAGAACTGTATCTTAAATTAGACTTAAAATAATCTTGAATTTTATCGGCACCAATTTATAACTGCCTTGAACCCTTAAGGCCTCGAATAGTTTTTGAATCAACTTGAACGAACGGAAAGGTCAGCCTTAGAATATAAATAAAAATATTAAAATATGAACATACTCAATTTGTTATAATTAGGGACGCGAACATTCTTGAACATCGCTTCGTTGTTCTAGTATCTTGTTTCCATTCTAGATCGGTGTTGATACCTTAATTACAGATGTTTAGTATCTGGAACACTGGATATGACTTAGGAGATGTATGGAAATGGTAGTGCACGGTAGAGGGGGTAGAGGTCGACCGAAGAAGACATGGATGGAGTGTGTGAATGACGATATGAGAGAGAGAGACGAGTGAGTGTTGAGATGACGGCTGATAGAAGAGAATGGAAGAGAAAAATTAGCTGTGCCGACCCCACTTAGTGGGATAAGGTGGAGAAAAAGAAGAAGAAAGGATATGACCTATGTATTTCTTAAGATCTAGATTGTTTATTTATTTATTTATTACATATTACAGGTGGTAGGATGTCTTGTGGGTAGGTACCACCGCCCTGCCTATTTCTGCCGTGAAGCAGTAATGCGTTTCGGTTTGAAGGGTGGGGCAGCCGGTGTACTGTAAAAACTGAGACCTTAGAACTCATGTCTCAAGGTAGGTGGCGGCATTTATGTTGTAGATATTTATGAGCTGCTCCGGTGACCACTTAACATCAGGTGGGCCGTGAGCTCGTCCAGCAGCCTAAATAATAAATGAATAAATAAATAGACGCACTCCGCTACTTCTCCTGCGTTCAATTTTCAATTCAAAAATAATTAAACAGGTTCATTTTTTCCGGTATAAAAAGTTGCTTGTATCACTCACTCCTTGTTCCTTAAGCGGCTAGTCGATGTGCATATACGTTTATACGTAAAATTACAGATAGACGGACACAATGACGTATTTATTATAATAGCAGATATCCGGTGTGTCTTGGGTCAAGACGTTTAACGTGATTTAAGTATCCTATCTGTTATTCCGTGTGACAAAACTATTATAAGTTCATTCAAGTCTTTTTAAGACTGTGTCAAAGAGTATATTCAAGGGAAGGGTGTGAGTGCATAGATGACGTATGATAGATCTGAATGGAATGAGAGGACATGCTTCACCTACCCCACATAGTGGGATAAGGACAAGAAGAAAACTATTATTGAAGTCACAATTAAAAAACGGTTATCGGACGTACCACTGGTTCGTGGTATATATGTAGAATAGTGGTACTACCACCAGCCAATGCCTGTTGACATTCGTAGGTGCTATCCGATCTCTGGTGAATCTCAGAGTAGCTTTCATGACACCCATTGGAAAAGATAAGGATGCTATTCTGCTATTCTAGAGCACAAGATAACCCAGCCAGCACGTCCTGCAACATTCGAATTAATCTAGAACAGAGTGCCCCAAACTTTTTTGTGTCGTAGACCCCTTACCATGTTTTTCCGTGTTGGGTAGACCCAATACTTACCTGATATTGATTTCCTGTAAATTTCTAACTGTAGTAAGGTTTAGTGTTAAAAACTTAAAGTAAAATCACATGTTAATTTATACATTTATTAATTGAATTTAAATTAAAACTACTCAAAATAAAATTTTGTATCTGTTATGTAAAATATTCATAACATAAAATAAACTATAAATAAAATAACATAAGCAATAAGTCAATATTTTTAGTGAGAAGGATGAACCTGATGGTTTAATAATAAATTATCAACATTTGGCGTAAATTTTTTAAGGGTAAATCTTAAATCTCCTCGGCTAATAATGTCTTGATATTATAAGATAGTATGATGTAAGTAAATAGGTACTATCAGTGTATGTGTTGAGATCCACTATCGTGGACCCCCAATTTTTTTTTCGCTGACGTAGACCCCTTGCAGGTTGTCATAGACCCCTAGGGGTTGATATAGACCACTTTGGGAACCACTGATCTAGAAGAACCACTTTAGCATCAAGGAAACGCGTCAATAAAAAAATAGGTGCCTCACATAACATTGATCCGCAGAAAAAACAAACTATCAAAGTTTATGTCATCTTGAAGTCGTATTTAAACCGATAGTACTAATGTTATTACTCACAGCTCACTGAGTTTCTCGCAGGATCTTCTCAAGGGGTCGCTTTTCCAATCCGGTGGTAGATTCTGGGAAGCGCTGCTCTTGCTAGGGTCAGTGTTAGCAACGCCGTCAGGTTTGAGCCCCGTGTGCTCACTTACTTGTTAGGGTTACGTTGAAATGGTCTTTCAAGATCATCAGCTTAGGTAGGAAAATAATAATAATATTGCCTTTAATTAGGGTGGAATCTTTTGATAAATGAAAAGACACAGATTAACTTCGTCAAATGTGTAGTAGGTACATGTGACGCTGCTTTTTTGGCGCCATTGAAGAATCAAATTAATTTCCAAATCTTTTAATATTTGACCAGCCTTGACCTCGAGATAGATGTTGAGATTACATTGGCATGACGGCCTTCCTATATTTTGCCTACAAATTAGTAAAACTTAAAAAAATAATGATGGTACCGAACCGCCCGTGCCCAAACCCGGCATACACGGCAATAAACGTTTTAATAAGTGTAAAATAAAACTCATTTAAATAAAGCTATAAATGAAAATTCAAACTTAATTTAATTGCATATTATTTTAGCTTTATCCAATGTAAACTAAGCGTTATATCTGTTTGCATAAGGCTATTTTACAATCGAAGTTGTGGGGTTTAAACGAAAATCCTGGCACGTAGAAGCGCGCTTAAGCTTTTTTTTTAAATAAGCGGTCTTCTGAAAGTTCGTTTAGCTTAAACGACTATTCCTACTCAAGATGAGAATTAGGGACGGAGTAAGGTAGGAACGTGAATTTTTCGCTTTCGTGATGCGATGCTGGAAAATATACGAGTCATTCTGTCGTAGCAACGCTCTTGCTTGACTAGAATATGTAAACAAGACTGTTGTATGTCACTACAGGGTACTCTAATATTTCGGTCGTATTAACTGAATGAAAATCTCGTGAGCTCATCCTTATTTTTCTTCTCAGTCGTGTCACTCTTGATAGAGGTCGTGATCGTTAATGCGCCACCCACCTTGAGATATAAGTTCTAAGGTCTCAGACTTTAGATTTGTATAAATATAAGCAAGACTTATAAATTAGTTCGCCAAAAAAGTTTCACTTCTGACATGTGTACTTTGTACGCACGCACTTTTTTTTTTATTGCTTAGATGGGTGGACGACCTCACAGCCCACCTGGTGTTAAGGGGTTACTGGAGCCCATAGACATCTACAACGTAAATGCGCCACCCACCTTGAGATATAAGTTCTAAGGTCTCAATATAGTTACAACAGCTGCCCCCCAACCCTTCAAACCGAAATGCATTGCTGCTTCACGGCAGAAATAGGCATGATGGTGGTACCTACCCGTGCGGACTCACAAGAGGTCCTACCACCAGTCTAAGTCTTGATGCGTCTCACGATGTCGCGCCATCTCTCCCAGCTCGAGGCCATTCTACTCTCATTTAGCACACAATCAGGGGACCTCCCATTTCAGTTCTAATTTGTGCGGTCCACAGCATTCATGACCTCCCGCTCGGTCTTATACCATCAATCCTTCCCTGTACGTAGTCACAGTTAAAATCTAACGGCTTCATACTTCTTAGACTAACCGAATATGCACTTAATTATAAACTGTTTTTGGTGTCCAGACAGCGGCGGTCAGGTTCAAGCAACAAACAAATTCCGTTGAACCGTAAAAACTGTTAGAGCTCATGTCTCGAGGTGAGTGACGGCATCTACGTTGTAAATGTCTGTAGGCTCTGGTAACCCATTCATACCAGATGAGCTGTGAGCTCGTCCATCAATCTAAACAATCAAAAGCCTAGTTCGCATTTCAAAATAGTGATGCCTGTGCTGTGGAACCATTCTGAGTGCTTAAAAGCTCTTCAAGCACCGATCATCATCATCCTCGTCGAGCTAGTTAATATGCGTTCGGCATTAATTCATCTACAACATGAATTAATTAAGTATAAATGACTTGCCGGTATAAAATAATGATATTGCAAAAAAAAACATGCGGTCTTTTGTACTCGGCCTAAGCGGTAACATTTCATTAAGCTTTGGTTTACAGATACAGAAGCCCGGGGATCGACTCAATGAGGTAGGCATGATGTTTATTTGAGTACTACTAACGCCTTGATGAATTAATTAGAAGTCGGTTCTGACTTGCGCCGTAAAAATGGACCAAAAAGAACGCTTGCTCCGTCTTAGGGTTGACAAAATAATTTAATTAATTAAATATCGGTATGGGTGAAAATTTTTGAGTGACGTAATATTTTTTGGTGTGTAAGAGGTATTGACCGGTAATAACCACACCGAGAAGACATATTTTGTTCGTGATAATATCTAACTTAAACCAAAACGCATCAGTGATGTTTCTGGTTTAATATACATACTTGTTATAAATACATTTAAATAAATATATATTTAGAAATTAGACTCCGAAACAGAGAGCAAATATATATAACAATAATTCATCACACGGATGCCTACTCAATGTGGGAATAGAACCCACGGCACTCAGCTCAGCAGTCAGAAGCGATAACTGCTGGACCACGGAGACAGTAAAAATTATCAACCACATTAATCAAGATAGAGTCATACAAATTCTAACACACTAATACAAACATGTGAAAGCACAAAAGCACTTCACTGGTGGTAGGACCTCCCGTGAGTCCGTGCGGGTAGGTACCACCACCCTGCCTATTTCTGCCGTGAAGCAGTAATGCGTTTCGGTTTGAAGGGTGGGGCAGCCGTTGTAACTATACTTGAGACCTTAGAACTTATATCTCAAGGTGGGTAGCGCATTTACGTTGTAGATGTCTATGGGCTCCAGTAACCACTTAACACCAGGTGGGCTGTGAGCTCGTCCACCCATGAAAACAATTAAAAAAAACATAAAAAAAACGTTTTTCTCAGTTCAAACCAAAAGTGCATCTTCTGCATCTTCATATCAACACGCATAGTATTAATTCTGATGGCAGCCCTAATGCAGCATGCGTTTGATGTAGCCGCAGCATCAAACAAGCAAGATTAATAACTTTACTCTCGCATAATATTTAATACAAAATCTATCTTCTCCAAAGAGTCGAGAATTTTTTGTATCTTTCAAAAAACAGTTATCGACTCTTTTTTTTTTCTTTCAAATGTCTTAACTCAAAATTGATGCGTTCGATAAAACTTCGGTACTCAGTCGATTTCTGTTTTGTAATCGAATTGATTATTAAAATCGATTCGGTTTCCGTTCGTTGGGATTACGTGAATTGAGGATGTAAGGAATTTGTTAGAATGATAAACACACAAGAGGTATTCGAATAAATAGATTAGTAACAAATTTAATAATGAATATCATTCAATGGTGATTCTCAGGTAAAAATTTGGAATGATGAAATATGTATAAACTATGGAGGGTAGGTACATTTTTTTTTCTTTTTTTTTCCCCTACCTAATCTAGTAACCTCGAGGGGTTATTCTAAATTCACCGAACTAGTAAATGAGCTCACGGGGCTCAAGCCTGACGACGTTGGCTAACACGAACCCTAGCAAGAGCCGTGCTTCGCAGAATCTACCACAGGATCGGAAACGCGACCCACTGAGAAGATCCAGCGGGAAACTCAGTGGGCTGTGTCTGTGGCTTAATTTACTCGCCTAGCCCTTCGTCGGGTTAGACGAGAACGATGATCGGTAGATGTAGGGAGAACAATCTCAATGTATTAAAAACTATCATTTTCTACCGAGATTATTAATAAGACTGTCTACGTGAGATTGTATCATACTAGATGACCGTGATAACGCCATCTTGTTGTGTCTTTAAAGCGGTTAGTTGCCCTCAATTGAGAAAAATAATATTATTATTCGAGAATAGATGTCGGGAAGAGTTGATTATTGAAAACACGAATAAAACAAGATTTTCGCTATAATAGCTAGATCGATTTATCGCCCCCGAAATCCCCTGTATACTAAATTTTATGAAAATCATTGGAGCCGTTTCCGAGATTCAGATGATATATATACAAGAATAGCTCGTTTAAAGGTATATAATACCTATAATATAAGATAAGAAAAGATTAAATCTGTTTTCAGACTACTCTATACTATAGCATAGCCATATAGTATAGCAGCCTATACTTAACCAATAATATATAGTACAGTACGGTGTGAACGTGTCCATAACAATAAATGGAGTACGATACTGTTGTGCTATGAACTATATACTATATGCAATTAAATTATAACGTAGTCTGAAAGCGGCTTTATACGCAAGTGCTTTCCGTCGCGGTCTGACAATATGCATCCGAATTAAAGGTACAAATTTTAAATTCAACGCACCTCATACTTTGCCAAAATTACAAATTCAAATTACAAACTACGAGTAATTACCTCAAAACCTCCTATTATTTTTTTAAACTCATGTATTATGAACACAAAATGCTGAGAACATATTACAATGTCTTTTCGATACTATTCAAGAACTTCTGTTAGCGGATGTTGTTTGTATTCAAGGAATTAAATCCTCCTGGCTTGCCTCAAAGTCGTTGTTTTCTAAAGAAAAAGACGCCTCGTGTGTTAGTATCGCGCGATGCGGGTGTTCAATTTCACCGGGTTTTTTTAAATTGGTCAAATGGTAAATTCGGTAGGCAGCGGCTTGGCTCTGCCCCTGACGTTGCTGAAGTCCATGAGCAACGGTAACCACTTACCATCAGGTGGGCCGTATACTCCGTCTGCCTGCTCGGGCAATAAAAAAAAAAGAAAAAATAACTGGTGGACGAAGTCCAAGCCCGTCTGGACAATCAACTACCTAAATGACACTCCCACCTTGAGATATAAGTTATAAGGCCTCAGTATAGTTACAACGGCTGGCCTACCCTTCAAACCGAAACGCATTACTGCTTCACTGTAGAAATAGGCAGGATGGTGGTACCTACCCGTGCGGGCTCATAAGAGGTCCTACCACCATTAATTACGCAAATTATAATTTTGCGTTTATTTTTTAATATTAATAAAAAAACTATGATGGACTTATACGGAAACACGTATTATAAATTCTATTAATAAATTAATTCGATCAACTTACGTAAGGGTTGTCGAGGCGTCTATTGTTCTGGAACTCTGTCGAACACCGGGAATAATGTCGGCGTTGCCCGTATATGCGAAATTCGTGTATCGAGTGCACACGTAACGATAGATACTTTTGTAGGGTTTTAAATTTAATATTCACTTTTATAATTGAGATTACTTTTACCAGGTAACCGTATTTGTAAGGTTCGACGTGATCCCTAACTCACACATCAGCCCGCTGAGTTTCTCGCTGGATCTTCTCAGCGGGTCGCAATTTCGATATGATAGTAGATGCGTTCACGAAGCAACTGCTCTTGAGTTATTAGGTCTCTTTCCAAAGCGCTCGGGCTATTATTAGCTAATCCCAAACCTTCTGGTTGAGCCTGTCGTCGCCCACCTGCCCTGGTAAAACTGGAAAGGCCTCCGAGCCACCAGTAATCTGTCCTTACTAAAAAATACTTTAAATTTGTTAAAATAAAAAAATAAATTTCATATCCTTACCACCGGCGCGTACAGTTTGCAGGCATTAAGAAAATGACGGCTTGTTCTTTCCCAAATAAATGTACATCACGCATGTAATTTACTACACATTGTTTAATCAAAATTTATTATTAATGACTTGAACCAGAACAAGTTCAATCAACATTTATTAACGATGACTTGAACTATAACAAACAGGTCTGCATTAACGAACTAATCAAAGACCTGCTTGCACTACTGTTGATGCGTGAACCGCAAATTGAAAGATAGATAGATGAAGTTGACGTTCAAACTATGACTTGATCGAGGAGAACTTTGCGCTTGGTACATACGTCGTGTAAATAATGAAACGTGACAGACAAAAATACAAAAGATACTCTAAACACGCCACGGCATTGACAATCACAGCGTCGCCTCATGACGGATTACAATTCAAAGCGTAATGATACCGATTCGTCCAATAATGTATTTGAAAAAATAATACAAAAAAGTACTGTCACGTTTTCGACATTTCAGTGCGTTCGGGATTCGCGTCACGCAGCTGGAGACGTCACGCGTTTGTCACGAAAATTCATCCCGAAAAATTGTTCGAATCGCCGCGCCTCGCTTCTGTGTTCCGTGAGCCGACATTCTTTTGCAACTGTGTGTCGATGACGGACATTATTGAATTAGTCTTGTTTTATACATTTAAATACGATGCTAAATATTTTCTTGTTAAATTGTTATTCAGGCTTATTGGATTTTTTTTTTATTGCTTAGATGGGTGGACGAACTCACAGCCCACCTGGTGTTAAGTGGTTACTGGAGCATAGACATCTACAACGTAAATGCGCCACCCACCTCTAGATATAAGTTCTAAGGTCTCAGTATAGTTACAACGGCTACCCCACCCTTCGAACCGAAACGCATTACTGCTTCACGGCGGAAATAGGTTGGGTGGTGGTACCTACACGTGCGGACTCCCAAGAGGTCCTAACACCGGTGATCAAGTTTGCAGTTTGGCTGGCTAGGGCTGGATGAGAAATGGTTAAGATTGTGGTCAGAGGCGCGCAATTGGAGAAGCTTGTGTTCAGCAGTGGATTACTGTAGGCTGATAATCTATATAATATGCAAACGTGAAGCAAAAGCGGTGTGCCCCTTTTTACGAAAATTGCGCGGACGGAGGAGTATAAAATTCCCCACACTTATAGAGAATGTAGATAAGGAGTATAGAATGCTAATTTTGTTTTTATTATGCATAAAAAATACATTAAATCAATTAAAAAAACATTACACCCACTTACTATGTACATGTATATACTCTTTTGTTTATTGTTAGTCTGTGGTCAAATTGAGAATAGATTTGTGTTGTGTGTCTTTAATATTATTTGTCTATAGTGTAGCCTTGATGACATCTGTGACTATAGAAGTTTAATAGTCTTTGAAAATAGAACCATAATAGTGTTTAAACTTAAAAATTCAATTAATTATAGTCGAATTTCGACTACTGGGCACCACTAGTGACGATAAATTAACTGAATTTAATTACTTATAAATATAGTGTAATTCGACCAATCTTGAATGCGAGATAGACGCGAGATGCGAGGTAGAATTTCATATCTACTGCAAGTCGATAAAATTTAGAAAAATCGATAAATCTTACACTACTAACACTTACAGTGTTAGATTTTGAAAGAGACGACTTAATCACGCGACTTGTTATGAATGTACGTCACTATAATGACGAGAATTGTATGAAATATGATGTAGAGAGCGTTCGTGTGTAATTACGTGTTGGACCGTGACGCGGCTATGATGTCCATAATGGTGCAAGGTTCAGTCTTAAGAAAGACGGCGTGTGAACTCGTCAAAGCACAGACTTTATGAAAACAAACAGCTGTAGTTTTAATATTGCTTAGATGGGTGGACGAGCTCACAGCCCACCTGGTGTTAAGTGTTTACTGGAGCCCATAGACATCTACAACGTAAATGCCGCCACCCACCTTCAGATGTAAGTTCTGATGTCTCAGTATTAGTCTAGTCGACAAGTTAAAAATGGTGTTAATTCGACATACTACTGCTAAAATTATGTGGTTTAGCTCATTCGATTCGGAATAATGTCTAGACCATTGTGCTAAAAAATTGAATTAGCACATAAAAAATTCCAAAAGTTATTAACAATTAAACACCTTCAAAAAATAGCGTTTCGTTTATGGCTTATTGTCCGTAAACTATAAATATTTTCGAAATTTGAAAAAAAGATCCTTAAAGAGGAGGAAATTTAGTAAAAAAAAGTTCCAACTCCCGGAACTGTAGCTCCATTATTTATAATTTTAATTTAACGCTGAAAATAGCCCGCCGCGCGCCATTGTTAGGTTGCGCGCACGGCCTCGAAAGCGAGTACGTCACTTAAAAAATTTTTTTTCAAATACTTAAAGTTAATTGAAATTTTTTTTCTTTATTTATTATTATATTTTCGTTTTTATTATATATTTTATTATATAGTATATATTTTATTAAAAGATGTCTTTTATTGACATAAAAACGAAAATATAATAGTAAATAAAGAAAAAAAAATTCTTTACAACATAATTGTGCTTTTTCTTTTTTGTTAACTTAAAAAAATTATTATTAACAAAATATTAACAATTTCATAACTTAGACGACGCAATCTTGTTTAATATATTTATAAGAAGAGGTCCACGAAGCGAAATAATTTTAAGGTAATTATTTAAACATTTTTTTTAGTTTAGAAGGATGATGGAAATTGGAATTTTTTTTCTTAATTAACAATCGTCTAGAATATTGAAAAATATGTTTTTATAAAAAATTCCAACGGGAATAAATTTTCTAAAGTGTTTAGATTATGCAATAATTTTTTTAGATTTTTCAATTAACTTTAAGTACTTGAAAAAAAATTTTTTAAGTGACGTACTCGCTTTCGAGGCCGTGCGCGCAACCTAACAATGGCGCGCGGCGGGCTATTTTCAGCGTTAAATTAAAATTATAAATAATGGAGCTACAGTTCCGGGAGTTGGAACTTTTTTTTACTAAATTTCCTCTTCTTTAAGGATCTTTTTTTCAAATTTCGAAAATATTTATAGTTTACGGACAATAAGCCATAAACGAAACGCTATTTTTTGAAGGTGTTTAATTGTTAATAACTTTTGGAATTTTTTATGTGCTAATTCAATTTTTTAGCACAATGGTCTAGACATTATTCCGAATCGAATGAGCTAAACCACATAATTTTAGCAGTAGTATGTCGAATTAACACCATTTTTAACTTGTCGACTAGACTATATAATTACAACGGCTACCCCACCCTTCAAACCGAAACCCATTACTGCTTCACGGCAGAAACAGGCAGGGTGGTGGTACCTACGCGTGCGGACTCACAAGAAGTCCTACCACCAGTAATTACGCAAATTATAATTTTGCGGATTTTGATTTTTATTACACAGTGTTATTCCTTCACCGTGGAAGTCAATCGCGAACATTTGTTAAGTACGTGTTTCAATACAAAAATTGGTACCCGCCTGCGGGATTCGAACATCGTTGCATCACTAGCTTACGAATGCACCGGACGTCTTATCCTTTAGGCCACGACGACTTTTAAAAACTAACACACAACTAAGTATCTGTGTGTGGGTTGATAAAACTCTGTGATTTTGACACGCGTTTAAGTGAAGCGAAGTGTTCACCGCGGCTTCAAGACGTATTAGTGAATACATTTGCATTAATTTACACCCATAATACGGAGCTGTATGTAGATAAAAGCTTTATTTATGAGAAACATAGTACAAAGCTACAGATAGTATTACAGCTTATTAATTTAATTGGAGCGGGTCGCGTTTCCGATCCGGCGGTAGATTCTGCGAAGCACGGCTCTTGCTAGGGTTCGTGTTTTTTTATTTATGGCTTTGATGGGTGGACGAGCTCACAGCCCATAGACATCTACGACGTAAATGCGCAACCCACCTTGAGATATAAGTTCTAAGATCTCAAGTATAGTTACAACGGCTGCCCCACCCTTCAAACCGAAACGCATTACTGCTTCACGGCAGAAATAAGCGGGGTGGTGGTACCTACCCACGCGAACTCACAAGAGGTCCTACCACCAGTAAGCCTCGCAACCTAGTTAGCAACCTTGGTTTGGTTCATTTCATACAATAAACAGAGAAAATATCATGAGAAAAACAATATCACCTAATCTTCAAAGCAAAGAATTACGATTAAATAAATGCAAAAACCCATCCTAAGACTATTCGACGACACCCACAAGAACATAATACGTTTTAAATGGACGGCTCACGGATACAAAATAATACAAAAAAATGTATATACCTATCTAATAATAGCTCCGTGTCAAAACTTACCAAACCACACATCCTTATGTGATTTTGAGACGAATAATTAACGGTCGCTCAGTTGTGGTGTGGGAAAGTGCCGGTCTAGCAAGTTTCCCTGCGCGTACATTTTGTGCCAACTATCCTGCAAACTGTCAAAAAGTTGTCGGACCTCCAAAGATGTCGGAAGCCTGCCGGAGCGACGCGCGCCAAACAGAAATGCCAAGTGGGCCCCCTTGTAAACACAAACATGAAAACAATATGAGCTCAGTCTTGCGACCTCTTTTTTTTTAAGGAATTTTATGACCTGGTAACTTAGACCTTTAGGTCAAGTCTTATTTCAATTGGTAATCTTATGTTTATGAAAAATGATACTGTGAAGTGAAATAAAATGAGTTGAGATGATATGGTATGAAATATAATCTCAGTAAAAAAACTTTTTATTTATTGCTTAGATGGGTGGACGAGCTCACAGCCCACTTGGTGTTAAGTGGTTACTGGAGCCCATAGACAACTACAACGTAAATGGGCCACCCACCTTGAGATATAAGTTCTAAGGTATAATTACAACGGCTGCTCCACCCTTCAAACCGAAACGCTATACTGCTTCACGGCAGAAATAGGCAGGGCGGTAGTACCTACCCGTGCCGACTCACAAGAGGTCCTACCACCAATAATTACGCAAATTATAATTTTGCGGATTTTGATTTTTATTACACGATGTTATTCCTACAGCGTGGAAACCAATCGTGAACATTTGTTAAGTACGTATTGCGATAGTTGTTGCTAGAATTGTGAAACACACTCAGGTTTTTTTGCCAAAAAGCATCATTAAAATGACAAAATGGATAAACAAAAACATGAAAATTACTTTAATCTGTCTCTTTGATCATTTTTTCCTTTGTTACGGCCTTACCTGAATATCTGAAACTGGTGTGCCGATGTAGTTATGATCGTCTCAAGAAGACTTGGATGGACTATTTCAAAAGGATATACGAAATAAGGGTGTGAGATGACGCATGATGACTTGAACGCCCCTCCTGGCTGAGCCTGTGCTCGCCCACTTATCCTGGTGAAATTAGAAAGGCCTCCGGGCCACCAGTAATCCTCCCATCACAAAAGACTTGAACAGAAAAAGAAGATATACTTCTCCAACCTCCCATTAGACCAAGAAAAAGAAGATGCGAGATTATTTTATACGCTAGTATGTCATTTAGCGTTGTAGTAGTATTTCGAACGATAGTATAGTATTTAGCGTCCTTAAATGAGAAAGAGAGAGAGGATCAATTTAATTGTATATCAAAACACAATTAACATTGAAAATAAGTCAATATGTAGGCGTAATTTGTGCAATAGACGGTTTTATCACTAAAAACGATCTCTTCCAGACAGCGGTTTTCAATTAGGGAAATTCAAGAAAGAGACGACGGATATGTTGGTACACTGCAATTATTATTTACAATTTCAAAGATTTCTTAGAATGAACAAAACCTTTGAAATTGTTCTTTAAAAATTAAGTAAAATAAGTGCATATCTACATGGCTGACGAGCTAAAGATAGTGAGTTCGCATCTACATATGTGTATTGTGTTTCATATTTCAAGGTGGGTGGAGATATAATTGTGATCCTCTATCTGACTATTGACTATTGATGTGACTATTTGTATCAATAGCATCAAGATGGATCACTCTCGTATGCTAATCTAGAACAAAAAACCCACCTTTTCTTTTTTTTACTGTAAACCAACTGTGCTGTAAAATTAAAAAAATATACAAACTAGCTAGCCCGGAAAAAGTTGTTTTTCCATATAAATTATTTCTAGGAAATATTATTAACCTAGATACCGATTGCAGCACCATCTGCCGGGCTGATCTGTAAATTTAAACCATTCTCGACTCCACCTGAAGGTACACAGAAAGTTTCATTAAAATCGGTCCAGCTGTTTAGGAGGGGTTCAGTGATAAACACACGCACAGAAGAAATCTATATATAAAGATATTTAACACTAAGCTCCACACGTCATTACGGATCCTCCCGATCCATTAACGGTGCTTTTAGGTACCACAAGCACCGGTCACCGTCCTCGTCGAACCCGTCGCTTGCGACGAAGGGCTCGACGAGTGAATTAGCCCATAGACACAGCCCACTGAGTTTCTCGCCGGATCTTCTCAGTGGATCGCGTTTCCGATCCGGAGGTAGATTCTGCGAAGCACTGCTCTTGCTAGGGCCAGTGTTAGCAACATTCTCGGTTTGAACACCATCTACTCACCTACACATCGAGGAGAAGCTGATATAGCCTCTCAAGGCAATCAGTATAGGTAAAAAAAAAAACTAAACTCTATTGAACATATTTGTGTCTGAGTTGTACTTTGATCTGCATTTACGTTTTATTATCCAACATTATACTGGACACGATCATTTCGATTATTTGAGTACGTATAAGTCGTTTGACAATCTGAATGTCGGACACACCGCTCGTAGCCGGCACCAATTATCTTTCCAGAACGTTCCAACTCAAATATAGTACCTTGTTTGTTTTAGTGAAATATTTGTTTGTGTTGTTTCGTCTTAATTAATGCCTTATGGACATAACGAGGGTCACGGGATACAATTAAACGTGAAGGATCACCTACTAAGGCAATGCGATCGTAAAGTGAATAACTATTACAAGCAGCCGGTATTGGTGTGGTCCATCGGCACTTGGAATCACTATCAAGTTGATTAACTGTAGATGAAAACCTAAGTCTAAACAAACTGCCAGATCAGATCCTATAAGGTCTGTATGCCATGAAACCTAAAGTCGAAAAAATTTTTCCAGATAAAGACGAGGCTTTCTACCATCTGGCTACGTAAAGTTCTGAATTACTTTGGCCACATTGCCTGAAAAGATGACGGCAACTTGGAGAAGCTAATGGTGACTGGCAAGATGGACGGAAGTAGACCATGAGGTAAAGGCTAGATACGTTAGACTGACCAGATCCGCAAGTATCTCGACCCCATAAATCAATCTCATAACACGAACTTACAAACGAAATGCTTTCGTGCATATTCGAACAACAATGGTAGGGGAACTCGCCACTAACTACTACAAACACTACGCCCCGTGGAGAATATTTCCACGCTATGTTTATTCCCTCGACGGAACTGAAATAACGTTGTTCGAAGAAAAACGAGCGTACGTGAATATATTCACAATCATTCGAATAATGAAACTCAATTTGAAGTTAAACACATAACTATGCAATATGTTTAAACATAGCTCTGCGATACGGAGTTATTGTATGGTCTGTGCTATTTAATTTTCTTTGATATTATAGGAGTCAACAATGGGACTTCTCTGAAGGGGCCTCATGTTTCTAGCATGGTTTGGCCACACAGTCGAAGATAGGTCCTAGATCGTATTGTGGTACGGAGTTATTGCATGTTCTATTCTATTTAATCTCTTTGGTGTTGTAGGAATGTATAATAAGACTTCTCTAAAGGGGCCTCATGTTTCTAGCACGGTTTGGCCACACAGTCGAATATAGATCGTAGATCGTATTGTGCTACGGAGTTATTGCATGTTCTATGCTATTTAATCTCTTTGGTGTTGTAGGAATGTATAATAAGACTTCTCTGAAGGGACCTCATGTTTCTAGCGTGGTTGGTCACATAGTCGGTGATAGGATCGTATTGCATAACTACTACTCCAGCCTTCAATTCAAACATGACTACTAGTAATACACAGGATGCATTTAGCTATGGAAGCTCACAATACTCCGTAACACCAGCAATTGGTAGGACGTTCTGTGAGCCTGCACGGGTAGGTACCACCACCCTGCCTATTTCTGCCGTGAAGCAGGAACGCGTTTCAGGTTGAAAGGTCGGGCAGCCGTTGTACTGACACTTAATTAAATAAAGAAGTCTCCAGGCTGGTAGCGACATTTACATTGTTGATGTCTATGGGCTCCGGTAACCTTAACACCAGATGAACCGTGCCCTCGTTCATCCATCTAAGCAATAAATGAACAAATATACAATCGATCAGATTGTGTATTTCAGTAGCCACTCTACACCGGCAGATCCGTGAGCTTGTATTTTCATATACTTTAAGCACTTATATTGAAGCACAAGTTGTCACGTGTACTTGTGTGGAACGATGCGACTGTGCCAGTATTCAAACCTCGCCAGCAGGTATCAATTTCTCTTATGATATACATAAATAAAGTTATGTCCACGCGCAGTGAAATAAAATTCCATACCCGCAAAAATTGTAAATTTCGTGAACGCTATACAATTATATATATATAGACCTCAAGTCTCAAAGTGGATCGCAATATTTAGGTGGTGCTGTCTACGAGTTTCAGGGGCCTTTTGGTAGACCATGACTTTGTACATCCGTGTCTTCTTCTTCTTGTTCTTGCTTCGATTTCCTCAATACTGAGGGTCGTGACCACCTCCTCGCAACAAGAGGTTATTCCGAATCATTCTAAGCCATTTGATTCTATCTGCCGCCGAGTGTAGAGTATCGTGTAGTGTATCGTAAACTTTCTTACAATGTGGCCAAGGTATTTCAGAACTCTACCTAGGCAAATGGTAGAAAGCCTCGTCTTTATCTGGAGTTCTTGGAGGATAGACACGTTGGTGCGAAGCGCTGTCCAGGGAATTCTAAAAAAAACAAAAAAAGACTTAATTCCGTGCTAAAAGTTTCGACAAATTTGCTTTTGTATTCAGTTATACCTTCTTAAACTTGCTCAGTACAACAAGCATTTTCTTTTAAATTAAATCAAGGAGTTTAGACGGATTTATATCACTGTCCCACGAAGAAAAGTATTCTTTGTCACTGAAGCTGTAAGAAAGTTGCGACACTTAACTCTTAAACTGATTTTTCCTTCTTCTTAATTGCAAGCATTACTTACAAAAGTGTCGACCCAGTGCTATTTATTCATACTCGTATTAGCAATGTTATTATTATTTATTTCTTAAATGAGTGGACGAGCTCACGGTCTACCTGGTGTTAAGTGGCTACCAGAGTCAACGACGTAAATACGGCGACCCACTTTATCGATCTCTGGTAGCCATATCGCAGGGAATACTAAATTGGGGCCGGGTGACCGCGTGATTGGTTCACAGTTGTGATTATTATTATTATTTTTTATTGCTTAGATGCGATAAATAATAGATAAATGCGCCACCCACCTTGTGATATAAGTTCTATGATCTGAAGTATAGTTACAACGGCTGCCCCGCCCTTCAAACCGAAACGCATTACTGCTTTACGGCTCGAATAGGCAGGGTGATGGTACCTACCCGTGCAGACCCGCAAGACGTCATACCACCAGTAATAAATAAATAAACTAGATCCTACGAAATACATAGGCCATATCCAGTGTTCCAGATACTAAACATCTGTAATTAAGGCATCAACACCGATCGAGAATCGAAACAAGATACTAGAACAACGAAGCGATGCTCAAGAATGTTCGCGTCCCTAATACCCAGGGTACCCACCCGTCTATTATTTTTATTTTATTGCCTATGTGTGTGCACGAGCCCACAAAAAAAAAAGACTCACAAGAGGACCTACCACCAGTAAACTAAACTTACTTAACTTTTGACCGCCACTTCTATTGCTACTACAAAATAACAAATTCGCAGTCACGTAAGTTATATCCTAACACTGGATTTTTACAAACTTTTGAGTACAGTTTTGTAAATAAACATTGTCATTTTCCTATACTGAATAAAGCCGTTCTAAAGAATACAGTTTGAGCGATCCTCACAGAATAGGGAGTGTATATAGGCCCTGTATTACATATTTACGATCCATTTAGTATCCGTATTGAAAGAAGGGTCCTTTACATTTCGTTCGGGGTCCTCGTGTCCGGGAGGAGTTTTTCGAGATAAATATTTGAAATTCTTCACGAATACTATTCAATGGGTCTTCGGGGGGAATTAGATAGAATCAATGCCGGTGAGATTTTGTTTGTGGAATTTTTGATGTAACGCAAAGCCTCTTGTCAGGTGTCTGGTGCATCATCATCCTCATACCGGCTTACAAATCCTTAATTTACTAGCATGTGCACACATGTGAGAAGTTTACTCTTGGACCACTTAAGATTCATTATATTTTTGCTTAGGAAACGCTTGCCCTACCTCGCTATGCAGAATAACAAACAGAGTTTGCTCTGGTCTGCTGCGCTGCAGATATGCTCGTATACATACGAAGCGAAACAGAGAACGGATCACCTGAAGCGAAGCGGAAGAAGCGAATTACGAATTGTTAAGTGCTCTGTAAGTGTTCTAAGTGTTAAGTAGAGTTTTAATTTATACTTCGGTAGAATTTTTGACGTGACAATGTCTTATAATTCGATGGAGCCGGCTGCACGCACGAAAAATCATTACTCATGAGGCGTTCCATTTAAGGCTTGAAGTGCAAGCGAGAGCGCGCAACGAGTGACAAAGAGGCACAATCGGCCTCCGCGTTCGGCAGCGTTCGACATCTGTCTCTCTCCTACTTGAGTGAACGATGCATCCGCGTGGACAGCTGCTATACAATAATACATTTACATGTTTTCGTCAAGTATGAAATTCAGTGAATGTGGTGTCAATTGTTTATAGCAACAATAATTGCGATACTTGAAAAATGAAACCATTCCATCAGTATTTTCTTATGACGTTGTCACGTTCAACTATCGTCAGTAAACCGACTTTACAGACAACCGTTTTTTATTTATCCCGAACTCCAGCGCGTAACAATACCAACACAATCACACTAAAACCAAACATAAGATCATACTGTACATTAATAGAATCGAAACCTTCGTTAAATAGAAAGCGATACTTAATTGTGTTGTACTATATTATCACGTGTAATACCATTCGACAAAGAATACATTAAGTGTGAAGGGACAACTTTACACCCACGAGCTATTACAAGCCCTTAACAAGGCCGTACTCAAATATCATGTGTTAATAGAAAGTTCGGGTACACACGTACGCACAAGCGGCGCTAAGATATTTAAGATTTATAGTATTTGTAATTTAGGCAAAATGTCGTGATTTCTTTTATTTATGTGGGATCTTCTATTCGCGTTGGGCCAGTGAAACAGTTGATGGCTTCACACAAACTTGATTTTTGTTCCGTATTTCTCAATATAAGTAACTGAAATGAGGCCCTAAGCGCAAAAGTTGTCTAAGCTTACCATAGTTAGTACGGAGGCAATTAGATTTGAATTTTCATAAATTTCAATTTGAATAGGCAAAAAAACAACACTCGCAAAAATAATGTTTACAAAGCTATCTGTTATCTATGGGTGAAACTATGGATATGCCGATTTTGCATCAACTTTTTTTTTATATCTATATATATAAAAATGAAACCCGTTTTCCGTTGTCACGACATAACATGAAAACAGCTTGACCGATTTGGCTAATTTTGGTCTTGAATTATTTGTGGAAGTCCAGAGAAGGTTTAAAAGGTATAAAAATATGAAAATTCTCGGAATTAAATAAAAATAACAATTTTGTTTTCCCTTTGACGTGTCCCCCGTCGGACGGATTCCTTTTGTTTGTTTTAAGTTTATTCTATACTTAAGTTTAGGTCTTTTATTTATCGATTGAGGCACTACGAAGTCTGCCGGGTCAGCTAGTTTTAAATTAATTCCAATATACGTCATATAAGCATGAATATAAAAAAATGTGGGTTAGGCCACTTTTGCGCTGATGGCCCGAATATGAAATACTAGAGGTCCCGCAGTAGTCGAAATTCGACTATAATTAATTGGAATTGTAAGTTTGTACACTATTATGATTGTATTTTATTCTTCTATAATCACAAATTTCGCCAAGGCTACACTATAAAAAAATATTAATAAAGACAAACAATATTTAATCTATTCTCAATTTGACCACAGACGTCAAGAACAAAAGTTGGACAATAAATAGTATGCATGCGTGTGTGCGTCAAACACATGGTATGTAGTGGTATGGTATGTAGTGTGTGTAATGTTTTCTTTATTGATTTAATGTATCTTTTATGCATTATTTAAAAAAAATATTAGCATTGTGCACTTCTTCTCTGTATTCTCTATAAGTGTGGAAAATTTCATATTCCTCCGTCCGCGCAATTTTCGTAAAAAGGGATACAAAGTTTTTGCTTCACGTATTAATATGTAGATAAGCTTCCTACGTCTTCCGAGTTACACTGTGTCTGTTTGGCGTTGCGTCCGGTAACTACCCTCCTTTCACTTAAAAATAAAGCTTTGTTTTTTTTATTGCTTAGATGGGTGGACGAGCTCACAGCCCACCTGGTGTTAAGTGGTTACTGGAGCCCATAGACATCTACAACGTAAATGCGCCACCCACCTCGAGATATAAGTTCTAAGGTCTCAAGCATAGTTACAACGGCTGCCCCACCCTTTAAATTGGAATGCTTTACTGCTTCACGGCAGAAATAGACAGCGTGATGGTACCTACCCGTGCGGACTCACAAGACGCCCTACCATCAGTGATTGTGCAAATTATAATTTTTGCAGGTATGATTTTTGTAACAAGATGTTATTCCTTCACCGTTGAAGGCATTCGTGAGCATTTGTTAAATACGTATATCATCAGAAAAATACATGAAAGAAATTTTCTGCGGCTATACCTGTAGATTAGTAAGTGGTAAGTTCTTAAATTGATTTCCACTGTACCCCACCTTTAAAGTTGAACTTAGCATAAGCGCTTCCGTCCTAACTAAACAGTCATTAAGCCGATGTCACAACGCTAAGCAACGATTCACGAGAGTTCAACTTTCACGCGTCTATTGACAGTTCATTAATCAAGCTAAAATTTGTGGTAATACTAAAAGCAATAACGTGTTAGTCGAATAACGTATTCAGAAATAAAGCAGTGTCGTTTTTGCACTGTAACTGTATTATTTATAAAGTTTGTAATGTCATCGGTACGAGGCAAATTGGTTTTTAAGCAATCCCTCGCAGTTATTTATTTCACGTCACTTAAGTGTGTTTTTGATTAAGTTTGTTTTTGGAATATGTACATTTTTTTTTGTCATTGCATAGACGAGCGATTATCGAAGCCCATAGACATCAACAGGGCAAATTTTGTCATCCAGTTTGGGACATGAGTCCTAAGTCTCATTTTTATAGTACAGAAGCTGCCCCGCCTCTCAACCCGGAACGCATTTCTGCTCCACGGCAGAAATAGGCAGAGTGATGGTACCTACCCGCGCGGACTCACAAGAGGTCCGACCACCAGTAATTACGCAAATTAGAAATTTGCAGGTTTTTATTTTTTACTAGCTGACCCGGCAAACTTCGTAGTGCCTCAATCGATAAATAAAAGACCTAAACTTTTGTATAAAATAAACTTAAAACAAACAAAAGGAATCCGTACAACGGGGGACACATCAAAGGAAAACAAAATGTTATTTTTATTTAATTCCGAGCATTTTCATATTTATCTATCTTTTAAACCTTCTCTGGACTTCCACAAATAATTCAAGACCAAAATTTGCAAAATCGGTCCAGCCGTTCTCGAGTTTTAGCGAGACTAACGAACAGCAATTCATTTTTGTATATATAGACAGATAGATTACACGATGTTATTTCTTCACCGTGGAAGTAAATCGTCAATATTTGTTACTCGATCACACAAAATGACTTGTACAAAGCTTCGCACAAAAATAGTTTTATAAATATGGCATAACTTTTACCATACCGTGTACAAAGTGACCTGAAAAGCGCAGGGTATATGTGACACGATAAATACGCGAGTGGGTTCTTTTGTAATTTTACTTACAAATAGATATACAGAGCCAGTGGTAATTTATGGATCAGAGAGCGAAACAAGCAACCCTTTATCCCGGGAAAATATAACGTGCTTAATTCTTTTCGAACTAAAAAATTAGCGTGCACGAAAACGCGTTAAATTTGCCTTTCTACACGAATTATTCATGCTCTACCTGATGTTAACTGATTATCCAAGTTAAACATATGGGATTCGAGCATGTTTACCTATTTACATCACAAAAAAAAATGTTTTTTGATATCTACATATCCATACGTGAAGCAAATTACAAAAATTGCGCGGACAGAGAAGTATCAAATTTCCCACACTTGTAGAGAATATAGAGAAGGAGTGCAGAATGTTATAATTGTTTTTTAAATTATGCATTAAAAATACTTTAAATCAATAAAAAAAAACATTACACACACTACCATCTATGTGACACACAAACACGCATGCATATTATCTGTTTATTGTCAAACTTTTCTTATTGCCTAGTCTGTGGACAAATTGAGAATAGATTAAATATGGACTTTTTGGCGGGAACGCGAGGAGTGAAGTTGTGTGATTTATTTTATTTTGTCTATTTAGTGTCTTCGGGTTTAAACGTGTAATAACTGTGGTTTATTAACTGTTTAGTATCTGTAAAAGTGCACAAATATGAGAAAATGAACAAAGCCGCTGAACGTAGCTTCTCGAGATCCTCCAAAAAGTCCACTGAAAAAGTCTCAGTAAATAACCACCATTTTACTTGTATTTCATCCCATATCATATCATCTCATCGCATTTCATTTCGTTTCATTTCATTTCATTTCATTTCATTTCATTTCATTTCATTTCATTTTTGTCTTGTTTCATATTAATGAAACTCATTTCATTTCTTAATATCATTTTTGATACAAAAAAGTTTTCATTAAAATTAAAATAAGACTTGACCTAAAGGCCTTAGTTACCAGGTCATAAAATCCCATTAAAAAAATGATTAAATATTGTTTGTCTTTACATATTAATGTTTGTCTAAAGTGTAGTCTTGGCGAAATCTTTGACAATATAATCATAATAGTGTACAGATTATATCAATTAATTATACATTTCAAGTAGGTACCGGGGGACCATTAGCTATGATTACAACACTTAGTAAATGTCGCGAACTGTCACTTGACCTCTAGGAAGCTTACTCAATCAAAAGAATGATATAGTAAGCTTACGGAAACTAAGGCTCTTTATATTATGGTTTTTGTTTTACGGCGTTAATATGTTAAGGTACTGAATATAGATTGTAGTCGTTCACTCTAGACATATCTCTTTCTCTCTTCTTCAACCCGTGTCGAGCAGGTCTCTTCGAATGCAGCCCTTTCTCTTCGGTCTCTTGCCTTTCGCATCCAACCCCCTACCAACCACTTTGACCAGGACATCGGTCCACCTCATTGGTTGTCTAGAAATCTGTGAGAGGCCAACTGGCCAATGGTGGTAGGATCTCTTGAGAGTCCGCACGGGTTGGTACCAACGCCATGTCTATTTCTTCCGTGAAGCAGTAATGTATTTCGGTTTGAAGGGTGGGGCGCCCGTTGCAACAATACTGAGACCTTAGAACTTATATCTCAAGGTGGGTGGCCCACTTACGTTGTAGATGTGTATAGGCCCCAGTAACCAGTTATGAGGTAATAAAGTTAAAAAAAAAACCATACAGTCGAATTAAGAACCTCCTCCTTTTTTGAAGTCGGTTTAAAAAATGTAACAACAGTCGAATTCAGCCGGAAACAATGGAATTTGCGCCATTGCACAGCTCAAAGTATTATGTGCACATAGCAACACTGTGAGTGCGTAGATACGGGAGATGATAGCATACACATATGACATTTCAAAAATGGAAATTGAAGTGAAACAGACTATAAAATGCATGAAAGAAAAAAAAAACAAATGGTAAACCTCCTACCAGAGACTTACATTAGAAGGTTATTTTTGTTAGAAAATACGAAACCCTTATTCATATACTTATAGTTTCAATTATATTCGTAAATGTTATTTAATGTCGTGTTTCCTTCGAATCTCGCCATTCGTAAACATAATTATAACTAATTTCGCGTTTACTATTTTCATGTAATTACATCCAGTATTTCGAATTTAAAAATGAGCATACTTGTCACCCATTTGATGTTTAACTTTGACAACCACTACAATACAATACACCATCAAACACCAAAGCCGTCAACTGAGCAGTAGGCTCTGCGTTGGTGACCAGTGACAACAAGCAATAGAAATAACGTCTAAGTCGGGTCATGAGATAAAATTGTTCAACGAGATACAAAAGTAAATATATACAGTCTAGGCGGGGTAATGTATACATATAAGTGAAATTGAAGTGTCTGTTTGCAATATTGAAATAACTGCGTTTTACTACATGCTATACGGCACATACACCAAAATAACATTTTTTACAATTTTTGTCTGTCTGTTTGTTCCGGCTAATCTCTGGAACGGCTGGACCGATTTTGACGAGACTTTCACTGATAGGTAGCTGATTATATAAGGAGTAACTTAAGCTTATACTTTTTTTAGACTAGCTTTGCCCCGCAGCGTCACCTGCGGTACGAAAATAACCGCGGGTAACATCGCGGGACTCGGTTATCAATAATAAAATTTAATGTTTCCGAAGCGAAGCGAGGGCGAGACGCTTGTAAGAAATAAAAACGGTAAGCGAACTGTACTCTCCCTTGTTATTATGTCGATCGTACTTAATCTGGGACTGTATTAGCTGTCGTGATCAATTGAACAGCACTACCTCGCCCGGAAAACATTGTCAGCCAATACGACATACGAGTATAAATATAACTGTTATTTCTTATGCATAGCGAAATATCGGCACATCCGCTTGTAAACAAACCGGTTTCTTCACAACACATATAATATTACGATAAAATAATCTTTCGTGTTTTGCAAACTTATTTTATAGGCAGGTTTATAATGGCGTTTTAACGGTTGACCTTACTCGGAGCTGTTTATGTAAATGAAAAAATATCCTCAGAGAAATAAATGGTAAGATTGCGTGCGTTAGGAATTTTATCAAGAATACGTATGAGCGTTCGTTTTTGCATGAGTTTTGAGTTCTTCAAGCTGCAGACGACACGCGATTAATTGTCACTCATTCGACTCACAGCTTGCATTGCTATTAGTTGTCCCTCGAAGAAATATATCCACAGCCAACCCGAAAAGAAAAATTCCCCCTTTTTTCTCTCCTATCTAAGCTGATAGACAGCCTTGAAAGGCTATTTCAGAAGCTTAACTAGTAGGTGAGCTCACGGAGCTCAAACCTGACGACGCTGCACAAAACACGAACCCTAGCAAGAGCCGTGCTTCAAAGAATCTACCACCGGATCGGAAACGCGGAAACTGAGAAGATCCGGCGAGAAACTCAGTGGGCTGTGTCTGTTGGTTAATTTACTCGTCGAGCTCTTCGTCGTTCCACGGGTTCCATGAGAACGATGACCGGAAAATTCCCCAAAACCCTCTTATAACACGGTAATTCTACAACACGGTAACGAGATTTTTGTTTAAAATTATTTAGAAAATTACATTATGCGCTATGAACACACAACATATGCGAATAATCGAAATTGTACTGCTCATTTTTTACCTTAAAATATTCTTCACATCGCGTGCCCTGCGAAAACTATTTAACTCTGAATTAAACTGAATTTTAAACTCTGAATCACTACATAGTATAAAACAAAGTCGCTTTCTCTGTCCCTATGTATGCTTAAATCTTTAAAACTACGCAACGGATTTTGATGCGGTTTTTTTTTTAATAGATAGATATTGAAGAGGAAGGTTTATATGTATAATAACATCCATTAAATAGTGAAGAAATCAATAATTAAATTACAGTTTCCGAAGCGAAGCGAGGGCGGGTCGCTAGTGATAGAATAAAATAATGTACTACGACTTTGTAGAACACATTATTATTTACAAAAAGTGTCGCGACAGCATATGTCTAACTATTATTATAGTTATGCCGCAAAAAGTGTTATTTTATTTAAAAAAATAAAACAACGTCAAATATCGTTGAAATGTTTGTTAAAGACCCGAGCGGAGCCGGAGCGGACCACTAGTCTAAAATAAAGTAACAACACGTTAAAGTTAAGGGCTTTTGTGATTACGTTTAAAATAATAAAGAAAATACAGTATAGGACAAATTCCTAACACTTATAAATCAACATTGATAAGTATATGAATCAGTTGTTATGCATAATTACCACACACTGTAGCGATTAATAAGACTCAGATTCTATACATAATTCAATTATATTCGTGTCGAAACCTTTAAGGTCAAGTTTACCATCCGTTAATGAACAAGCATGAAGTTTATAAGAATTTATTATATAAGAATGTCCGGTGTTGTAGTTAGACATAAAAAACAGCAATAGCTATTCTGTAGAATCGAACGCGGATGTGGGTTTTCGATGGCCAATGAGTCAGTGTTTTACGACTAGTCCAGTATAATGAGGTCGTTTTTTAATTGTTTAACTGACCAAGCTAAAGGCCTGTCTGGCTTTAGAACTCATAGACATAGCAACACGTATGCCGTCCCTCATTCGACATGAGAATGATGCCCGGTCATCGTTCTCGTCGAACCCGTCGCTCGCGACGAAGGGCTCGGCGAGTAAATTTACCCACAGACACAGCCCACTGGGTTTCTCGTCGGATCTTCTCAGTGATCGCGTTTCCGATCCGCTGGGAGATTCTGCGATTCTCTTATACACAGCATTGCCTATTACAAGTGATATAAGGATCAATGAAGAAAACCACAACACCGCAAAAGAAGTTTCACTTCTTTCACGTATCAATATATTTAATTATTATTATTATAATTAACACTTGGAAAATGTATTTTTTTCAGATAGAAAATCAAATGGGCTTATAAAAAAATAGTGACCTGTCATAGATATTATGTTTTCATACTCTGTGGCACCTCCACTTCACAATATAGCCACGAGCTTAGTGGAGACAGCTGTCAGAGTTGTTATCAAAGTTTTACTGAACCCGAGAGCTATTTGTTCAGTACGACATTTACTCGAGATGTATCGTGTTTATTATGCCAGTCCCTTGTTAAACTGATATTCGATATATTTCCTGACAACAGAATAATAAAATCGATTTTTTTTCGGCATCATTTTTACGCGCAAATTCATCACGGAATAATTGATTGACCTTGAGTGATTTGTGAATTTCATTGACGATCGATATGCGTATTGTTCAATCAGTACTTAGTATTATCTGGTACTAGCATGAATACTATATCGGATCTAGATTGGATCTATCAGATATAGTTAAGCTGCTTTCAGACTACGCTATACTATAGTGCCATATACTATAGCAGCGTATATTTATCCTATAATATATTATTATAGTACCGTACAGTGTGAACGTATCCATAACTTTTTTTTTTTTTTTTTCCTACCTAAGCTGATAGCCTTGAGAGGCTATGTCAGCGTAACCCTAACTTTAGTAGGTGAGCTCACGGGGCTCAACCTGACGATGTTGCTAACACGAACCCTAGCAAGAGCCGTGCTTCGCAGAATCTACCACCGGATCGGAAACGCGACCCACTGAGAAGATCCGGCGAGAAACTCAGTGGGCTGTGTCTGAGAGTTGTATCCATAACAATGTATGGTGCGCAATATTGTTGTGCTATGAGCTATATACTATATGCTATTATACCTATTATAGAGTAGTCTGAATGCAGCTTAATACACCGTGAACTCTGTACTAATATACTATCGATACGATCTATATAATTATTGATCGATCCGCACTCACTATTATCTAGTGCTAGTATGAATATCATATGGAATCTAGATCAAATATATTGATACAGAATTGACTCTGTATCTCTATACTAAGCTGGATTGCTTGTAAAATTCACTTGACTTCGCTGTTCTATGATTTGACTCGTTTTGTAGCTTTCGTTAAAATACGACATTAATTACTCAATTACTTGTTATTGTTACTCCGTTGTTGTTATTGTATATGCCTTAGATTGCAACTGGCCCAGAGGGTTTTCCAGCATCACTGAGATACGTACACGGGCTAAAATAGGACGGGTGGCATTTCCTTACCACTGCCCGAGCGCATCTTAAAGAGGTCTTCCAGCTCAAGCGCAACTGTTTCGCGAGTGCATCTACTATCGCATCGGAATCAGGACCCGCTGAGAAGATTCGTTCGTCCACTCACTAATAGATGGCGTCACTTGTTGTTTTCGGGTTCGTTCGTGATATTTATACTAACTACAAAGAAACGCTGATTTTAGATATCGGCAGGTGAAAGGCTATGCTACTAGAGTAGTTACCGTCGCCCATGGACTTCAGCAATGACAGGGGCAGAGCCAAGCCATTTTGCCTACCGCTTTTTTGCAACTTTACAGGAGAGCCATTTAAAGTTTAAGATTTGGAAAAAATATCATAACAAGAAGACTTCTTTAGCATCCAAAAAAGCATCGAAATCTTGATGCTGATACAAAATAAAACGCAGCTTCCATTATAAAGATAACTGTTGCGTATTACGCGAAATGTCGCTTAAGCCACCCCTCGATATGAGGTCTTTCACCCCTCGATATCATTGTACAATGCTGTAAATGAATAATGTGAATAGATACAGTAGCACGAGCACGTTTTCAAAAAAAAACCGGTTGTCTGTAAAGTCGGTTTACCGAGGATAGTTGAACGTGACAACGTCATAAGAAAATACTGATGGAATGGTTTCATTTTTTAAAAGAAAATTTTAATTTTATTTGTTTGATAGATATTTTGTATGGACAATTGACACCACATTCACTTTTCACTGAATTTCATACTTGACGAAAACATGTAAATGTATTATTGTATAGCAGCTGTCCACGCGGATGCATCCCTCACTCAAGTAGGAGAGAGACAGATGTCGAACGCTGCCGAACGCGGAGGCCGATTGTGCCTCTTTGTGGCTCGTTGCGCGCTCTCGCTTGCACTTCAAGCCTTAAATGGAACGCCTCAGAGCGAGGTAACGCCGCATGAGTCATGTTTTTTCGTGCGTGCAGCCGGCTTCATCGAATTATAAGACGTTGTCAGGTCAAAACTTTTCTCTAATAAGTCTAATATTAGCTCCCTAAGTGTATTAATTCAACGTACATTTTCATCTTAATTAAGAAGTGAGTTCATTGATTGACCCATGAATTTATAATCACAACACACATTCAACAAGGAAGTTTCCAGAAACGAAACTCAAGTAAAACAATCCCAATTCCTACGGTCGTTTTCGTGTTTAAGTAACGTGAATAAAATTTAATTTATTAATAAGTTATTATGTAAAATTACTCACTCGTGCGAGAACATTAATTTACACGAGAAAATTTTATTATTACGATACTTTAAATTGTAAAGGTTCTTCTGTTTTTGGAACGAAGTTCCTTATGGGACGATGCGGAGGGGTACCCTAACCGAGGAAAAACGTCCGTAACGTAAGATTTTTATTAGTAATGCACACAGTGTACGACTTAACTTTGTAATAACGTACAAATTAGTAATGCACACAGGTACGACTTAACTTTGTAATAACGTACAAAAAATAACATTTTTTTTTTTCATTCATTGACCACGATCTCAGAGCGTTCGTTTGCCCAATACACTAACTCTTAAGCAAACAACCGTGAATGAAGTGTACCACAATATGTTAGCACGTTACCAAATGACCGGGGGTTGTTGCGAAACCTCCAGTTTTATTTTCTTTATACCTCGAACAGAACTTAACTTCGTTTGATTGATGCACATGTAGCGAACGACCAGGGGAAGATCTTCCGCAGAACGTCTGTCATTTCTCGGCGGACCGCCGCGGCGCCGCGTCGTTCCGAAAGCTTTCGTCCGGAACTCGTATGTTTTATGTGAAAGCTCATCTTTAGAAGTAGATGTTAGTAAAGTCCCTGGCTTAGCCCCGTAAGCTCGCCTATGTATGTAAACATGTATTTAAAGAATAGCCCGGTGAGGTTACTCAGAAAAAAAAAGATGTGTGGTGTCCTGGAACACCGGATAGTAACGAAGTTCCTTATTATAAAAATATTGATTTTAAGTTCTATTCGAGGTATAAAGAAAATAATTATTCAGGTATACATTTGTTATTATAATTTTGTTATTGATAAAAATAAACAGAATTAAATTGATGTCAGAGAAATTAAATATTTTTATTTTAAATAAAAATTAATTATACTCAATAATCTCATAAATAGAAAAAACAAAAATCAAAAATTAAATAAAAAAACATATTTATTTCTAAATTTCCTATTATAATTATTAAAATAATAATAACCGTCATCACGTAGATTATACATTAGACACTGTATAGCCATCATGCTAAAACTAAACATAAATAATAAAAATCTTACGTTACGGACGTTTTTTCCCGGTTAGGGTACCCCTCCGCATCGTCCCATAAGGAACTTCGTTCCAAAAAACTTGTAAACTTTTCTATTGCGATATAGGTGTCAATTATTTCACTTAATACATATAACCGGTTTGTTAGCGATCACCGGGCGAAGCATTGATCTGGCACGTGCGTCAGTGAAGTTGCCAAATATAATTTTATCAAAATTTCTTGTTATTTATTTCTCATTCAATTTCAAACCAGTTTCGCTGTTGCCAGTACTTCTGCTATTTGGTATAGGTATTCGATCGGTAATCGGTGAATCAAATCTTTTTTATTGCACGTATTTTAGTGAAATATAGAGATCGCAAATATTGCGGATAATATCAACTTTGTAACAAGTTTCGCGTAAAATATTATTACCGGTTAGGGCTCAAGATAAATAAAACCTCCCACCGAAATATTGGTTTAAAACTCAATTTAACTATTACGATAATTAAGGGTAGACTTGAAGTGAGGTAAACTTCTCTTCAGATTTTATTCATATATGTACAGTGACCATTATTTTTGTATAAAAAAACAGGACAAGGGGCACACAAAAAAACAACAACATTTAGTTATTACATAACATTGACGTTAATCGATTTTTACAGTAGTCTATTAGTCTACTCTATCGGTAAAACTGGTTGTGGATTACGCTAAAGGATCGTCCAAAATTAATGTACACAGACCGCCCTGCTTCTTTCTGCCGTGATGCAGTTTCGGTTTGAAGAGTGGGGCAGCCGATGTAACTATACTGAGATCTTAGAACTTATATATCAAGGTGGGTGGCGTATTTACGTTGTAGATGTCTATGGGCTCCAGTAACCACTTTACACCAGGTGGGCTGTGAGCTCGCCTACCCATCTAAGCAATAAAAAAAAATTATCAACAGGTCGAATTCCTCGTTTGGATTCATTTGAAAAACAATAATATTGAATTTAATGCATTTTCTTGTTGTTTTGTCACCTACACGTTAGCCTCTCAAGCCTATCAGAATAGGTAGGAAAAAGTAAAAAAAAGAGTGAGAGATCTCACAATACACGCCCTATCAAGGATAACTGCTTTCTGTAACCAGGCTCCTAAACTACCGGGACATTATTATTCTATATCAACAATAACTTTCGCAATATTCATGGCGATTGGAACGCACTGTATGCCATAAGAAGATTGATGGGCCCTGACGTGGGTGAGAAGGGATTGTTGACAGCTGATAGAGGAAAATTGAAGAATGGACCGTGTCTTAAACACGCTGCGTGTAGTGTTAATAGGTTGGAGGAAATAATTGATAATGTATCACAAAATGCAGAAAATATCTTATATCTTTAAACGAGCAATTCTTGTATATTAATACCTATATATATAATCTGAATCTCGGAAACGGATCCAACGATTTTCATAAAATTTAGTATACAGGGGATTTCGGGGGCGATAAATCGATCTAGCTACGAATTATTTTCAGAAAATGTTCGTTTTAATCGTGTTTTCAATTTTCAACTTTATCGATTGACTCTTTCCGACATCTATTGGTGTATAATAATACTATTAAGCTATTTCAGCAGATGGTGTTGTTAAGTCACCCGAAGCCAATGAGTGTTTGGTTTAAGGTTAGACCAGGAAAATGAATTGTTTATTTATATTATTTCTGTCTTTTTCATATAAAATATAAAAAAAAATACCGAGAAAAGCTCGGTCATCGTCCAGCTATATTTAGGATCTAATTTTTAAGGCATAATATAATATTTTCTTCGGATTTCGGGAGTCATAGACGTGATTAAATCCATTTTAACGGCTTAAGTCTGCGCGTTTTATTGTCATTATAACCGAGGGGTGAAGGCTGTTTAGTTTAAGTGACATTTCACTTATTACGCGACATTTCTCTTTTTAATTAAAGTGCCGTTTTATTTGGTATTGGCATCAACGAATCGATGTTTTTAATTGAACTTAAATTAAAGCTTCAATTAACCCATTCAAATAGCTAGAAGCTAGATTAACGATTTGTTGCTTTTTTGTTTTATTTTTTATTGCTTAGATGGGTGGGTGGACGAGCTCACAGCCCACCTGGTGTTAAGTGGTTACTGGAGCCCATAGACATCTATAACGTAAATGCGCCATTCACCTTGAGATATAAGTTTTAAGGTCTCAAATATAGTTACACGGCTGCCCCACCCTTCAAACCGAAACGCATTACTGCTTCACGGCAGAAATAGGCAGGGCGGTGATACCTACCCGTGCGGACTCACTTCAGGCCCTACCACCAGTAATTATGATTCCCTGTCTCCATTTTTATTTCGTCTTATGGATGCATTTATTTGTCTCGTGTGAATATTGTCCGAATATTATACTTACTTGGATGCTTGAACATGGAATAGTTATTGTATAAAAATAATATGTTATTACCTAGTTAAAGCAACTACTATTTTTTTCAACAAGAAGTGCTACCACTAATTTTTTGCTTAAACCGCTTTTGTTTTTGTGTGTCGCGGTTCAAATTCACTGCTAATAATGCCCATAACACGTCATTACGGATCCTCCCGATCCATTAACGGTGCTTTTAGGTACCACGAGCACCGGTCACCGTCCTCGTCGAACCCGTCGCTGGCGACGAAGGGCTCGACGAGCGAATTAACACATAGGCACAGCCCACTGAGTTTCTCGCCGGATCTTCTCAGTGGGTCGCGTTTCCGATCCGGTGGTAGTTTCTGCACTGCTCTTTCTAGGGCCAGTGTTAGCAACACTCCGTTTTGAGCCCCGTGAGCTCACCTACATGCTAGGATGAAGCTGAAATAGCCTCTCAAGGCTATCAGCATAGGTAGGTAGGCAAAAAAAAAAAAAAAATACTGCTAATATAAAACACAATCAGCTGTAACTAAACGTAGGTCATATCATCTTCGTTGTTTAGCCCCCCTCCCAAATCACCCGACAAAAGTAACGCGACTATATTATCTCCATTTTTATTTCGACTGGGTGCCCCCTCGTTCCGCGTTCACGTAATATTGAAAGAATCCCGGTATTAAGATAATAGAACGAGAGAGATTATTTTAATTACAAATTCTTTTTTCGTTTTTCTTGCGTTTGTCGGCTTCTTTCATTATTTTTCGGATTTCGTTTTCTCGAATGCTGCCGCGAATAAGTCGAGAGCATTAGGTTACTTGAGCAATCGGAGTGCTTACGAGCGGTGAATGCGGGGAATGGGGTTTTTATAAAAAAAACGGTATTCACGAGCTCAGATTCAGATCATGTGTATGTGTATTGAAATGTTGGATCAACGCTAAGAATTAATATGACGGTGCCAGGGATGGCTGCACGGCAGTTCCGTCGTCATTCGTATTCGATGGAACTCAGTTTGTTGCAATAAAAGTCAATAAAGCCTTTTGAATAATAATTATTGAAACTTGCAACAAATAATTTTCACAATGACAGGGTAAGGTGACAGTTTCGTTCTGACTGACCCGACCCTGTCCAAGTACCGCCATTTTGTACTCTAGCATTACAGCGTCTACCCTACATTTTTTTTAAATATTTATCAAAAAGATTTTTTCATTTCAAATAATGATCAAAACAATGTCTTAATATTACTTAAGTCGTTTTCTACTACAAAATATATATTTTTGTACAATCCTCCTTGCGTCGATAATCCTCAATGCCGAGGGTCGTGGCCTCATGAGGCTTTCTTGGGAAAATACACATGGCAGTGCTTTTGGAAGAGATTCAGTTCTTCGAGGGTGCTGAAGCCGTATTTGGGTCCGGCTAAATAACCGCCGCCCGACATTTGGCGTTGATTCTTTTACGGTGGAAAGTTCGAACTCCAACTCAACCCTCCTCTTTTCTCATCCGAGTTTGGGACTGGCATTGGCAGAGTTTTATACAATAGCGGGCGAGTTTACGATCTACCGGTGGGAAGAATTTGGGAGCCTTTTTTTTCCTACCTATTCTAGTAACCTCGAAAGGCTATTTCAGATTCACCAAGCTAGTAGGTGAGCTCATGGGGCTCAAACCGGAAGTGTTGCTAGCACTGGCTCTAGCAAGAGCAATGCTTCGCAGAATCTACCACCGGATCAGAAACGCGACCCACTGAGAAGATCCGGCGAGAAATTCACTGGGCTGTGTCTATGGATCAATTTATTCGTCGAGCCCTTCGTCGCAAGCGACGGGTTCGGCGAGGACGGTGAGCGGTGCTTGACGAACCTAAAAGCACCGTTAATGAATCGGAAGGATCCGTAATGACGCGCTTAGGGCTTGGGAGCCCACGCAGGTACCAACAGCCTGACTAGGCGACGGCATTAACGTGGTTAATGTCTATACACTCCGGTAAGGACCTAACACCAGGCGGACCGTGAACCCATTCGCAAATACTCAACATTCGGTGCCAAAACATAAAGTTTACGGTTACCCTTATTTAAATACAAACTACTGATGATTTTATCTAACACACATCGAACCAAACTCGTGAACCAAGTCACGCACAAAACAATTGGCAGTTTATTCAGGCGTCAACATTTCAACTTGTTATTTATTATCCAAGATTATTGTCAAAACGTTGTCAATACAACATCGTAAGTCTGATAGACGTGATATATATACAAGTATGTACAATCATTAATCCTCATTACAATTTGTACGACATAACACACTATAAACCCTCGACCTCATATTCATAAGGTCGGATATCATGTGTATTATAGAATGATATGACTATATTAATAGCGTTTTCAAATAATTGATCTAAAATTGTATTACCTTTTTCGATTTTCTGGAGACAGATAAATTAAAAGTAATTTATTAATTATATTATTTCCCGGGTTTCGAATACCTTTATACTTTATTTATCCCAAGCTAATCGTTACTAGCCTAAGGGGCTATTCCAACTACTCACGAACCGGTAAGTGAGGTCAACTTGAGAGAATTGCTAACATAAGGACTCGCGCCCTCCCAAAGGTCTTACTACCGCTTAGCTCGTACTCTCAAATCGGATACGGTAGTAACTATGCCCCCCCTCGTAGGCCCCTCAGGCCGACTCGCGGCGTTCGATGATGACGAAAAAGCAGAGCTGCTGGCCGATACATTGCAAACCCAGTGTACGCCCAGCACTCAATCCGTGGACCCTGTTCATGTAGAATTAGTAGACAGTGAGGTAGAACGCAGAGCCTCCTTGCCACCCTCGGATGCGTTACCACCCGTCACCCCGATGGAAGTTAAAGACTTGATCAAAGACCTACGTCCTCGCAAGGCTCCCGGTTCCGACGGTATATCCAACCGCGTTATTAAACTTCTACCCGTCCAACTCATCGTGATGTTGGCATCTATTTTCAATGCCGCTATGGCGAACTGTATCTTTCCCGCGGTGTGGAAAGAAGCGGACGTTATCGGCATACATAAACCCGGTAAACCAAAAAATCATCCGACGAGCTACCGCCCGATTAGCCTCCTCATGTCTCTAGGCAAACTGTATGAGCGTCTGCTCTACAAACGCCTCAGAGACTTCGTCTCATCCAAGGGCATTCTCATCGATGAACAATTCGGATTCCGTACAAATCACTCATGCGTTCAACAGGTGCACCGCCTCACGGAGCACATTCTTGTGGGGCTTAATCGACCAAAACCGTTATACACGGGAGCTCTCTTCTTCGACGTCGCAAAAGCGTTCGACAAAGTCTGGCACAATGGTTTGATTTTCAAACTATTCAACATGGGCGTGCCGGATAGTCTCGTGCTCATCATACGGGACTTCTTGTCGAACCGCTCTTTTCGATATCGAGTCGAGGGAACCCGCTCCTCCCCACGACCTCTCACAGCTGGAGTCCCGCAAGGCTCTGTCCTCTCACCCCTCCTATTTAGCTTATTCGTCAACGATATTCCCCGGTCGCCGCCGACCCATTTAGCTTTATTCGCCGACGACACGACTGTTTACTATTCTAGTAGAAATAAGTCCCTAATCGCGAAGAAGCTTCAGAGCGCAGCCCTAGCCCTAGGACAGTGGTTCCGAAAATGGCGCATAGACATCAACCCAGCGAAAAGTACTGCGGTGCTATTTCAGAGGGGAAGCTCCACACGGATTTCCTCCCGGATTAGGAGGAGGAATCTCACACCCCCGATTACTCTCTTTAGACAACCCATACCCTGGGCCAGGAAGGTCAAGTACCTGGGCGTTACCCTGGATGCATCGATGACATTCCGCCCGCATATAAAATCAGTCCGTGACCGTGCCGCGTTTATTCTCGGTAGACTCTACCCCATGATCTGTAAGCGGAGTAAAATGTCCCTTCGGAACAAGGTGACACTTTACAAAACTTGCATAAGGCCCGTCATGACTTACGCGAGTGTGGTGTTCGCTCACGCGGCCCGCACACACATAGACACCCTTCAATCTCTACAATCCCGCTTTTGCAGGTTAGCCGTCGGAGCTCCGTGGTTCGTGAGGAACGTTGACCTACACGACGACCTGGGCCTCGAATCTATACAGAAATACATGAAGTCAGCGTCGGAACGGTACTTCGATAAGGCTATGCGTCATGATAATCGTCTTATCGTAGCCGCCGCTGACTACTCCCCGAATCCTGATCATGCAGGAGCCAGTCACCGTCGACGCCCTAGACACGTCCTTACGGATCCATCAGATCCAATAACCTTTGCACTAGACGCCTTCAGCTCTAGGAGCAGGCTTAGGGACCTCGATAACCGTACTCGTCGAACTCGACAAAGAGTTCGCCGTGCAACCTAACCCATGAATCAGCTCGCTGAGTTTCTCGCCGGATCTTCTCAGCGGGTCGCGATTCCGATCCGGTAGTAGATTCATTCGCGAAGCAGCTACTCTTGAGTTGTTAGATCTCCTTCGGAGGCGCTCGGGTAGCTGTTAGCAAATCCCACCCCACTTGGCTGAGCCTTTGCTCGCCCACCATTGCTAACACCGTCCCTAGCAAAAGCAATGATACACTGAATCTACCACCGGATTGGAATCGCGACCCACTGAGAAGATCCGGCGAGAAACTCAGTGGGCTGTGTCTATGGGTTAATTTACATGCCGAGGCCTTCGTCGCAAGTGACGGGTTTCACTTGAACGATGACCGGTGCTTGGGGTACCTAAAAGCGCCGTTACTGGATCGAGACGATACAAAAAGACGTGTTTTGAGCGAAGTCCACTGTTTACCATTCGGTCCGCAGGATCGGGAATGAGTTTAGCTTCATTGTAAACACACAGCTGCAACAAAAGACAACGTATCTACGCGTGTAAGCTCCCAACACAACGATCAAATATCTAATCACTACATAGTATAAAACAAAGTCGCTTTCTCTGTCCCTATATCTGTCTGTCCCTATGTATGCTTAAATCTATAAAACTACGCAACGGATTTTGATGCTGTTTTTTTGTAATAGATAGAGTGAATGAAGAGGGAGGTTTATATGTATAATAACATCCATTAAATAGTGAATAAATCAATAATAAATTACAGTTTCGGAAGCGAAGCGAGGGCGGGTCGCTAGTGGTATTATAAAGTGTAGATAATGTAGTATATGACAAGTCAATTACGTGAATATTGAGCATCGTTTGCTTAATTTTCAGGGTATTTACCCTGAGGGAAATCACTCACTTCGCTCATCTAATGAAGCCAGCGTATATTGAATTTCGTCGTATCGAAGCTACCGTAAACAGTGCACACTTTAAATAAAGTTTTGGCGCTGTTCGACATAATAAAAATATATATTTAAACTCAATTCGTGCTCGAGCTCGTAGACCACCTGATGTTAATTGACTATTGTAAGGGACAAAATTGTAACCGGACCTTCTAACCGAACATATTTTAGTTTTTTTTATTGCATAGATGGGTGGAGAGACTCAGTGGGCTGTGTCTATGTCTATTTACTCGCCTAGCCCTTTGTCGCAAGCGACGGGTTCGACGAGAACGACGACCGGTGCTTGGAGTACCTAAAAGCGCCGCTAGTGGATCGGGAGGATACGAAAAGACGTGTTTTGGGCGACGTCCACTGTTTAATTACACTCAGTTTAATTACAACGGCTGCCCCACCCTTAATACGAAACGCATTACTGCTTCACGGCAGAAATAGGCAGGGTTGTGGTACCTCCCCGTGTGGACTCACAAGAGGTCCTACCACCAGTAGTTACGCAAATTAATTTTTTTTTTACAAGATTTTTTTTTTGTATGAGCTGTGCCTCGTAGATTCTACCACCGGATCGGAAGAGCGACCCACTGAGAAGATCCGGCGAGGAACTCAGTGGGCTTCTCATCGCTCGATTTGACTACACCAATGTTGTTAAATGAATCGTTCTTACTGAAACTCTTTCTATTTGCAGACTAGATTTTTGAAGCCGTCATGGCCTAAAGGATAAGACGTCCGTTGCATTCGTATCTAGCGATGCACCGGTGTTCGAATCCCGCAGGCGGGTACCAATTTTTCTAATGAAATACGTACTTAACGAATGTTCACGATTGACTTCCACGGTGAAGGAATAATATCGTGTAATAAAAAGAATCAAACCCGCAAAATTATAATTTGCGTAATTACTGGTGGTAGGACCTTTTGTAAGTCCGCGCGGGTAGGTACCACCGCCCTGCCTATTTCTACCGTGAAGCAGTAATGCGTTTCGGTTTGGAAGGTGGGGCAGCCGTTGTAGCTATACTGAGACCTTAGAACTTATATCTCAAGGTGTGTGGCGCATTTACGTTGTAGATGTCTATGGGCTCCAGTAACCACTTAACACCAGGTGGGCTGTGAGCTCGTCCACACATCTAAGCAATAAATAAAAAAAAATACAAGCACACGGCTCCTCGTCTGATCTTAAGCGGTTGCAAAGAATTGAATTGAATTATCAGCTTTATCGATCAATCAATTTAAATATTGGGTATACTAAAGTGGATTGATCGATTTGAATGAGTACACGACTTCAATAACACTAAACATACCATAACGGGTCAAATGACCCATTTTAAACTTTTGCATTGAAAATGCAGTATCATCTTATTGCTTTTGCGCATTTGACTTCATGACTTTTTCTTACCAATTAATCTACAGTTATTATACTTTTTTTTTGTTTGTATTGTTTATTTTGAGTAATATTTGTTGTATACCGCTATCTACCCGCTATGGCAGAAATAGGTACCAGTAAGTGTTGGTATGATTAGTGTTAAGGTATCATCAGATATTCTGTAAGTCGTATTAGGTTCGACAGTATTCAACCACCAATTTCTTAATCGCAACCATGACTAAATCACAATTTTTATGTTCAAAAATTTTATTAATAAAACTCGTTTATTTATGATTTAATAAAAAATCCGTTTCATACACAAATCTTTTACATTCGACACGCTAGTATTATAGAATACTAGCGACCCGCCCTCGCTTCGCTTCGGAAACATTAAAACACACATGAAACCAAAAAAATAAAACAAAAAAAAATTAAAAAAAGTAGCCTATGTTCATCAGAGACAATGTCGGCTTCTAATGGAAAAAGATTTTTTCAAATCGGTCCAGTAGTTTCGGAGCCTATTCGAAACAAACAAACAAACAAATCTTTCCTCTTTATAATATTAGTATAGATATAGATAAATGAAGGCGATTTGCGAATTCTCAACGTCAAAAACTAACACGAGAAACGCCAAAATCGTCCTTACTGTGCTGCTCCAGGCTGCTCCGTTGAAAGTATTTTTTTCTTTTCCAACGAAAATAAAATAACAGGCCTTATGTCGCTCGAGGGATGAAATATCGGGAATCGATTAATTTCACCACTGAGCTCATTTGTACGACCGCGGAGTAATATCTATTCACAGCCGAAGTAATTTGTTCTGTAATAGACCGGAGATAAACGGAGCATGTTATATTGTAATTTTGCTTGTGGCTCCCTAAACACTCTTACGTATTATTCAATTTATCTGTTACGTTTCCGTTGAGTTAAGAAACGCGTTAATATAATATGTATATTGTTTTTTATTGCTTAGGTGGGTGGACGAGCTCACACCCCACCTGGTGTTAAGTGGTTACTGGAGCCCATAGACATCTAAGTTCTCAGTAGAGTTACAACGGCTGCCCCACCCTTCAAACCGAAACGCATTACTGCTTCACGGCAGAAATAGGCAGGGTGGTGGTTACCTACCCGCGCGGGCTCATAAGTAGTCATACCACCAGTCAAATGTAGTTGTGTATTCTTTACCGATGATCAGCATATGATAAGTCTACAACCAAATCATAGAATAGTTTTAAACGGCGGCAAAGACCATATTAATCAAACATGGCCTCGTTTTTTTTGCCCTTGTAGGCAAACCAACCAACTGACGTCAAAACACTGGGGGTACTGCTAAGCCGCTGCCTACGTTTCTACACATTCTTCAAAATAATGGACTCTTTACATATTGTGAACTTATTAGGCAATATTCTTAATAAGCAAATAAACTAAATGATATTGATCACTCTACAATAGCATTAATGTAATTAAACTAACAATGTAAGTCCCTGAATTTCCTTAATGATATCAAATTGGACTTCACAAAGGAAATTGATTGACTTCTGATTGACTTTTACCTTTTGGGCTTGATAATCTCGAACATTGGACATTAATTTATTGTCGACAGATTGTTTGGTTGTGAATCGATCTGACAGCTTCTAGGTAAATTAATTGTTTAATTAATGTTAATAACGTATTTACAAATAATTTGTTTAAGATCAATATTTCTATTGAAATACATACGTACTTAATAAATATTCACGATTGACTTCCACGATGAAAGAATAACAACGTTGTTATAAAAACCATACCCGCAAAATTATAATTTGTGTAATATTGATGGTAGGACGTATCGTGAGTCCACACGGGTAGGTACCACCGCCCTGCCTATTTCTGCCGTGATGCAGTAATGCTTTTTCAGCTTGAAGGGTGGGGCAGCCGTGGTACTGTAAAAACTGAGACCTTAAAACTCATCTCAATGTGGGTGGCGGTATTCACTTTGTAGATATCTATGGGCTTCGGTAACCACTAAACACCAGGTGGTCACCAGACCCTTGAGCCTTGCCCATCCATCTAAACAATAAAAAAAAGATGTGTGGTGTGGAACACCGGATAGGAACGAAGTTCCTTATTATAAAAATATTAATTTTAAGTTCTATTCGAGGTATAAAGAAAATAATTATTCGGGTACACATTTTTTATTATGCTTTTTTATTGATAAAAAAAAACTACTTTACAAAGTTATCAACTTTATTTTATTCACAATGATTTATAAAAAATAAAAAATAAAAATGTTATATTTTGTACGTTACTACAAAGTTAAGCCGCATACTGTGTGCATTACTAATTTGTACGTTATTACAAAGTTAAGTCGTACACTGTGTGCATTACTTATAAAAATCTTACGTTACGGTCGTTTTTTCCCGGTTAGGGTACCCCTCCGCATCGTCCCATAAGGAACTTCGTTCCAAAATACATAAAAAATGAGAAAGACGTATATTTTATAAAGTGCACTAATGAGATTGTTAATTTACATTAAGTCAAGTACAAGAAAGACATGTCCAATAATGGCGAGCAATCTGCGGAAACAGAATCGGGAAGGGACTTTGCCAAGTCGAAAACAGACAGTGTTGTGCGAGAAAATTAACAAAGTTTAACAAGTTTCATTGAAAAAACACAACTGTGTTCTAAAAAATAATAAAAACCGTGGTTAAACTAAGTTTCAATGTGTTTTTTTTTTTCACAATCCGATTCATTATTCCAAACAATTAATGTATCAAGATAGTTTGCGGTAATGATTTTGTGTTTACTGTGAACTTTGAAATGAAATACGAGGAAATGACTCCATAGAGCGCCTTGTCGTTCAGGACAAAGTAGAACGCACCAGACCGCGTGAAAGAGTGCCCATGCGATGGACAGACCAGATCAAGTCGGCAGTTGGCGGCTGCTTGCATGAGTGTACCAGGCTCACCACAAACCGGGAGGAGTGGCGGTTACTCGTGAGGCGCATAGCATCTGCCCACAGCAATGATGCTGGATGACGACCACGACTGCTCTGACAAGAGTGATACGGCATACGTATACGTGAACTTTGGTAACTGTTTGAAAATCGAGAGGCTGTAAGATCATCAGACTCGGTGCCATACGGCCATACACTAGAAACAATGGGAGAATCTCACATTACCGATCCCCCAGGTTTTTGTCACTCCCATAGTAATAATCTCCCCACGTCATTGCCATTCTGCTAACTGCAGTCCTGGGAGCCCGAGGATTTTCCTTCATCTACCATGAATAGATAGCTCTTCAAAGATGGAAACGGACATACGCAGTACACAATCCAGTTGTCTATGCGCTTGCCCTTATGCGCATTGATCACAAGTGGACAAACAAACAACAAACATACGTACCTTGAAATAATTACAGCGTTAGTAAATTATGTATAATTACTAAAAAAAAAATTAACATTTCCTTTATTTTTGTTGCAGGTACTAAAAAAGAAAGATAATTTTCTTTTGCGCTTGTAATCAACCGGTACCTCCGAATCTGGAATTAGCAGGTTCTTTGTAAGTACCATTACTTTTTAAAGTTATACTTCTTTAGGCGCGTTATGTAAAGTTGATGAGAGTGACATTTTACGATGCGCGCGCACCGTGACAGAAATGAATTTGCCCACTAAATCGCTCATTACAATGCGACCGACGTAACTTGGCGAGTCTGAATATAGCCGCAGGCGAACTTTCCGAACCGTACCGAGAATTACCGAATTTATACGATGTCAAGAAAAGGGATGTCCAATATGCGTGTTTGAGGATGTTGTTTAATCGATATTTTTTTCAATTTGATTAAAATTTAAAAAAAAAAAAGAAATAAGTTTAATAAAAATAAAGTATAACTTCTTACGCGCGTACATAAATAGACGCACCCTTTTTTTTTAGTTTTTTGACTTCTGTGTTGTGTTATCAATGCTGCCTTCTCAGACAAATGCGTTTGACTATGGTTTATGGGACATCAATAGTGCTGGAATCCTAACCAAATGGTTAACTCTTGCTAAGGTTGCTGGCATTGATGTCGTTTGGAAGCCCACTTTAGATGATCAATGGCTGTGCTAGACGAAATATTGGGTCATCGCAATCTATTCCTCAATATCCTTCTTAAGAGACATAAATAATATTTCTCCAAATCAAAATGTTAGAATTTGTGGGGAATATCGATGATCCAAATGACATTTCTTCTTCAAATCATCGTCAAAATGAAGTAGCTGATATTTGAGGAGTGTCAGATTACTGATAACAGCAGCAGTGTGGCAGTTAATTGCTGTTAGCAGGAGGAAAAATTACCTTGTTCTTTAAATTTTTTCCTTCTACATTTTATTTAATCGTTTGCTTTTACTTTACAACCAAATGATTTGACCCACATTCCCTCACGAAGATTTGCTCCTTAATCTCAACAAGTACCAATCAAATAGCAGATTTAAAAAACTCCGGAAAGGGGGAATTATGAAATAAACAAATTGAAAATATAATAAATAAACTCAATAGCTCAATATCACGCCAACCGATTTCGATGATTATTGTTTTTAGTGTATATTAATTTGTTTTGGAATATCTTTTTTTTTTCTATTTGAAGTCAGTTTTTGTTAAAACATGTCTATTTATAATTATTTTTCTTCATTTGTTAACTTCCTCGCGGCTCACTCAGAGTTAAGTTGTCAATGTCAGTGACAAAGCTAATACCACCACCCCCTGAGCCTATTTTTTATATCTACTTATCACACCCTCCAAATCAGAACGTATAACTGCTTACCAATCCAAATAAAGATAGCAGGCTAGTATCTACCCGTCCGGACTTCACGAGCTAAGTGTATTGTACCAGTAATTTATAAATTTCGTAGGATTTGCGTGCGAATTTGGAATCGTCGTGGCCTAACGGATAAGACGTCCGATGCATTCGTGTTGAGCGATGTACCGGTGTTCGAATCCCGCAGACGGGTACCAATTTTTCTAATGAAATACGTACTCAACAAATGTTCACGATTGATTACCACGGTGAAGGAATAACATCGTGTAATAAAAATGAAACCCGCAAAATTATGATTTGCGTAATTACTGGTGGTAGGACCTCTTGTGAGTCCGCGCGGGTGGGTACCACCACCCTGCCTATTTCTGCCGTGAAGCAGTAATGTGTTTCGGTTTGGAGGGTGGGACAGCCGTTGTAACTATACTTGAGACCTTAGAACTTATATCTCAAGGTGGGTGGCGCATTTACGTTGTGGATGTCTATGGGCTCCAGTAACCACTTGACACCAGGTGGGCTGTGAGCTCGTCCACCCATCTAAGCAATAAAAATAAAAAGAACACACCTTAAACACCTTTTCCTAATCAAAATTTATACACGCTTACAAGATTTAAGTCCCGTATAATCGCATCATTCGATTTACATCTGAAACCTTATCCTTATAGGAATACAGTATGACGGGCAAATCAACTTCTTTATTTAGTAAAATCTTAATCAACAGTTCAAATACAATGTTTGTGTGTGCCCGAAATTAACAAATCATAGGTTCGAGTGGTTACTGGAGCCCATAGACATCTACAACGTAAATGCCGCCACCCACCTTGAGATATGAGTTCTAAGGACTCGGTATAGTTACAGCGGCTGCTCCACTCTTCAAACCGAAACGCATTACTGCTTCACGGCAGAAACAGGCAGGGTGGTGATACCTACCCGTGCGGACTCACAAGAGGTCCTATCACCAGTAATTACGTAAATTATAATTTTGCGGGTTTGATTTTTATTACACGATGTTATTCCTTCACCGTGGAAGTCAATCATGAACATTTGCTACGTACGTATTTCATTAGAAAAATTGGTACCCGCTTGGGATCCGAACACAGGTGCATTGGTCAGCACGAAAGCACCGGACGTCTTATCCTTTAGGCCACAACGACTTCTTTCTGAAAGTCTTACACGTAATTTGTACAGGGGTATTCTTTGTCATGACCGATTGGTACTATTTATGCCGTAAAGAAGGTTTACCATCCATTACTGAAATTAAAATCTATGTATACAAAAATGAATTGCTATTCGTTAGTCTCGCTAAAACTCGAGAACGGCTGGACCGAATTGGCCAATTTTGGTCTTGAATTATTTGTGGCAGTCCAGAGAAGGTTTAAAAGGTAGATAAATATGAAAATGCTCAGAATGAAATAAAAATAACAATTTTGTTTTTAAAAATAACAAAAGTTTAGGTCTTTTATTTATCGATTGAGGCACAACGAAGTCTGCCGAGTCAGCTAGTTACAAATAAATATTAGGTGTTTCTTAAGGCTTTTAAAGTCAACGAATATCGCAAACATCATTGGAATATAAAACGTTCAAAGGATATTAATATAAATATACATTTCGGATAAAAGATAATCATAACATTATACAACCACTTATGCAAAGCAATAAACGTTAGGATGGAAACTGGCCGACATTCTTGCGAATGTTGTAGTCATATTACAAATTTATTCTCAGAATTTGCAAACTAACCAGCTGCCAAACTGCTTATATAGTGACGCACGAATAATCTCTACACCTTAGGTATTGATATTTACATTTGACTCTAGCATTTATGACAATCATTTTTGAACCTATATATATATATAAATAGTATGTACATAATCTCTATGAAACCACATTCGTATATTACCTGGTGGTGAGTGGTTACCGTCGCCCATGGACTCCAGCAATGCCAGGAGCTGAGCCAAGCCGCTGCCAGCTGTTAAATACTCTCCGCAAGCCTCGTTTGAAAAAGGACATGTCATAGCGCTCGGGAAACACCGTGGAGGGGAGCTCATTCCAAAGCCGGATGGTACGTGGCAAAAAAAACTGGAAAAGCTCTGTGGATGAACGCAGTGGCTCCAGGTAGTATCTATGTACGGTGAAGAGCGGTGTAATAATAAAAACGAGATGATGGGATCATTTCAAGCAATTCCTCAGAGCACTCCCAACAGAACATATGGTACAAAATACAGAGGGAGCCGAAGTCCCTCCGCAGACCTAGAGATTCCAAATGATCCGTGAGTAATTACACCGTGCTGCCCATACAAACAAGTTATAAATAAAATATTATGTGCCGCTTCCCGAATTCTCCCTATCCGAGCTGTATACGACGACTGACCTATTTCTCAGAGCCGGAACTTACTTAAATATAAAAATGAAACAAGGACGTGGACAGAAATAACCAAAAGACTGAGATCGGCCAATGAATAGCTAGACTAAAGTGGCAACGAGCAGGGTTTGTAAAATAGATCTCTGCTAGATCCAAAAATTATTTGATTGGTAAGCGCACCTCTAAAGGTACAATATGAGCAAACCCTCCCTCCAAGGTGAACCTTCATTTCAGTAAAAGTCGCAAAAATAGGTACTGGGTAGGAGAATCATAATGCCCAGTCCAAAGACCAAAAAAGATAAAAAGAGACAAACAGACGAATTTTTATTTTTAGTATTTAAGCTACACATTTAAATTGAGGATATTACTTCAATGGAAAAATGATTTGAAAAGAGTCGTTGGTATTTGAGGAAGCTGGGTTCGTATCTCCGTATCTTTTGTCAAAAAAGCCCATAGAACCAATCTCGAAGGAATTCGTGTAACAGCCCGAAATTCCATCAAATGTTAACTCTGCAATTCGTCAGATTTTTCCATTCAAACGTAACATTACAACGGCAGATGTAATTTTCCTTATTCATAAACTGGTCTTTGCACACGAGAAATACTTGTACGGTACTAATATCTATCGCATATAATTTTCCGTGGACCATCCCGCCGTGTCCGCACCTAATTTCAGAACACGATATGAAAGTACTTCACGGGAGAACCAAGCGTCGCATTTTTTAAAAAGGGAAGCGAGAATTTTTCAGTTCAGAATTTGTGCCTTCGGGTTCGCGAGTTTGATGAATCCCTCGAGTGTTGAGAGAATTAAAGACGATAAGGAGCTAAGTGGGTTAACAGCTTGTTTATTTACTAAAATTTCTATGAATCCACCTGAACTGTAAAGTTTTAAATTAAATTTCAAGGACTACAAACATGTCATGAACAAAGTTCATTCTAAATCGACACAGCAAAGAAGAATAGTTTTGGAAGTACACTGTACTGAACCTTCGACGAAGATTTTTTTTTTTTGTATTTTACATATACAGATCCATATTCTAAGTTTTTGACAGTATAAAGTCTTATAAATCTATAAAAAAATGTCAAGTTCTGCCTAAGCCTGCAAGCGAGAGGCACAATCGGCTCAACTTTTAAGTAATCGAAAAAATTGTAATTTTCAGTGAACTCCTTCTCCTACAAAATAATGATAATTCAGTGATCATCAATGTTTCCTTATGACGTTATCACGTAAAACTATCGTCCGTAAACCGTCCAAAAATAATCTTCCATCGAGCGGGTGATATTGCTCAGTAGACCGACGACCCGAATACTTTTTTTTCCTACCTATGCTGATAGCCTTAAGAGGCTATTTCAGCTTCACCTTAACATGTAGGTGAGCTCACGGGGCTCAAACTGGAAGTGTTGCTAACACTGGCCCTAGGACGAGCTGTGCTTCGCAGAATCTACCACCGGATAGGAAACGTGACCCACTGAGAAGATCCGACGAGAAACTCAGTGGGCTGTGTCTATGGGTTAATTCGCTCGTCAAGCCCTTCGTCGCAAGCGAAGGGTTTGACAAGGACGGTGACGGGTGCTTGTGGTACCTAAAAGCACCGTTAATGGATCGGGAGGATGCGCAATGACGTGTTTTGGGCGTCGTCGACTATTTGTCATTCGATCTACAGGATAGGGTATGTAATTCCCAGCGGCCACGACAAGAGAGTGTTGTTCGGAACTTGTATATATGCAAGCTTATCATGAAAAAGTCATAAGCGAGATTCAGGCATCTGCCGAATATCTTGTGTTCTATGATGGCTACCCACCACATCGGAATGGCGTATGCTTTTTGTGAGACTGGCAAATTAGGAGTGGAATTCGTGGACCACGTAAAGTGCAAACGAAAAGAAACTACTTCACGATGTGAATGATCAAAATATGAAAGAAGCTTGATGATTTCACAAACGCAAGAATCGAGGCTGTCAAAAACAAAATAATATTTGAGAAGGAACCTGTTAGAGAGATGATACATTCGTATTTGGTGGAATTTGTAAATTTATCCGTTAAGGTATGAATGGATGAATCAGGGGCTATTAAGACTGGTTTTCGATATTGATCAGGTTCCACATAATAACACGAGTCGAATTTGTAACAGAAACGAATGCGGACAAAAAATAAACGAAGCAAAAAAAACAAACGGCTTTGAACAACAAGTTTCGCCCGTTAGTGGCCTGAACCACACCACGACTCGACCACACAATTTCTAAGTATGAAATATTTGTAACTATACAATATTTTTAACTCTAATTTGTACAGTTCAATTCGCCTCCGGTTTTTTGGGCTGGCAGGTTGGATTTGAGTTAATTTTAATCTGAGGAGACAGAAGTCGGAAAATGTAGAGAGAGTAGGTAGCGCCGGTTCATTCAAACTAGTTTCATCAACCATCCGGATGTCGAGCTGCTCTCAATGAGCTTCGACGGTACCACAAGTTCTCCGGAATGCTTCGCAGGTTCATAACCAGATTGCCAAGAGCAAGCACCCGGAACCCAGTTGCTATCTATCAAGAAGAAACATTTATTGGGATAACCCCAAATTTGTGACCTAAAAGAAGGAGACGAAAAAAGATATTATTACTAGCTTTTCAGTTTTACCTATGAAAGTGATCAGCAAAAGTGCAATGGCTAGTAGTAGTACAGTACAAAAACCCATAACTATCACATTTTTTTGGCTCTGATAGCTACATGACACTTAGTATTGACAAAGGGAAGAACTTTGACGAAGCGGCTGAACTTGCTCGGTAGACCGACGGCCCAAATGTTATGTTCTGAACTTGTATATACAATATGTACATATGTGAAATTATCTTTAAAATATCCTTAACGCGTTCAAGCATATGTCAAATGTAGATACCGCTACGTATGATCTAAATATTAATACGTGAAGCAAAAAGTTTGTACCCCTTTTTACGAAAATTGCGCGGACGGAGGAATATGAAATTTCCCAAACTTACAGAGAATATAGAGAAGGAGTGCAGAATGCTAATATCTTTTTTAAATTATGCATAAAAATACATTAAATCAATAAATAAAACATTATACACACTACCATGTATTTTACACACTCACACACTCATTTATACTCTTTTATTATTGTTTAGTCTGTGGTCAAATTGAGAATAGATTAATATTGTTTGTCTTTCATATTATTTGTCTAAAGTGTAGCCTTGGCGATATTTGATTATAGAAGTAAAGTTTTTGACATTAGAACCATAATAATATTCATAATATTCCATAATAATAACCAACCATAATAATATTCATAATATTCATTAATAATTATAGTCGAATATCGACTTCTGGGGGACCACTAGTAATTATAATTAACCCACTGAGCTTCTCTCTGAGTCTTCTCTGTGGGTCGCGATTCCAGTCCGGTAGTAGATTGAGCGAAGCACCGCTCTTGCTAGGATCAGTGTTATCAATTCTCTCAGATTGAGCCCGTGAGATCACCTACCGGTCCGTGAGTATTTAGAATAGGGCCTTAGGCTGCCAAGGATTACGAAGGGGAAAAAATTAGACCTACTAGATTACATTCTACAACTTTAGAAAGTCAACAAAAAAGGCATTGAAAATTTGCTCGTTCTAATTTTGATAATACAAATCAAAAAAATTCACCATAAATTGCAAATCAAATATTTTAAGTTTCTAAAGAAATACAAAACTTTAAAATAATGCTCCTTGTAGCATAAAGAAGCGGCTTTCCTACAGAATATACAACTTGACACGGCTCATTAGAATCTTTATTAACTTGCAGTATAGTTGTCATTGCGAGCTTTCGCTGATAAATATTACTTATTTACTGCATGTAAGTTAATACGATGTCTTTTCTTCTGATAATGAAGTTGTGGATGAATAGCATCACGAACTATTCTTGCTTCTTCTAATAACAAAGCACGTTCGATTTTTAAGGGCATGAAACTATAATATTCTCCTGTGTTATGGACGCCAGAAACAAAATGTATTTCGTAGGAGATTCAACAATGCACAATCAAAATTCTAATACTAATAATAAAAAAGTTAATCAAAGAAAAACCTAAAAACTATATCTGCTTCCTCTAAAAACAGCTTGAGCTCGTCCACCCATCTAAGCAATAAAAAAAAATAAAAAAACAGCACGTTCAATATTTAAGAGTATGAAGCTGTAACATTATCATATGCTAATGTTAATGGAACTACAGGAGATGCATCAGCTTTCAAATAAATAAAATCATCAAAACCGATTCACCTGGAAAAAAATCTAAAGTTAAACAACAAATAAAAACGATCGAATTCAGAGCCTTCAACTTTTTTTTGTTTGTTTTGAAGAAAGGCAAAGGCTTACTACGTTGGTTACAACCACATTTAATTATTGTTAAGTTGATTGCACAAATTTATATTACGCTCAGGAATGTATTCTTCGTCTTTATTTAAACTAAAGTACATTTTGACTTTTTGAAGCAAATTAGGCTTTTAATATCTTCGAGAAAGGTCTTATAGAATCGTAACAAAAAGAGGATATAATAATGACTTATTTCATTAAAGAATATAGCATCAAAGAAAACGCTATTATCTTGAAATTCGAGAAGTGAATCAATCAGGCCCTCTTTCATTTGTTTCAAATTACATTCAGACACAATTGGATATTCCGGAGATTTTACTGTATTTTGTGCCTCATAATTCGTGACTTTTTGTTAGGTTACGATAAATCTATATAATATTTCTGATTCTGGCGGTACATAACGTGAGTGAATCGTGTCTTACAGTTCACAAATGCAGGTCTTGTTTTTTCTAAAAAAGTATATTCAAGCCTTGATAAGACTTCGAGATCAAAGTCTCATGTTTTTATTATAGCGGATGTCCTATCAATTAAATGGGAATACAACAAAATGGAAAGCAGTCGACGTCGCCCCAAACACGTCATTTCGGATCCTCCCGATCCACTAACGGTGCTTTTAGGTACCTCAAGCACCGGTCATCGTTCTCGTCGAACCCGTCGCTTGCGACGAAGGGCTCGACGAGTAAATTAACCCTCAGATACAGCCCACTGAGTTTCTCGCCGGATCTTCTCAGTGGGTCGCGTTTCCGATCCGGTGGTAGATTCTGCGAAGCACGGCTCTTACGAGGGTTCATGTTAGCAACGTCGCCAGGTTTGAGCCCCGTGAGTTCATCTACTAGTTAAGGTTACGCTAAAATAGCCTCTCAAGGCTCTCAGCTAGGTAGGGAAAAAAAGGGAATACATGGCTGCTACGCAGCAGATATAGGATGGTGTCGTCTGCTCGCGCTGAATTACAGCACAATCTATTTTAGACCTTAGAACTCATATCTCATGGAGGGTAGCGGCATTTACGTTGTAGATGTCTGGGGCTTCGATAACCACTTAACACCAGGCGGGCCGTGAGCTGGTCCACTCATCTAAGCAATAAAAAATAAAAATAATATATTTTCTATACTAATATCTTAATATTATAAAGCTGAAGAGTTTGTTTGTTTGAACGCGCTAATCTCAGGAACTACTGGTCCGATTTGAAAAATTCTTTCAGTATTAGATAGCCCATTTATTGAGGAAGGCTATGTAACATTATGGTAATACCAATACAAGTGGAGCACCAATAAATAATGTTTCACAATCGGGGTGTAAACACATCCTTAACATTCAGTAATAATTTTTTTTTTTCATTTTCTACGTAAGTGAAGTGGGGGTAAAATTTTGCGTTATGCCAAAGTAACTATTCCACGCGGACGGAGTCGCGGGCAAAAGCTAGTCATATATATAATATGATATAATAATTATTCTATCAACCCACAAACCTCCACTGCTGGACAGGGGTCTCGCCCAACCCTCGCCACAAAGATCAGTCCTGCGCTGCTTGCATCCATCGGATTCCCGCGAACCTCAATAGGTCGTCAGTCCATCTTGTGGGAAGCCTACCCACGCTAAGACTTCCGGTAGGTGGTCGCCATACAAGAACAAAAACGTTCTCCATCTTCACTAATTACGCAAATTTATAAATCGTGCGGACTTGAAGACGCAAATGCCCACGATACATTAGCGGATTGTCCATTTTCCTTTGCCATAAATAGGCCGAGCTAATGAGTTTTTCTCGACTTTTCCACGTTCGAGATAAAAACAGCTATTTTTAATACGCTTTTATTAGCTTCACACGTATGTTAGTATGTAATGGAACCTTGAACATGATTTTGAACCCCTTCAAAATGTCGGATTAACTCGAAATTTGGCATACTTATTAAAGACCGATGACAATTCAATATTTTCAACAGTTTGATCCGTTATCCTTACTAGGATAATCAGGATTAGCGATTATTTGTTTTCCTGAGACCCGGAGTGTCTGCGTCAAGACCAAGAAGGGAAACTACCAGGCGCGACGATCACTTATTTCTCTCGGATAAGCTACCGACTAATTCAGATGAAATTTTTGAAAAATTGGAAAAAAGACTTGAAATAAAAGCGTTTTTTTTTATAGTTTTTTTATAACTATTATTTATTATATAACAATACGTGCGAGCGACCAGTGAAGGAATAATACCATGTAAAACTAGACCAGTAAATTTATTTGCGTGTTTACTGGTGACACGACATTCCACGCTAGATCCGGACGGTTTTTTTTAGGTTCTTAGCTCGCTTCTGCGATAAGTATCAAGTATGGAATTTACGACTTACGTATAAAAATAGTGTACATAAATATATTTTTCACTTTCACAACAATCCAAAATTGTTTTTTTAATTCTTTAAACGTATAAAAACAATGTGAATTTGAAAATCCAGTACCGTAATAAAAAAAAACATTTTTTTTATTTTAATTTTTTTTATTTTGTTTTTGTTTAGATGGTTGGACGAGCTCACGGCCCACAAGGTGTTAAGTGAATACCGGAGCCCACAGACATCTACAACGTTAATGCCACCACACACCCTGAGATATGAGATGTCTCATTTTTTGAAGTACAACGACTGCCTCAACATTCGAACCGAAACGCATTACTGCTTCGCGGCAGAAACAGGCAGGGTGGTGGTATCCGGGGGTACCGGGGCGGACTCACAAGAAGTCCTACCACCAGCAAAACGAGTGATGAAATCTACACAACGTAAATAAATACAATAGTTATTTGCTTAAAACTACACCCAAAATTAATTCTTAAACGGTACTATTATCTACGGAACCAATGATATTTTATATGTAAAAAGAAATTATATATAAAATCATTGTACGTAACGGTAACTTTATCCCTTTCAATACTATAGACAACAGACAACATGTATGCAAATTCATATTTTCGTTTGTAATATCAGCAAAGGGTAGCGTTCGTTCTTTGACCGAAATTCGACCTTATTCTTTGACGCCTAAAGATTTCGATACACTTGTGCTTTAGTTTTCCTTTCTTACATTTTTTCTTGTAATGGAAATAAACAACTGTTTACAAATGCTTATTTTGTTACATGAACACTAAAGTTCGTCAATAGCTACCAAACAAAGACAGAAAGAAAGTTTGAAAATTGGTTGGCAGTATTGTTGCATTGATTTTATTTATTTACCAGTCAACCAAGGGTGGGGTAGACAGTCCTGTGGTAGGTGCATTCCTTTTTGATTGTATGACTGAATTAAATTGCTTTCAAATACCAAATGACTATGAACTGTGAACTATGAGAAGGCAAACACATCCAGACTTCAATAATATTCATCTCCTCATAAAAACATACTTAAACTTAAAATTGCCTTAAAATTACATACAATGAAATTATGTAACACACAAAGTAACAGACAGACTTTTCCACATTTTCCAAAGTTCTGTTATTAATATCGAGGATAATTAGAACCGTTGCCTACTGAAATAGTTTAATAATGGTAATTTAAATGCTAATGTATAATAAGGTTGTACTAAAAACTGAGACTCGGAGCTCAAGTTTCAAAGTGTGTGCGGGCATTTGAGACGGTCTATGCGCTCAGATAACCGATTAATACCAGATGGACCGAGAAATTGTCCACCCATCTAAGCGATAAAAAAATAAAAACAATAACCGAATGCTTGCCTCTGGTGTGTGTGCGTTAAGTCATAATAAAATAAACCCATAGATACAACCCACTGAGTTTCTCGCCGGATCTGCATAGTGGGTCGCGTTTCCGATCCGGTGGTAGATTCTGTGAAGTACTGCTCTTACTAGGGCCAGTGTTAGCAACACTCCCGGTTTGAGCCCCGTGAGCTCACCTACTCGCCCGGTTAGGCTGACATAGCCTCTCAATCTATCAGCTATCAGCTTAGTTAGGGGAAAAAGGGGGAATCGATCCAAAATAAACAAGATTTTATTTTGTTTATTAACAATTTATTTTAATGATATTTCACATTTTATATAACCATAGCCGATCGTGGTAATTATCGTCTTGTTTTCGTCACAATTGACTGATCTGAGCGATATTCTATGTCAATTAAAACTGTTTATTTGTCCATTCCAATGAAAACCAAACTGTTTTCCGCGTGGATTCGAACGACAACAACGCTGTCTATATATATTTTTATCGATAACTCTATTGCCCATCGCTTTTATATTTAAATACTGACACTATCGTGCTTTTGATGTCGATAAAAAGCTACTGCGTGAATTTTTTGTTGAAGCTTATTCCGGGGATTTTGTACTCACGTTTTTCTAAAATTCACGTATTATTTTAAGCTCGAAGCTGCTTTAATTTGATCGACTCGGTGGAGCAGTAGGGTCGTGGGTTCGATTCCCGCATTGAACAAACTTTCATGTGATGAACAGGTTTATTTGCTCTTTGTCCGGGTTTTTATTATCTAATCTATACTACTATACTAATCTATACTTAATATATAAATCTACAGTGTTTTTTACGGATGTTCCGTTATAACTACTGAACCGTGCATCCGATTGACTTGAAACTTGGTATCCATGTAGAAAATATATTTACATAATGAATAGGCTAACATTTATATGAGTGTTGGACTCCCTACGCCAATTGCGGGGGCGATAATGATGAGAATCTTTGTGGGGGTGAGAAATAATAATGTTAATTTTAAATGACCAGCGAAGCGGACGGGTAAAGCTAGTTATCTATATAAATTTAAATGTATATAATATGAATGTAATAAGTATGAATGTCAATCTCTGGTAACCATAACACAGGGAATCCGAATCGAGGACCGGGTGTCCGTGTATGATTTGTTCGTAGTTATTAATTAATTAATTTGTAAACTAATTTTTACTAAACTAGGTAACGTTAGAGTTGGTAAGGCGCTTTGTCCAACCGTAGCATAACTGCCTATTTGTGCCAGCCATTGTAGCCGTTGTATAAAACGGAGACTTAGAACTCATTTCTCAAGGTGTATGTATGGCAATATTAACGTTCTTGTTAACAACGAACTCCGACACAAACCTCGTTTGGAGAATAACATTATTTTTTTATTGCTTAGATGGGTGAACGAGCTCACAGCCCACCTGGTTTTAAGTGGTTACTGGAGCCCATAGACATCTACAACGTAAATGCGCAACCCACCTTGAGATATAAGTTCTAAGGTCTCAGGACATGTCATAGCGCTCGGGAAACACCGTGGACGGGAGCTCATTCCAAAGCCGGATGGTACGTCGCAAAAAAGATCTCTGGAAACGTACTGTGAAAGAGTAGCACGTTCTCTCTTGCGCCCCGCAGCCAGCTTCTCCAATATGTTGCACACGCAGCAGTCGTAGTCGTAGCCTTTACGATATTGCAAATGACTTTCTGCCGCCAAGTATTTAATAACTATTTTTTTGTATGTCAAAATACTTGCTCGAAGTCCCGTCTAGATAAATTATATTATAATATACTAGCGACCCGCCCTCGCTTCGCTTCGGAAACATTAAAACACAGATGAAACCAAAAAAAAAAATTTTTTTAAAAAAAGTAGCCTATGTTCATCAGGGACAATGTCGGCTTCTAATGGAAAAAAGAATTTTTCAAATCGGTCCAGTAGTTTCGGAGCCTATTCGAAACAAACAAACAAACAAATCTTTCCTCTTTATAATATTAGTATAGAAAAAACAACACGAGCAAGCTTCCTCTCATGAAAATATTGCAAACTTTAATGAAATGAATTGTACTACTAACCTAATCTTTAATGCATATTAATTACAAAGTAGCTCCACCCTTACCCACCTTTAATACCTCACAAATTTTGAACAGAACCATTACATAATAACAAACAGAGCAGTTACATTTTATCTGTATGGCAACACAGCAATGGCATAAAGCAAAATTGTTTACGATAGGTCCGCTGGCCTTGCTCCGGTGCGACCTCTAACGTTAACTTAAATAAATAATTTTGTTCTCTTCAACACGAAATATTGCTTAGCATTTCGCTTTTATAACGTATACAACTACATTCATTTGGGAGTAATAACAAAAATTACATAGCACCTCTTAATATTTTATATTGGCGCGCAAAAGTACCTACGCCATTTTGAATTTTGGTTACCGTAATTTAAAGGTTATTATTATTTTACTTAAATAGATAAGCGGATTGGTGAAGATTCAGACTTTGCTTTTATATATTTTAATAAATGAAATGTTAATTTAACACCCGTTGTATGGTATTGGATTGTTTACGAACATATAAACTCGATGCAAATATTCGCAAAATATAAAAAAAAAACTCAATTGATGACGTGAAGTAATATAGCCATCGAAAATTATTATACATCATTATTTAGTTTTTATTATTCAATGAATGAATACTCCCCACGTGGGGTTAGCCAATCGCCGCGACCAAACACTAGCCCTAGCAAAGGCAGTGCTTCACTGAATCTACTACCGGATCGGAAACGCGACCCACTGAGAAGATCCGGCGAGAAACTCAGCGGGCTGTATCTATGGCTAATTTGCACGCCGAACACTTCGTTGAAGTCGACGAGTTCGACGAGGCTGGTGACCGGTGCTTGAAGAGTCTAAAAGTACTAAGAGTAGATCCGGGGAATCTGTTTTGGGCGACGGCGGCTTTCCTTTACCCCGTCGCTTTGGTCAGATATGTAATTAGCGGTGGCCACGATAAGAGGGTTATCGTGCAGCGCTGCTTTTTCAAAGTAGCGTTCTGACACTTTATCTATATGAGTAGATGTCAACTCAAATTTCAATATCACATGTTAATGTCACATCATTGGTAGGTATTCGCACAGTTTTTTTACATTATTATATTCTTAAACATATATTGTATTGCAGATTATTGAAACACAATCGTTCTTATTGTAATCGTAGTCATTGCCATGCATTTTTTACAAAGGTCAACCACTTTTTAAATCATCAATCAGCAACAACAACAACACAGACACGATTAGGCTGCGTTGAGCGCTTTTGGCTCATCGAGGACATGCAAGGAATAGTTAAAGGGCCAAAAAAAAATCTGATATTAAAAAATAAATAAATAATAATTCCATATTTAAAAAAAAAAAGACATTCCCGCTGAGTTTCTTGCCAATTCTTCTCAGGACGGAGGCTAGTTTTTGTGAATTGGCGGTAGTTCTTTTGACGTTCAACAAGTATGTAGGTACTTTCAGTTATGTTGAATACAATTTTTTTGATTTGATTTGATTTGATTTGATTTGAACTATAACAAGCCTTGTGTTGGCGAAAAAGTATACGAGTATTAATTTATTACTGCGCATATATACTTATCGTTGAATAGAGTTTTGTCTATACATAATTGTGCTCACGGCTTATTAGGTTTTGGTCACCTCTGACGTGAGTTTTAAGTCTCACTTATAATGTAGATGGACTACCCCACCCCTCAAAACGGAGTCCAAGAAATAGGCAGCAAAGTACATACTCAGATGGGCTTACATGCAATATGCTAATAATTACGCTAATTTACAAATTCTGCGAGCTTGATATACATTACGCAATGCTATTGATCATCGAAGTTTTTTTTATTTTTATTGCATAGATGGGTGGACGATCTCATGGTGTTAAGTGGTTACTGGAGCCCACAGACATCTACAATGTAAATGCGCCACCCACCTTGAGATATAAGTTCTAAGGTCTCAGTATAGTTACAACGGCTACCCCACCCCTCAGACCGAAACGCATTAGTGCTTCACGGCAGAAATAGGCGGAGTGGTGGTACCTACCTGTGCGGACTCACAAGAGGTCCTACCACCAGTAATTACGCAAATTATAATTTTGCGATTTTGCGGGTTTGATTTTTATTACACGATGTTATTTATTCCTTGACCGTGGAAGTCAATCGTGAACATTTGTTAAGTACGTATTTCATTAGAAAAATTGGTACCCGCCTGCGGGATTCGAACACCGGTGCATCGTTAAATACGAATGCACCGGACGTCTTATCCTTTAGGCCACGACGACGACAAAATCTATCTATATTTATATATAAAAATTAATTGCTGTTCGTTAGTCTAGCTAAAACTCGAGAACGGCTCGACCGATTTGACTAATTTTGGTCTTGAATTATTTGTGGAAGTCCAGAGAAAGTTTAAAAGGTAGATAAATAAGAAAATGCTCAGAATTAAATAAAAATAATAATTTTGTTTTACCTTTGATATGTCCCCCATCGAACGGATTCCTTTTGTTTGTTTTAAGTTTATTTTATACAAAAGTTTAGGTCTTTTATTTATCGATGTCTGCCGGGTCAGCTAGTCATTTAATATATATATTATAAATCACTACACTGTCAGTCAATTGACTTGCCAAATTTTAGCCGTCCCATTTCATAGACCATTCATTTTAATTGACAAACTTGATGAAACTTACCTTAAAGCGCGCCACGTAAATCCCTCGGTCAAACAAACATTGAACTTAACCAAAACACAAGTTTAATATAAAAGTTAAGTTTAGTTTCTGGTACAGTGTAACCCATGTCAGAGGTTACGGAACTAAATTATTTAAACATCTAAATGTGGTTCAGACAACTACTAATTAACGAAGGACAACCTCGATTCGTCGTCCTAACAGTTCCATTGGCGTTTGTACGAAAATTTTTAATTAGTGACCCGAATCAAGAGTACATTTTGATGGGTTTGCTGTATTGGAGAATAGAACAATAGATTGGCCACTGCTTCAATTCATAAAAAAAAAAAACTTACTTATGAATAATGATTTTCTCGCGAAGCAATCATTGTTTTTTTTTATTGCTAGATGAGTGGACGATGTCACAGCCTACCTGGTGCTAAGTGGTTACTTGAGCCCATAGACATTTACGACGTAAATGCGCCACCCACCTTGAGATATAAGTTCTAAGGTCTCAAGTATAGTCACAACGGCTGCCCCACCCTTCAAACCGAAACGCATTACTGCTTCACGGCAGAAATAGACAGGGTGGTGGTACCTACCCGCGCGGACTCACAAGATGTTCCCGTTTTAATTGACTGTGGGTCTACAATTTAGATCAGCATCTAAGATTTTATCGATAACTTTCTCGATCTTCATAGAAAGTCATCTTCCTTCTTCTCAGTTCAAACTCGGTACTGTCACCTTGACAAACGTCAAATTTGAATAATCATTACTTTTGCTACCCTCACAATATATATTTTTTTATAACCAAATTTAAATTTCAGGTCCCTGAAAGCACTACGTGACGTCACATAAATTAGACAGTTACTAATTTATAATTGAGGAAAATGCCGAGTTACGTCAAACAGGCAAACAAGACTTTTTACAACTATCAAATAGCGATGTCCTTGTATTCTGTTGAGTTGTGTCGAGGTCATTGGACCTCTTGTCTTGAGGTGCTTGGCTTCGGTTACTTGTATAACTAGGCTGTGACCACGAGATCTCACATGCTTAACAATTTTTTATTTAACCGTTTTGCTTAATTCATCGTTAAGGTGTTTGTGAACACATATTAAGTGGGAAATGATTTTCAAAAATCCTTTGCTGCCCTCCACCTTTTTTTAATGCACAGCCCACCTGGTATTATGTGGTTACTGGAGCCCATAGATATCTACGACGTAAATGCGCCACCCACTTTGAGATATAATTTCTAAGGTATCAGGTATAGTTACAAGCTACATAGGCTGCCCCACCCTTCAAACCGAAACGCATTACTGCTTCACGGCAGAAATAAACTGGGTGGTACCTACCCGCGCGGACTCACAAGAGGTCCTACCAACAGTTACAGTTACCTATAGTTACAGTGGGCCTGATTTCATAGATTTAAGATCAACTATTGCTAAATCCACGGTCCTATTTATTGGTCAAAAGAATGTCTAAATGGTACCTCTGAATGCCGCGACACTGTGCTGGTGGGAAACCAATGACAGAAGCCGGGCTGTTATCGATCAATAACATTTGTTAAGTCTCCTCAAAGTCCTGGGGAGCTTTGAAAAGTTCTGTCTCCCTCGGGAACCAAAACGATGTTTCTTTAATTCGGCTAATGTCCTGGTGACGTAACTCAGTGAAATCCTCCGCATTAAGACGCCTAGCGAGAATTTATTCTTTAGATATTATTTTTGAAAAATATGAAAATTGTATTTACAATCTGTCTCTCTGTTAAAAAACATAAGTATTTAAGATCTGAATCTACTTTTCTCGTGTTTTTTTTCCTTCTACCTATGCTGATAGCTTTGAGAGGTTATATCAGCTTCACCCTAACATGTACGTGAGCTCACGGGGCTCAAACCGGAGTGGGGCTAACACTGACCGTAGCAAGAGCAGTGCTTCGCAGAATCTACCACCGGATCGGAAACGCGACCCACTGAGAAGATCCGGCGAGAAACTCAGTGGGCTGTGTCTAAGGGCTAATTTGCTCGTCGAACCCGTCGCTTGCGACGACGGGACGGTGACCAATGCGTGTAGTACCTAAAAGCACCGTTAATGGATCAGGAGGATCCGTAATGACGTGTTTTGGGCGACGTCGACTGTTTACCATTCGGTCTACAGGATCGGGTATGTAGCTTCCAGCGGCCACGACAAGAGGGTTCTCATGTCGTGCCGCCTTCTCAAAGTGGCGCAATGATGTCGACTGTAGATACTTATTCTCGTGTTACCAGCTCCCATAACACAAGAAATTTTGGCCTGCATATGCAGAATGTCAAAATAAACATTTTGGTTTCCATATAAATTCACACACGAGTGCTCGCGTTAAATAGCCTGTATTCATAACCGATTTTATTTGGATTGACGAAGGTGCCCCTCCGTCAGAGTAGCCTTATCAATTCCACAAAACAATACACATCAAATACTTAATGCGTTATGTCCTATAATATGTTTATTTAAGTATTCTTTCCTGAATAAATATTGAATGGGGCCATATGTTTGTGGCCACCGGTCATTGAAGCGTGCAAGTAAGAGAATAAACATTTAGCCTGAATAAATATTTGTTAGTACGGGAGACGCACAATGGGGTTATTGTGTTAAGTAATGGTGATAATAGAGTACTTTTATTGCTTCAGATTGTGAGAGAGTTCGGTGGTGGGTCTATCTGCTTGGCGCGAGTGTGGTCGTTTCCGATTAATTTATTGTTAAAGCAAATTAAACTTAACCTCTTCCTAGGATTTCGTAAGACTTGGACGCATTTGAAAAAGGTTTTAAAGTCGAATATCGCTTTTAGTATTATAATTAGCTAAGCGATCGATTCTCTCGTTAATAAAGGAACTGACTCCAACAAACAATCGACCCAGCCTGTGGCTCAGTAAATACCTACTAACTAATAAAAATCAAACCCGCAAAATTATAATTTGCGTAATTACTAGTAGTAGGACCACTGTAAGTCTGCGCGGGTAGGTACCACCACCACCACCCTGCCTATTTCTGCCGTGAAGCAGTAATGCGTTTCGGTTTGAAGGGCGGCGCAGCACTTGTAACTATACTGAGACCTTAGAACTTATATCTCAAGGTGGGTGGTGCATTTACGTTGTAAATGTATGTGGGCTCCAGTAACCACTTAACACCAAGTGGGCTGTGAGCTCGTCCACCCATCTAAACAATAAAATAAAAATAAAAACGATCAGAGAGAAATATTGAGAATAATCAAATAAAGGATCTATAATGAAGAGTGTTATATTTTTTTAAGTATTCGATTTAAAAAATCTAATCAAATCAATAAAAGAATCAATCTAAAATGTTTTGGTGTTACACGCACTAGTATAATCAGCCCACACGGAGAGACACCATCCATTTCTGTGTTTAGCCTCCTTAAAAGTATAAAATCACAATACGTTTCTATTTTTTTTCCTACCTAAACTAGTAACCTCGAGGGAATATCCTAGCTACATCGGACGTGAACACTTCTTTAATATTGAAACACGTATTTGTAAACATTAGCGTGGCAAACATAGCGACATCTATCGCCGAATAAACAGAAACTTAATGACGTAATGCAGTAATTTCAAAATGTATGTATTGATATTTCTTATTAAGAGATGAATAAGATTTCAAGGATTCTTTTGGCTGTATGTGTTTATATTTATACCAAAATGGCATAGAACACAACGCAAAACTATGACATTATATCTTATACCTTTAAACGAGCAATTCTTGTATATTAATATATATAATCTGAATCTCGGAAACGGCTCCAACGATTTTTATAAAATTTAGTATACAGGGGATTTCGGGGCGATAAATCGATCTAGCTACGATTTTTCAGAAAATCTTGTTTTATTCGTGTTTTCAATAATCAACTCTTCCCGACATCTATTGGCGAATAATAATACTATTTTTCTGAATTGAGGGCAACTAACCTCTCTAAAGAAACAACAAGGTGGCGTTATCAAAAAAAAACATCATCTAGTTACAATAAAATTAACTAATAATTTTCACTCGGTCTCAAACATTAATTAAAATTGGCAATATTATTCATTACAATGCCATTATTATTTAAAAGCTCACATCAATGTTCGTTTAACAAAATTTAAAAGCCATTCGTTCGTGCGATAAGCCGTAACTTCGTAATAACAAATGATAAAAGGAATTAAGGCCAAGACAATAAAAACGATATTAAGGATGACCCACACATGAGTGATGAGGAGTGACAGACTTTTTGTTTGAATAAACGTTTTTGTCTAAAACTAAACTAGGTAATATTTTTAGGTAAGTCTGACAGAGAAAGCTGAAGATAAACTGCACTTATTATTAGCGATTTTTTAGGTAATTTATATACCATATTTTTTATTATTATGATGATGCGAGACTCAAATTAAATAAGTTGTGACTCATCCATGGTTTCCGAATTTTCACACTCCAGTGAAGGTTTCTAAGGGGCCTTTTTATTGTGGTAATTAGAACTTATTTAAATAAGTGGGAACGTAGCAATGATACGTATTATGTATGAGTATATGAGAGACGGCGTCACTTAGTATATTATTATATTAATACGTGAAGCAAAAACTTTGTACCCTTTTTTTACGAAAATTGCACGGACGGAGAAGTATGAAATTTCCCACACCTATAGAGAATATAGGGAAGGAGTGCAGAATGTTAATATTTTTTTTAATTATACTAACTAAAACTAAACTCATCTACACGTCAAGGAGAAGCTGAAATAGCCCCTCAAGGCTATCAGCATAGTTAGGAAAAAAAAAGATACAAACACCGAGCCCTTCAGTCGCCCGGCTCTCCAAAGTCCGCCTATAGGCAATCTGAATTAGAAGCTGTGTGACTGGTTGATAGGGAGACAAGAGAGCTCAATTTTACACCACCTGCTTATTTGGTGCGAAACAGAGCCCTCGCTCGCTCGCTGACGGTGAAGTTCATGAATCAGAGATTACTGGTGGCGCAGAGGCCTTTCCGGTTTTACCAGGACAGGTGGGCGAGCAAAGACTCAGCCAGTAGGGCTGGGATTTGCTAACAGCTGCCCGAGCGCCTCCAAATTAGACCTAACAACTCCAAGGCAGCTAATCTAGAAAATCTACTACCGGATCGAAATCGCGACTCGCTGAGAAAATCCGGTGAGAAACTCAGCGAACACGCTGCGATACTCAGCAACGACCAGTCAGTACTGATTGGTCTGACAGAGACTCCAAGCCGCCTCTCCTATCCTGGAAATGAAGAAACTGGGATAACCAAAGAGCTTTAGTGATGGTAAAGTATTGTTACGCGCTGGGGTTCGGGATAAATAAAATTCTACCGAAGTATAAATTAAAACTGTATTTATCACTTAGAACACTTAAAGCATTTTAAAATTCTCAATTCGCTTCTTCGACTTCACTTCAGGTGATCCGTTCGCTGTTTCGCTTCGAGTAGTTCCCATTACTAACTGACTACGTGCCATCTCTGCCAACGCTTTTATAGTCGATACGACATCCCTAGAAACGTCGAGAACATTTCTCACGAGTCACACACACACATCAAAAGTACTTTTCGATGTGTGTTTCCGCTACCTGACAATAGATGGCGTTGTACTTCTCGAGCGTTCTAGGTGCTACTAGATCATTCGATATTCGTTCGACTGTTCGGTGATAGATGGCGTTACTCTTACCAGTGTAACAGTATGTTATGATTCTACGTGGTAGGGTACCACTACACTGCTCGTTTCTATTGCGAAATAATCATACTCCAGTTTGTAGACGGTTCCCTATAGAATACAATTGGGTAGTGATATTTCCGTTGTGAAGCTTATGACCGCTGTTCACAACTTCATGCCAACTGAACATCGAGCTCGGCTGCCCATGGAAAGCAATAAAAAACTTAATATAAGAGTCGATCGACTACTTAAATATTTTTTACAAGTCCAAAAAAAAAAGTCAGGTTCAAAGAGAAAAAAAATCCTATTCGACTTAAAGTAAGATCCTAACGTTTCACGGGAGCAAATCGTAAATCGTAATGACGTATTAGCTTAGCAAGATTACCGTTTTAATAAATCACATGAAATCAGAATGAGAATCGTCCTTTTTTCTTCGGATAATTTCGGAGTATTGTCTAAGAGTATTACCCGACAACGATCGTAATGATTTTCCTTAAATCGGATTCGGTGAAAATTTTGTGAAAGCGAAAATGAGTTTTACTGTTCCTCTTCTAAGTCTGAGTAACACAAATAAAAAAAAGAAGCCTATTAAATTTAAATTCTACACGTAAATTATATCGAATATGGTTTTGATCTCTGAATAATTTTCTGATAATAATGTCGGACGACTGGTCTATACAATTCAGTCTAGACTTCGACCTAATATCTCAAGGTGATATCAATAGACTATTAACCATTTAAGACCAGGCGGGCCTATATAATATACAGCAATAACAAAAACTAACTACTGCCTTTTTGTTGCACGCAATTCCACTTAATTTTAATGGGAAATCTCATAAACATACGAATGAGTTTGTGATAAAGCATCTTCAGACTCGTAGTGGAAGTCCCAGTTATATTAAGTATGTGTATTGACCAGGCACCAGTGTGTTGATAAAGGAGATAGAAAGAGCCTCAAAATCAACAACAAAAAAACGACTAAAACAGATACGTACATTCCACGGAGCGTGCGTTTGTGTGAGTAAAAAATGCATAACAACAAATAACAAGCAATTAAAGACCATCACGACGAAGGTCTAATGTTAATGGATCCATATTTTGTTGTTTCTAATGTAAACGAATTATATTTTTGTGAAGTAACATAACATATTATTATACTAAAAATTGAAAAAATATATATACGTGTAGTTAATCTAGTCATTATAGCGCACTCGATGATTTTATAACGATCTGATAGCAGTTTTTTTTTTATTGCTTAGATGGGTGGACGAGCTCACAGCCCACCTGGTGTTAAGTGGTTACTGGAGCCCATAGATATTTACAAGGCAAATGCGCCACCCACCTTGAGATATAAGTTTTAAGGTCTCAGTATAGTTACAACGGCTACCCCACCCTTCAAGCCGAAACGCATTACTGCTTCACGGCAGAAATAGGCGGGGTGGTGGTGCCTACCTGTGCTGATTCACATGAGGTCCTACCACCAGTAATTATAATTCGATTCACTGTCTCAATTGTTATTTCGTCTTATGGATGCATTTATTTATCTCGTATGTATATAGTCCGTATGTTATACTTACTTGGATGCTTGAAGGTGTAATAGTTATTGTATAAACATAATATGTTATTACTTACTTAAAACAACTACTATTCTGTTGAATCGTGGGCCCAGCTTACTCTGAGTATCCCACGCCTAGGCGCGCACGAAGAGACGTGGAAATCGATGGTAAAAGATGGTAAATATACTCCGCTAAACGATATGAACAACTTTAATCCCGCCACCCACCTTGAGACATGAGTTTTAACATCTCAGTTTTTACTGCACGACGGCTGCCCCACTCTTCAAATCGAAACGCATTACTGCTTCATGGCAAAACCAGTTGTGGAACCTACCTGTGCGAGCTCACAAGACCACCTATCAATGTGCTTAGTGAAAGCTTTTTGACGTTCTCGACAGCGTAAAAGTTAACTCTTTGTATGCAGTTTGAACACCACCCTTAGCGGCAAACATAGGCAAACGTTCCCACTCCATAAAAATTTTAGTTAACTTTTACGCTATCGAAAACGTTAAATAACTCGCACTAAGCACACAGTAAATTATTTCTTTGTTTTTCGTTCAATAATAAATTTATATGGATTTAATATTATTGTTATTGCTTCCTCTACATACGTACTGGAATTGTCGAAGTGACTACATGGAAATTGGTCTCAACTTCCGCTAACGCAAATGCTTACTTACCACGGTTACCTTGATTGGTGCCTGTATCGTATTCGAAGGCAGTTAACATACCATGAAGCCATTATGACTAAAACGCAGATACGGCAGATCCCACGTTTTCTCTAAAAGCCATATCCTCTTCACACAACACGATGATATGGCTATCCGATGCGTTATTTTCCCATAAACTCAACTCTCCTCCTTGTACTGCCGTACATTCTCAGCACGTGCGATGATAATACAGCATTCAAACCTCCCATCATAAATAAGATCCTTGTGTGTTATTTTGCGTATACACAAAAATGTCTAGCAACGTCTCATGCTGTTTTAAAATCAACTAGTGATCCCCCAGTAGTCGAAATTCGACTATAATTAATTGAAATTATAACTTTGAACATTATTATGATCCTATTGTCAAAGACTATTAATATACTTCTTTAGTCACATATTTCGCCAAGACTATACAATTGACAAATAATTAATTTTCTTTCTCTTCTGTCTTTCATTTTCTGTACTATTGACAAATAATCGAATATATGGTAGTGTGTAATGTTTTTTTCATTGACTTAATGTATTTTTTATGCATAATAAAAAAAAAATATTAACATTCTGCACTCCTTCTTTATATTCTCTATAAGTGTGGGAAATTTCATACTCCGCAATTTTCGTAAAAAGGGGTATAAAGTTTTTGCTTCACGTATTATTACAAGTAATTTAAATAGATTTCCAACGAAAACACAGCTCTGTCGTCTGTCAAATTTTGTTACACTTAGACCCTTCCTGCTTTAAAACGAATATTAACCCAAATTATTTGACCTACCTATAGAATAATCGATCATAGTTAATAGACAGTGGTAATTAGATTGTTTATAATTTGTAATTGTCTGGCCACTCACGTATACTTTAATAATTGGTTAGAAACAGGACGTGAAATCGTTTAGACTGGAAGCTAGTTTTTCTGGAACGGCTTTCGAGTATAAATTCACCGTGTCACTTCTTATAACTAATCTTCTTCTTCGTCGCTTTCTTCATTGCTGAAGGTCGTGTCCTTGAAACTTGACCGTTGCCTGTCTCGTGAGCTGTTTCCATCTCGTCCGGTCCTCAGCTGCTCGAATGGCGGTTGCGACGTGCAACCCAGTTAGAGCAGTTACTTGATCACACCAACGGCTATGTAATCGGCCGCGGGGTCTCTTTTCTTCTACTTTGCCCATCACAATCACTTCGTCCAAGTTATCTGACTGTAACTTATAACTAATACCGACAGATAATATTCCCTACAAGCAATAAATTCTACCTACTATACACGAAAGTATTTTCCGTATTCGATCTAAAAACATAACGTTCAATTTGAAATCTAAATAGCGACTATCTTTCCGAACTAAAACTAACATACAATACGTGAAACTTCAAAAGAGATAACGCATTCCGTGACAAACGTACGAAACAAGAAACAAAAAGCCTTTTACTTCAATACGGATAATCCTTGACGGATTTAATGTTATCAAACTTGGTCCGGTACACGGATAACAAACAATTGCCCGGCCCTTTCGTCCGAGTGATAAATAGCCTGATATCTTCGATTTTGTTACGCAATTGAAGTTTCGCCCGTAAATTTTGTTTAACATCTCACCGATCAAACACACACTTTTATACGTGTACGGGCCAGTGCGCACATTATATTGCATACGAATGCATTTTATATCAAAGTCATTCATTTTCCATTCAGTTCGTGTACTGCCATCAGCAAGGTGTTGCGTACTCGCTTAATGTCATTTTTATCCCACAAACAGCTACCAATCAGTGTAAGCATATCAATAAACAATTACTCAATATTGGAGTTGTTATCATTATCACAACAGAGGGTTGTGTGGACAAACCGTACACCCCTTTTTTGGTCCTTCGAGCTGGATAAACCAACGACCTATGGACTGGAAAATGAATGACTTTGATATAAAATGCATCGATATGCAATATGATGTGCGCGCTGGCCCGTACAATACGGCATTCATACGATGCGACAAAATGATGATATTAACATGCTGTTTTTCAATGGTCTACTGTCAAATACTTAATTTTGATCTAATATTACTCTAACTATAATTGTTATTGTATTATTTAAAAGTGCAATATGAACAGAAATATTAACAAATTAATAAGAACTAGCCTTTAATGATGGAAGAATAAATGGCATCATTGGAATTTTACTGCTTTAAAACGTAACACGATTTGGCTGCTTTCCACACTGAATTATTAAAGCGTGAATCTTCTTTGTGATTTTCTTTATTGGGCGAAGAGCCTGTAAAAGATAGCAAGCCTGAGGTAAACGGTCATTTATGCACAATGTCACTACTTCTCACAACTAAATAGCTGCTTCTACCGATGATATAGAATCTGTCCACGAAGTCAGGGCTGTATATCAGATATTGGATCCACTACCCAATTTTTTATCGAATCTGACGTACCGCTGTTTAAATAAAGACAAAAAAAAAATCTAAATAAATTATAGGAATTTACCATCCTATTTTTCCCATTGAACCATTCCAATATTTTTTACTCGAGACACTACAGAACAGAGAGAAAGAGAGAGAGAATATAGATCATTTCACACGAAAATACAATTAACATTGAAAAAACCGTCAAAATACTAGGCTTTGACATATTTCCTGGTAGGTTGAATATTACGTCGTATCTTCAGATACTTACATGATATATTCACTTAAGAGGATCTCTCATAAAACATAATCACGTTCTTATGAAATTATATCTTCAAAGAAAACATTCACGGCGCGAAAATGGCGCGAACGTAAACAAGTGAGCCGCGTATTTTAAATCATTAAAAATAGTTTTAATGAATAATAAGACACAATTTATAGTAAAATAGAATATATTTGTGCTAATTCTCGTGGATAAGTGTTATCTCTTCAAAACAATAAGTGTTAGACTTTAAAACCTATCAAAACCGAGTGCAAAACAGTGACTATAAAATATCAATTAACTANGATAACTTTAGATAATTAAGATGATAAAGTAGAATTATTTAAGTTTTATTTTTTATTTTTATGTAGACTTACACCTAATATTTGTACGCTTTACTAGCAGGACATAGTCATACATTTATTAATATTAGCTTATTAATCTTTGTTAAACTATGACCACAAATAATAATAAAATAAATAAATAAATAAATAAATAAATAAACATTATAAGTTAAATAACAACCTCATTTCAGCTACGTATGCGAAATTTAGTCATTTCTATTCCTGGAAGTTCTTCGTATAATGAAATATCCAACTAAGATTAAACCGACAGAATAATGTTACGATACGGATGTCAAAAAAATATTTCTAGTGGAAACGGCGCATGTACAGAATACGTATATTAGATCCGGTCTCCGAAAATAGAATTTATGTTATATGACGGTAATATTAATTTTGACGGTAATATTATACTGAGACCTTAGAACTCGTATCTCAAGGTGGGTGGCGGCATTTAAGTTGTAGATGTCTATGGGCTCCGGACTTCCGCCCTCCCCTGGGGATGGAGGGTGGGGTATGTCAGAATCGAACTGACTAAAACCTCCTGTCGCTCAACAACCAACGTCCAAACCTCTCATGAGACAGAACTCATCAAAAGGCAAAGGGGGGAAAGTGAAGCGCTTAGTGCGGAGCACATCTCTCCCATCACCCTCCCCCTCGGGACGCCGGACCGGCGGTCGTCGGCGCCACGACCACCAGCCCTCTCGGTCGGCAGGCTGTTCGAAGCCCACCTAGATGGTGCTGGTTAGAGTTAGAAAAAAAAAGAACCACAAATTCGTAGTAGGCTGTTATCCGACTTGGCGGATTCACGACAAATGAACTTAATAAAAACAAAATACCTTAATAAAAAAAAATAAAAAAACATTTATCCTGTTAGTTTTTCAGTAAGCAAACAATAGTGATTTTCGTTTATATTATTTTATTACTTAATCTCAGTATACCAAGAAAAAATTACAAGAGTTAACTCACAAACAAAAATAATATAGTAATAAAATAAATGGAACGTTTTATTATATCGAGGGAGTAAAGGTGGCTTAAGCGAAATTGATGCAACTTTACGGGAAAACCATTTAAAGTTTAAAATTGGGAGAAAAAAATCTTAACAAAAAATCTTTTTTTTTTGTATTCTTTATTGTACACCAAAAAATAAATAAGCAATGCGATACATTAAATACAAAAAAGTACAATTGGCGGTCTTATCGCTAAGAGCGATCTCTTCCAAACATCCATCAGGTGGACAAAAATCATTTGGAAACGAATTACGCGCGGTGTACCAATCCAGTGAAATATATACATACACATAAACATACATACATATATTCATACTTATGCTATACTTCTTCACCTATACGAATGGAGTGAACTTAATTGAAGTTCAACTATACCAAATAAAACGCATCTTTAATTATAAAGATAAATGTCGCATATTAAGGGCAAAGTCGGTTAAATCAAATATCCTTTCACTCCTCGATATTGTAAACGAGATTCTCGTAGTAAAGAAGAAAACTTTATCGTTCTTCAATTGTTTCGTTTCGTATCTAATTGCAATCGCGGGATGATAGTTGATGGTCACGCACTTCAAACACACAGCGAGTGATTTAATCGAAACTTCGTGTAAACTTCAATTTGAAATACTGACCCTTGAACCCTTCTGACCAACACACAAGGGCTGGCACTTTTCGATAATGTCACTTTTTTTCTTTTTTTCCTACTTAAGCTGATGGTCTTGAGAGGCCATTTCAGCGTAACCCTAATAAGTAGGTGATCTCACGGGGCTCAAACCTGACGACGTTGCTAACACTAACCCTAGCAAGAACATTCTTCGCAGAATCGATCACCGGATCGGAAACGCGACCCACTTAGAAGATCCGGCGAGAAACTCAGTGGGCTTAATGGCACTATTTTATTTGCTGCTGGTATTAGTGGTATTAGTATGAGAAATCGGTCAGTCGGGTGCAAGCAACTTCAATCATTCGTTTGATATACATATTTTTTTTCCCTACCTATTCGATGGTAGACTAAGGGGCTATTCCAGCTACGAACGGGTAGGTGACACTAGGTGAGCTCACGGGCTCAACCTGAGAGAATGGTAACGCTAGCCCTAGCAAGAGCAGTGCTACGCAGAATCATTCGTTTGACAGGAAAGCTATTAAACAAATCTATTTGTGTTCTTGACCTTATGTGACTTCACTTAGGTAGTTACTCGGCTAACACTATCTAATGCTTAAGATAAAATATAGTTAAACAAGTCTAGACTAGAACGATATCACATCGGGACAATTTGGGACGACCATCACTTTCCAAGAGATGACATGTAGGTCTCAAAATTACATGGATAGGATATATTATATCGTACAACACATCGATTTAACCAGATGAACCATGGTGCATTACAATTAATCGCGTTCGTGTTTCAAATACTTGCACTAATACAACAAAGCGTCGTTACAAGTCTTCCGAGGATATCCAATATACATCATCATTCTCCTTCCCTTCTCCCAGTCACCTGGGGTCAGCGAAACATGTTGTCTCCTTCCAGACTCCTCTATCATATACCATTTCTTCGCTCACTCCCCTCTTACACACATCGTCTTTCACGCAATATAGGGTATCCAATATACATTCCTACAAATAAATATATAATGCAAATACAAAGTAACACATTCCTGCCCTTCTTACTGATCAAGCGATTTTGTTAGCAACGTATTGTCTATTTTCCTGTATAACAAAACTTTTAGACAAAAAAGAAATGTTATCCAACATTTCGAAAAAAGTATCCATCAGAAACATTTTTAACAATATTCAAATACCGACGAATAGCATCATAGTGGTCCGCCAACACAGAAACTCTAGAATATTCGTAACGTTTGAAATAATGTTATGAAAATAATATGTTAACGTTGGATATAGTTTGAATATCATCTATCGATTTGAGTTCAATCGATCGACTAATAGCTCAATTAGTGACGTTAACTATTACTTTACATTTAAAAATTATTAGCTGGCACTCACCATTTCTTTCTTCTTCATATCAGTCTTGTCAGGGCGGTCGTGGTCGTCGGTCAGTATCATTGCTGTAGGCAGACGTTATGCGTTTCACGAGTAATCGCCACTTCTCCCGGTCTCGCGGATATTTTGCAAAGCATAAACTTTTTACCCTTCCTTGTCTATATATTATATACGAAGTTGCATCTTTTGTTAAAACTTGTTCCAATAGATTCACCAAGATGTCTAATGTGCCAAACGGAAATCGACGCGACCATAAACTATGTTTTCCAAAATTCAAAACTACATTACAGACTAATAGTATACTAGGTATGAGCGTTGGGATATTTAATAAACTACCAATGAAATTAAGAGACCTAGACTATTTTCATTTTAAGAAAAAACGAAAAGATAATCTTATTAGTGAAAATTATTATCACATAAATGATTTTTTTAGGGACAATATTGAAAATAAATGGATTTATTTTTTAATTATTAGTTGAATTATGGATGAATGAATTATATAGTATTATAATATCTTGCACTGCACTAAAATTCGCATGTCAAATAATGACAAAGCATACACGCTGCTTTTAACTGATAATGATTTCTTTCTTTCTTATTTCTTTGTGATGAGCTTGGTACAATCATGCAAATAACCGCCCACTGCCAACTTGACTTGATCGGTCCATCGGCAACCTTCTACGCGATTTGGTGCCTTTTACTTTGCCCTGAACTTTAGGCCCTTATCGTTACATTAAAACGATTCTTTAATTTTAATTGAGAATAATAATTAAAAAAATTCTACATCCTAATATCGATAACCCTATTGTCATAACAATTACACTTCCCTTGTTTGATGGATATCAATGGAAGTTCGTTGAAGAATTGCATTAAAAATCTCACGGTCCTTTGCTTTATATCGTAATAAATATCTTTGTTTGCTAACAAGCGCGAAAGACGAACGAGATTCTATCGCTCAATAATTCGATTTGTTCAACAATCCGTCACGAACATTTTCCACGGTAAAAGAATGAAATTGGGTAAAAAGAAGGATTTTTTTAAAAATCGGTATGAAAGAAAGAAGGAAGGAAATTATTTATTCGCTAAGCATACTTAGTGAAAATAAGTACAACGTGTATGCTTTGTCATTATTTGACATACGAATTTTAGCTTAGTGCAAGATATTATGATATTACCTATATAATTTACGCTTCATTCATGCATAATTCAACAAATAACTAAAAAATCCATTAAGCGACGAAATTCTTTTGAATGTCTTGTCAATGTTCTTAAGAAAATCATTTACGTGATAATAATTTTCACTAATAAGATTATCTTTTAGTTGTTTTCTTAAACTGAAAATCGTCTAGATCTCTTAATTTCTTTGGTAGCTTATTAAATATCGTGGCTTTTGAACCTCACGTCCCGAGGAGCGCGGGATTTGCGTTTCAGTGGGTACTTCGCTATCTATGGTTATAAGCTACAGTTATTTTAACACCAAAAGTGAGCTCTATCTGACAATTGGCAAACACCGGACTGCTATTGCTACTGCTATCAACCAATTTTAGATGCATTATTTGAAATGTTTATCGTCTTCTAAATCGGACATAAGAGTATCAGATTTTTTTTTAAAAGATGTCATAGCAACTTCAGCCTGAAATTGTACCGCCCCGTTTTTCCTCGTCGGTAAAAGGTGACTAAGTGATTCACCAACAAAATACGATCAACAACTAGTTACTACTGTTGGTAGGACGAATAGTGAAGTGGCACCATTAGGAGAACCTACAACCTAGCCATTTCCGCTGGATTCTGACAGATTGAAGGGTAGAACGACCATAAATTGAGTTCACCTAACCAATCTAAGCAATAAAAATAATAAAAGTACCCGATTAATAATATCCCACAATAAATATTGAGTAATATCTTATCGCGGATCAAACATTTCCAAATTTGTATATAAAGAGTCTTTTGTGTAACAAAACGGAACTATGTCAACGGTCATTTAACCTTTGCACTTATACCTTTAATAAATACTGCAATGCCATGTCCGATCAGTCTTGCATCAGTGACGCCTGGGGCACAAAATCGACCTAAATTCCACCTAAGATCGTTATAAGTTTTATGTATAAGGTTAAGGTTTTTATATCTCAATTATCTAACATTATAAGAGAGGTAGGTGCTTGTCAAAACTAAATAATTTTAACATAGTTAAAGTACTGATCGATCCATTCATTTACGAGAATAACTCCGAGACAGCTTCGTCTGATATAGACATATTATAGCCGTCTGTTGAAAACCGTTTATTTCAGAACACAAAGCCGGTTCGTACGTGCCAAGAATTTCAGGAAACACACTACAGATTAACGCAGTCTTTCCAAGTAATGAGGTTGAACTCTGAGGTTTTAGTGACGTATGGTGTGATGATGGTGATTCTTCAGAGCGCTATCTATGGAACATTGAGCCCAATCGTAGATACAGAGGCTTTAAAACATCAGTGAAAAATTGTCGACGATCCAAATGACCCTCTTCTGTATATAAGTCAATTGAATTATCTCGGACTTGAACATAGCAAATGGGTGTAATATTCTACATTTTTTTTATTTTCTTTGCAAACAGACAAACATATATCCTGTCGGATGGTGAGTGGTTACCGTCACTCATGAACGTCAGCAGGGCACAACTTTTTTTTATTGCTTAGATGGGTGGACAAGCTCACAGCCCACCTGGTATTAAGTGGTTACTGGAGCCTATAGACATCTACAACATAAATGCGCCACTCACCTTGAGATATAAGTTCTAAGGTCTCAGTATAGTTACAACGGCTGCCCCATGCTGCAAACCGAAACGCATTACTGCTTCACGGCAGAAATAGGCGGGGTAGTGGTACCTACCCGTGCGGACTCACAAGAGGTCCTACCACCAGTAATTACGCAAATTGTAATTTTGCGGTTTTGATTTTTATTACACAATGCTATTCCTTCACCGTGTAAGTCAATCGTGAAAATTTGTTAAGTACGTATTTCATTAGAAAAATTGGTACCCGCGTGCGAGATTCGAACACCGTTGCATGCAGATACGAATGCACCGGACGTCTTATCTTTTAGGCCACGACGACGACTAAGCCGTGGCTCACCGTTAAAATACCCGGTCTCCGATTAAATCGAAAAAAAAACGATTTTTTAAGTTAGCCCACCCGTGCTGATTTAGCGTTCTTATGACCAACATAAAAAACTTCCATACCAAAGGAATGTAGACAAGTTTTAAAATAATAAAAAATTAATGAGATAACAACGCGTATGCCTCGTCCAGTTATTAATGAAGTTCTCGAAGCGTTATTCCGCTTGTTCGTTTTCTGACGATCAATCCTCTATGATTCAGTTTAGCCTACGTCATCGTCTCCCATTCGATCCACAAATCACAATGCGAACGATTCTTTACCAGCGTTTGATTCATGACGAGTCACGACGCCTATTTATTAAGCCAATGAATACTCGATCCGGCGAGCATGATTTTTCTTTCCGTCACAACGGAATACCGCATTATCTCGCCGCGGATTAGATAATGGAAAAGTTGCGGATTAAGTTGAGTAGGGCCGTGATCTAATTTGATTTAATCGATTTATGGATATTTTCGCGTTAGTATTTTAGCGTCGATATTATTGGTGGTAGGACCTTTTTTTTTATTGCTTAGATGGGTGGACGAGCTCACAGCCCACCTGGTGTTAAGTGGTTACTGGAGCCCATAGACATCCACAACGTAAATGCGCCACCCACCCGGAGACAAGTTCTAAGGTCTCAAGTATAGTTACAACGGCTGCCCCACCCTTCAAACCGAAACGCATTACTGCTTCACGGCTGAAATAGGCAGGGCGGTGGTACCCACCCGCGCGGACTCACATAGATTTACATGTTTTCGTCAAGTATGAAGTTCAGTGAAAAGAGAATGTGGTGTCAATTGTCCATACAAAATATCTATCAAACAAATTAAATTAAAATTTTATTTTTATATAACCGATTTTTTTTTACCTACAAATTTCGAACAACATTCGGTTTTTGCACCGAACTAGAGATCTGCCCTTTGAAATTGGAAATATGGATGTATCCATATACAGTACCCGGTGATAGATATTGTACATCGGCCTTTGTTAAGAGTCAATCGGCTAACTTCGGCTTCGTAGAGCGTTATCTCTGTCGCACGAAACACGAAGAAGATCTATGTATAAGCACCTCGTAATGATTTCGAAAAAAATATCGAACAAATGTACAATTACAAGCACATACTGCATCTTGTTTTGAGCAATTTTATACAGAATATGGACGCTATATTTAAGAGAACAGAACTGTATGACAGTTTTTTCCCCTTCGTAAGCGGAAAACCCGAAGAAAAATTGCATGAAATTTATGTAGGTTTACTGAATTATAACCGTTGCTCCGTAAATATTTGGCGAGCGTATAACCCTTGACAATAATTCAGCTACTTTATGATGCAGATTTAGTAGTAGGGTTGCTCGGTTAGCTAGGGCTGCTAGTTTTATTATATTTTAATTTTTGAAAGGTTAAAAAAAAAGTAATAAAAAAACTAAAAAGAAACGTTTAAATGACATACCAAACTAATAATTGATTTCATTTTTTTATCCTGTCGGTACTGGTCAGGATATTAGAGCGAAAATATAAAATTGTTGTTTTGACATCGGTCCTCGCGTGTACTAATATTCATCTTAACCGACCGGTCGTTGTAGAGGACGTTCAAAAATCACCCAACACCACTGAACCTCGTAACCACTCAACATCAGGTGGTCGTCTGCGTACAAGGGCAATAAAAAAACCAAGTTCATAAAAGTGTAGGACTCCGCTTCCAACAGTCAGGAAATAATACACAGATTGCAGTAGTTTACTTAATTCTGTATTGATTTATTTGTAACTCCACTTGTACAATCTTTAGACGTCTGCTCACTACCGAATACACTGCTTTCTAATTTAAGGGATTTTATGACCTGGTAACTGAGACCTTTAAGTCATGTCTTATTTTAATGTATATTCATATTTTTATGAAAAATGATATTATGGAGTGAAATGAAATGAAGATGATTAATTTGAGACATTAATCAACTGGCATGAAATTAAATGGGATGATATGAGATGAAATATAATCTCAGTAAAATGGTGGTCATTTACTAAGATTTTTTCAGTGGACTTTTTGGAGCATCCCGAGAAGTTACGTTCAGCGGCTTTGTTTCTTTCCCACATTTGTGCACTTTCACAGATATTAAACAGTTAATAAACCACCATTATTACACATTTAAACCCGAAGAAACACTAAATAGACAATATAAAACAAATCACACAACTTCACTCCTCGCGTTCCCGCCAAAAAGTCATACACTGCTTTCTTTTTTTTTTTTTAAGAGATTTTATGACTTGGTAACTAAGACCTTTAAGTCATGTCTTATTTTACTTTAAATTCTTAATTTTATGAAAAATGATAATATGGAGTGAAATGAAATGAAGATGATTAATTTGAGACATTAATCAACTGGGATGAAATTTAATGAAATGAAATGATATGGGATGAAATATAATCGCAGTAAACTGGTGGTCATTTACTGAGATTTTTTCAGTGGACTTTTTGGAGGAACCCGAGAAGTTACGTCCAGCAGCTTTGTTTCATTTTCCCACATTTGTGCACTTTCACAGATATTAAACAGTTAATAAACCACCATTATTATACATTTAAACCTGAAGAAACACTAAATAGACAAAATAAAACAAATCACACAACTTCACTCCTCGCGTTCCCGCCAAAAAGTCTCATACACTGCTTTCTGTCCCGTTTTTTCAGACTACCGCCTTTTTTATTATGTCACGACCCCACTACGGGCATTACTACCACCAACAGTGTTACTATTTGGCAATCCGAAAATTGCCTTAACATTAACATGATAAATTTTATTTTAATTATTTTACAACAAACCTTACAGAAGCGTGTTAAAACAAAACACTTTTTTTAAGATTTGTAGCCGGTCAAACTATTATCATGAAAATCTGATCAGCCAAGTTGATTTCAATATCACCGGGAATAAACAGCGGCTGCTCTTTTTGAACAATCATACTTGGCTTGGCGACCGATATAGTCTCCAGCATTGGACTGCACGAGTTTAAAAGAGATGAGAAAATACCCATCGAGCCTGGGAACAAAACAACAGACGACCACACATCAGGCATTACACAAACGATGAGTCACTTGATGAAGTCAGCACTCATTTATCATTTCTACTAATAAATATATATTGCCACCTTTAATCGTATGAAGCGAGATGTTTAGTAACTCAAAAATCGTTGGATTATCCAGTAAGTAAATTAATCGAAAATGATCTTTATGTCTTTCGCTATTATGACTATATTCCGCTAAAACATTACTTGAACATACAGCGTTATAGTTGTGTTGAAAAGAATTAATGTCATTTTAATTCAACAAAACATTTCTGTGTTTGAATTTCGGTTCTGCTAACAACAGAAGTGAATTTAGGTTTTAGTTAATAAATTGATTAATAAATCTATATTTTAATACGTGAAGCAAAAACTTTGTATCCCTTTTTATGAAAATTGCACGGACGGAGGAGTATGAAATTTTCCACACTAATACAGAGTATAGAGAAGAAGTGCACAATTTTAATATTTTTTTAAAATAATGCATGTAAGATTAAATCAATAAAGAAAACATAACACACTACATACCATGTATTTGACGCACACACGCATGTATACTATTTATTGTCAAACTTTTGTTCTTGACGTCTGTGGGCAAATTGAGAATAGATTAAATATTGTTTTTCTTTATTAATATTTTTTTATAGAGTAGCCTTGGCGAAATTTGTGATTATAGAAGTATAAAATACATAATAGTGTACAAACTTACAATTCCAATTAATTATAGTCGAATTTCGACTACTGCGGGACCTCTAGTCTCGATAAATACGCATTTTATTTCTTAAATTGATTACGATTATAATAATATTAACGGACTTTAAGTAGCCTAGTACACACGCCTTCCATAAGAAAAGATAATATTAAAAAAAAAACATTAAATAATTTAACTAATAATTTACGATATTTGATCAAACTTGTCCAAACATTTTATTTATTTATTGATTAATGAAATTGAATGATTAATGAAAACTATTTGGCATGTTCTTCGATAAAAAATAGTAAATAGTAGTTTAACATATTATTATGTCTTTTCATTTTTAAGTGACAGGAGTAATTTATTGCTTTGTGACGAATGATCGTAAGTATTAGATAATGTTTTGGAGATTTGTGACTTTATTACTAGGTGCCACAGTTGTAATTAGTTTGAACTTAAAACTGTTTCAAAACTTTTTTCTCCGTTTGTTGTAAACCAATGTAGCTATGTATGTGTATATTCACGCGGACAGTTTTTGCTTTAATTTTGTACGTGTCCCTTTATCTAGTTACTATTGTTGATCGAAGGGCATGTTAAATAAAACACTGATATTTTCATAGCGCCGTCGGAAATGCATGTTTTTTTTGTCGGTGGATGATCAAGCTCGTCGTTGATTTGGTGTTAGGTGGTTATCACGTCACAACGTGAAGAATGCCTTCGTCCATCTTGGGTCATGAGTCCTATCTTTCAAACACTTTGAGAACGCAGTGCTCTATACTAAGCCCCAGCACAGCATTTCATTTACTCGTATTTAAGCCCTGTTTTCACATAAAACAAGTGTGTTCTGGTGACATTTAAATCGAAATAAATAATTTGAATTTGATCTAACTACTATATTATAAATAGCCACAAACCATCTCCCAGGAACTTGGTACAATCGGGCCTAGTTTACTATATTGCCTATTTACATCGATTATTTACTTTAGTAGGGTTAGCCTGAAGCCAATTTAAGCTGTCGTTCCGACGTAATCCGACCCGGCGGGATGTATTCAATTGAGCATAAGTGCCTATTTGCATAATACAAGAAATCGTAATGTTAAGCCTCTATATATAAATAGGGAGGTGAGGGAATACGCAGGCACGTGTTTTGGTTACATAACGTCATATTAAGTCAGCATGCGTAAATTCATCACTCAATATAAACGAGTTAAATATGATTTAAACAAAAAGTTCATGGAATAAACTAAAATGAATCAGCCCTCTCACTTTTCCTCTGTTGGGAGCTATGCTGATCCCGATTTCAGTTCGGACTGACTTAAAAACGTGGTGCTCGAGGAAATGGAGTTTCTAGCCCGGTGACGCTGATTTGGTCTCTCTAGACCATCAGCTTAGGTAAGAAAAAAAATGGAGTTGTCTATTCCTTCTGTCAGTAGGAATACTTAGCTCAATTCGACCCTTAAAGACACAGGTTTGCGTGCTCACAGCGAAGACGGAACCTTTTGTCATGGTGCCGCAATTCCAAGTATCACTGCAACCTTCCATGAGTATTGGGACATTTGGAGTCGATATTACGAGCGATGTCCAATTTCGGAGTAATTTGTAGGGCAAAGCAAGGTTGTTGTTAATAATATTGGGAGTTTTCAACAGAATGAAGCAACACCTCACACCTGGACAAAGATTTAGGCCTTGCGTGGAGAACTGCTTCTTCTGGGTCGGGGCTCCCATATACCAGCTATTTCCATTTGACTCTATACAGAAGAGGGCCGTTCGGATTGTCGATAATCCCATTCTCAGAGATCGTTTGGAACCTTTCCGCCTGCGGAGGGACTTCGCTTCTCTCTATATTTTGTACCGTATATTCCATGGGGAGTGCTCTGAGTGCACCAATGAATTGTTTGAAATTATATCGTCATTTCTATTTTTACCATGGCATAGCCCGCCGCCAGAGTTCATTCATACTACCTAGAACCACTGCCTTCGTCCAGTGTATGTCCAGATATCTATTCTGCCATGTGCCATCTGGCTTTGGAATGAGCTCCCCTCTGCAGTATTTCCCGAACGCTATGACCTGTCTTTCTTGAAAAGAGGCTTACATAGAGTGCTCAGTGGTGGGCAGCGGCTTGGTTGTGCCCCTGGGATTACTGACGTCCATGAGTGACAGTAAACACTCACTATTAGCTGGGCCATAAGCTCGTATGACTACAAGGGCAATAAAAAAAAAAATTGTCTATAGACAGACTTTTGGAGAACCCCGTGCCCGAAGGACCGATTCGACGTCTAGTGCGGAAGAGGAGGCGGGGAATCGTGCGCTGCTTGAAACACGTCACTTTGCCCCTAAAGCTACAAGGGCAATAATAAAATACCCATAGGTATTTCTAGAACAATGACGTCACAGCGTTCTAGAACTTTTTTTTTAAATTTCGATAATTAAATCAATATTAACGTATTTAACTTCGTAGTAATAAATAGCGCTGCCTAGTAATTAGGAGCAGTGTATCTAGTAAATCCCGTTATGAATATTCGTCGATTCTTCTTTCTTTCGGGAAGACTTCTTTTTTTCGGGAAGAGAGCTGTAGCTCTTACAGATATCTGCGGTTAGGGGACCCACAGGGTACGTGGGACTTGATTGTTTGCAGATGTAAGGAGCAGACCGCGGGCCCAAAGATAAGATCGATCCATCTGCGTTAACCAGCTTAAATTCCAGGTAACGAAGACGAAGCGAGTCCTCCCGATGCATCACAAAGTTTCCCTCGCAGCTTTTCGTTGTTACAGACGACTGATTTCTCTGAAGTTGCGCGAAATGCTTAACGTGACTTTCAGCTCTATATTTTGCGATTTAAACTATCACGTTAATACGCTTTTATTATTAGCTTCAGACGTATGTATGTTAGTATGTAACGGAATCTTTAATCATGATTTTGAACCCCTTCAAAACGTCGGATTAACTCGAAATTTGGCATACTTATTAAGGACCGATGACAATTCATTATTTAAAAATATAATTGAAAAAATTGAAATTCAAGTAAAAAATGAAAAATACATAATAGTTTAAAAAAACTAAAAAAATATTAATAATTTCTTACACTGTTTTTAATTTAAATTTATTAAAATTTATTTTCAAATTTTTTGTTGGATTTTCTATAAAAGCGTACTTTTTAGTTTTTTTAAACTATTATTTATTATTTCATATTATTCAACTTCATTTTAATCTCATTAATTGTATAGCCGCAAATAGTCTTGTATCTCAAGTTATTTGGAATAATAGGGGTTAAAGTATGAAATTGCCGTTTTTTTTTGTAATAGGTACTTCGAATTGATATAGAGCCTTCATGGTTTAAGATTTTTGAGTGAAACCTTTTTCAAATGGTACTTATGGGGTTATTCTTTTAAAAAATGTGCAACATTCGATTGTCGACTTTCAATTGTTTTCTTTTATTCAACTTAGACAAGAAAGATAAATACTTCGAAAATTTGAGTGATTTCTGAATACGAGTTCCAACGCGGAACTAACGCTGCAGAAACAGCTCGCAATATCAATGTTGCGTTTGGAGAGGGGACTGCTAATGAACCCACCGATTTTGGTTTAAGCGCTTTCGTGATGAAAATTTTGATTTGTAGAACGAACCACGTTTTTTTTTCTTGCGTAGATGGGTGTACGAGCTCACAGCCCACCTGGTGTTAAGTGGTTACTGGAGCCCATAGACATCCACAACGTAAATGCACCACCCACCCTGAGATATAAGTTCTAAGGTCTCCAGTATAGTTACAGCAACTGCCCCACCCTTCAAACCGAAACGCATTACTGCTTCACGGCAGAAACAGGGAGGGTTGTGGTACCCACCCCCGCGGACTCACAAGAGATTCTACCACCAGTAAATAACGTAGAAGACCACATGTGAATTACAATGAATTGAAAGATATGGTGGAAGCCGATCCGAGCCAAACTACCCAGGAATTAGCGGCATGGTTTAACGTTACCTTACCAACAATATTGACTCATTTGCGTCAAATCAATAAAATAAAATAAAATGAAAAATGGGTGCCTCATGATTTGACTGATCTGCAGAAAGAAACGCGTGTTGAAACCTATGTTGCCTTGTTGAATCGATACAGAAATGAAGGAATATTGGATCGCATTGTGACATGTACTGAAAAGTGGATTCTTTACGATAACCGTAAGGAAAAATAAACGAATTTCAATTTTTCAATACAAATCGGCAATTTCACACTTTAACCCCTAACATAATAATATGTATTTGTGCAAACTTTTGCCTTTAAATTTCGCGCTCGGTAACTTCAGTCCAGTTGAGCTTATGTCAAACTTGGACTTGTATATTTAAAACTTTCACGTAGTCACGATCCTATGCATATGCCAACAGTATTATAAACCGCTAACAAATGGCTATTTATAAATAATACACACAACATAACCTTGTTATAATTGTAATTAACTATACTGAGACCTTAGAACTTATATCTCAAGGTAGGTGGCGCATTTACGTGGTAGATGTCTATGGGCTCCAGTAACCATTTAACACCAGGTGGGCTGTGAGCTTGTCCACCCGTCTAAGCAATAAAAAAAAATTGTGGCTCAAAATCCTGCTCCTTCCATAGCAGAATTTCAGAGACGATTTAGTTCCTTTGGGCTACTGAAGCCTTAGTTCGGGTTAGTTGACCGCCGCCTATTGCTCGGCGTTATATTTTTACGGCCGGGTAGGTGGCATACTAACGCCAACCCTCATCTTTTCTCATTCGGCTTTGGGGCCAGCAATGGAAAAGGTCACGACCCTCAGCACTGAGGAAAACGACGCACGGAGGAGGGGAATTGTAATTAAATTTATATGTGCACAGATTATTAAAAATATATTACTAACTAAATACCATTTTTATAGACTAAATTAATAATTGAATCAGAGAATTCAAATCAGAAGTAAGAATTCTTAAAACTTATAATTATTTAAATATTTAATAGGAAAATTACGTAATCTAAAATGTGTTAATTTAGCAAAAAAAAAGAGCTATGGATCTGACCATAGATTCACATTAAAATTTGTATTTGCAAATACTTTTAAATTCGTTTAATTATCATCAGAATTTTAATGTGATCATGTATGTGTCTCTCGTGGTCAAAGAGTTTACAATAAATATTTGTCGACAAACTCGAGGAACTAGTAAAGCTTTTCTGTTTATTATCTTTGTAACAGAATAATGTAGATATCCCTGGATTGAATCGTCTTGTTGATCCAGTGGCTGGTAATTCGTACTATGGTACTAAAGTGTATAAATTTAAGTCCCGGTCTTTTGCGTGAATTTTCACATTATCCGACATTTTCACATCACATCTCACAACACTTGTTCGCAGCATCTGTTCACAACTTAATCTAACCCAATCTATCATAAGAAGGAGGGAGCCTGGAGATCAGTAATAAAGGTCTTTGAGCCTAGCACAGAGGTTTTCTTTCAAAGGTTTACAAAATAAATTATAAGGTTAATTTCTATTTGTATTTGTACTATACCTTTAAGAGAGAAATAAAATAAATTATTATTATTATTTTCGTAGTCTGGACGCGATCGCCTTGTCTCAAATGCGTCAGAATAAAATACGTCTAACACTAGGAACAGGCTTAGGGACCCCGGTAACCGTACTCGTCGAACTTGACAAAGAGGTCGACGTGCAACCTAACCCATGCATTAGCCCGCTGAGTTTCTCGCCGGATCTTCTCAGCGGGTCGCGATTCCGATCCGGTAGTAGATTCATTCGCGAAGCAGTTTCTCTTGAGTTATTAGGTCTCCTTCGGAAGCACTCGGGCAGCTGTTAGCGAATGCCACCCCTCCTGGCTGAGCCTTTGCTCGCCCACCTGTCCTGGTGAAACTGAAAAGGCCTCCGGGCCACCAGTAATCCCTCAATCATTAAAAAAAAGGAAAATACGAGAAAGTCCTAGTTTTGGAGTTGAGAATATGAATTTTTTCAACGAGTATCGTTATAAATAGCGGCTCCTCAATCAATGAAGAAGTACCGTAAAATATGAATATTTGAAGCAAGACTATGTTCACAATACTTAGCATAGCGGGTCCCTATAGAATGTTTATCTTAAAGCGTTTACTGTCAATCAGGATTAAATCTATGTTTAAACTAACACAAGTCGTGCCCCGCGTTTTTTTTTTTTTTTTTTTTTTTTATTGCTTAGATGGGTGGACGAGCTCACAGCCCACCTGATGTTAAGTGGTTACTGGATCCCATAGACATCCACAACGTAAATGCGCCACCCACCTTGAGATACAAGTTCTAAGGTCTCAAGTATAGTAACGACGGCTGCCCCACCCTTCAAACCGAAACGCATTACTGCTTCACGGCAGAAATAGGCAGGGNGATGTTAAGTGGTTACTGGATCCCATAGACATCCACAACGTAAATGCGCCACCCACCTTGAGATACAAGTTCTAAGGTCTCAAGTATAGTAACGACGGCTGCCCCACCCTTCAAACCGAAACGCATTACTGCTTCACGGCAGAAATAGGCAGGGTGGTGGTACCCACCCGCGCGGACTCACAAGAGGTCCTACCACCAGAGCGTTTTCGCTCGCGTAAATTTTTCTGTTGTTTCCTCGTGACAAAAAGTAGCTTGCGACCCTTTCAGGTTTGTACCAGCGAACCCTCTGTCGTATTTGATATATCAGACATACCCGGCATTGTCAGTTGTGAGGTATCATGGCAAAATTCTCCTATATTCTTCATCCGGGTTAAAGACCATACTTGTGTGAAATTTTATCGAAATATTTTTTTTTTAATTGCTTAGGTGGGTGGACGTTCGCACGGACCACCAAATGTTAAGTGGTTACCGGAGCCCACAGATATCTACAACGTAAATACCACCACTTACCTTGAGATATGAGTTGTAAGGTCTCAGTTTTTACAGTACAACGGCTGCCTCACCATTCAAACCGAAACGCATTACTGCTTCACGGCGGAAATAGGCAGGGCGGTGGTAACTACCCGTGCGTACTCACAAGACGTCCTACCACCAGTAATCACGCAAAATATAATTTTACGGGTTTGATTTTAATTACACGATGTCATTTCTTTACCCTGAAAGTCAATGAAGAGCATTTTTTAAGACATTAATTATTAGAAAAATCGGTACTTTTCAGCGGGACTCGAACACCGATGCATCGTTAAATACGAATGCACCGGCCGTCTTATCCTTTACGCCACGACGCCGACTTAATTTTATTACGATTAAGTGATAAACAACCACATGTGCAAACATATCGACAATCTAATATATAAAATTCTCGTGTCAAATGTTCGTTCCCATACTCCTCCGAAACCTCTTGACCGATTCTCATGAAATTTTTTATGCATATTCAGTAAGCCTGAGAATCGGCTACTATCTATTTTGCATACCCCTAAGTGATTAGGGTTGTCCACCCCTAACATATTATTTTTTATTTGGACATATTTTTTTTGTTATAATGAGGTATTATGGGGTGAATGAGGTTTTGTTATTTTTATTATATATTCCCTCATCGTTCACAGCACTACATACCTCTTTCACTCATTTACCACATCCTTACACACTTACAATAAGTTAGTTTTTTTTTCTAAACTAGAAATTCCCTAGATATCTTATATATGGCAAAACAATATTTGCCGGGTCAGCTAGTGTTAGTATAGTTTTGCACGAAACATCAACGTGACTCGAATATTAACTGTAATGCAGATTAACGTATTGTTGTAACTTTATTAAGACGGGTTTCTAGGGTGTACCCGGTATTTCTCGTTTATATTCACTTGTAAATGATGATCACACATTTCTTATACATTGGAAAACTCAAACGTAATTAAATACTACTATTTCGATTGAATCTCGCTTCCTTTGTTGCCATTTCATTATTTCCGACGATTGGCATAATAGCCCGAAATTGAAATATATTGGCGAATAACTCCTTAATCGAGCGAGACTAGTGTGGGCAATACACGTTATTACGGATCCTCCCGATCCATTAACGGTGCTTTAAGGTACCACAAGCACCGATTACCGTTCTCGTCGAACCCGTCGCTTGCGACAAAGCGCCCGACCAGTAAATTAACCCACAGACACAGCCCACTGAGTTTCTCGCCGGACCTTCTCAATGGGTCGCCTTTCCGACTGCTCTTGCTAGGGCCAGTGTTAGGAACACTCCAGTTTGAGTGCCGAGAGCTCACCTACGATAGGGTAAAGCTGAAATAGCCTCTCAAGGCTATCAGTAGAGGTATGAAAAAAAAGTGGGCAATCATAAAGGCGGGTTTGAAACTGTAATACTAATTTTAACACGTTCACTGTCATGTTTTTTTTTTATTGCCCTTGTAGACAGACGAGCATATGGCCTACCTGATGGTGAGTGGTTACCGTCGCCCATGGACGTCAACAATGCCAGCGGCAGAGCCAAGCCGCTGCCTACCGCTCAATTGTGTAGGTCACCGGTGCCCTACGCGGCGCACTGTAGTAGTTATGTCGAATTTTCTCTCCGATCTTCGTATTCTTGTTCTATATCGTTCCCTCACTGCCGAGGATCGTGACCACATGTGACGTTCGTCCACTGTGTTCGATCATGGGTGGCATGGACCGCATGGTACAGACTACCACCAAGTGCTTCACTTACTAGATCTGACCGTCTGGCAGGTATTATACCCACGGCGCGCTTGCCCTCTATGCGACCCGCAATTATGCGCTTCTCTAATCACGTCTGGGAGACCGCATGATGCATCCAAAGAAGCTCATAACACGTATTAAGTCGCCGGAATATCTAGTAGACGCTGCGAAAGACTAATCCGAAGATAGACAGAATGAATTTTCTGTGAGACTTAAAAGACTTTAACGTACACCAACATACAATGAAAGGTAAAGTTAGGCAATCCAGGCGCTTAGTAACAGAAATCTAACGCCCATAGACATCAACAACGCAAATACCACCACTCACCTTGAGACATGAGGCTCCAAGTCTAGTCAAGTTCTATAGTACCTACAACAGCTGATGCGCCCTTCACACAGAAACGCATTACTGTTTCGTAGCAGAAATAGACTGGGTTTCCAAGACGCCCAAATTTCTATCAGCCCACAGACGTCCAGCGCTGGACATAGGCCTTCCTCAAGCCTCGTCAAAAATGAGGCGATTCGCAGGAAAACCACGGTAACCGACATATCCCAAAGGATTGCGAAGTTGAAGTGGCAGTGGGCAAGGCACATTGCTCGTAGAACGGATGGCCATTGGGGCCGGAAAGTTCTTGAGTGGCGACGCCCAAAATCAATACTAATATATAAATCTACAGTGGTTTTTACGGATGTTCCGTTATAACTACTGAACCATGCATCCGATTGACTTGAAACTTTGTATCCATGTAGGAAATACATGTACTTAATGGAAAGACTAATATTTATATGAGCATTGAACTCCCTACACCAGTTGCGGGGGCGTTAATGATGAGAATCTTTGTGGGAGTGAGAAATAATAATGTTAATTTTAATTGCCCAGCAAAGCGGACGGGTACAGCTGGTCACCAATAAAAACATGACATTTTACAATTAATTAAAATGTCAATTTGTTTTGTTACAGAAAATCTCACAAGACATCATGAGTAGACTTCTGTAGACTATTCAGGCTATATATAGCTATAGTCAGCCTATGGTTCGTTCTGATGGAGATTTCGACTGACGAATGAAGGAAGCGAACGGGAGCATGGTTGGACCGTAGGATGCGTCTCGTGTCGACGCTACTATACGCAACGCTGCTTCTGTGCACTCGGGTTTGCGCCTTCATACCCGGTATTGACGGTAAATTAACTAACATTTAACTATAAGACGAACAGATCTATCTTAATCTCGTTAAGCTTCTTCTTCATACCTTTATCCCACATTAAGTAAGGTCGTCGCAGCATATCCTATTATCATTCTGCATAGAGATTTGGCATGAGTTTTACGACCGAGCTTTTCTTTTTATTACTTTTATGAGTGGACGAGCTCACAGCCCACCTGGTGTTAAGTGGTTACTGGAGCCCATAGACATCTACAAAGTAAATGCGCCACCCACCTGGATATATAAGTTCTAAGGTCTCAAGTATAGTTACAACGGCTGCCCCACCCTTCAAACCGAAACGCATTACTGCTTCACGGCAGAAATAGGCAGGGTACCTACCCGCGCGGACTCACAAGAGGTCCTACCACCAGTAATCACAAGAGGTCCTACCACCAGTAGCTTATGTCTCCGCATATCCAAATTGACTATAGGGAGAGACTTTTCTGTTCCTTCTTTTAGTGTCTCTTTTAGTTCATCCGTTTTTGGTCCTTATAGGTATTGCATTTGGTTATAACCCTTACTGAGTTAATATAGGCAATAAATTTCATAATCATCACAAGAGTAATATCCCCACCGCAGTAGATGACGACGATCCGCCCATTTTTCCAGCTCATTGAAGAACAAAAGATTCGGTAACACGGAGAGTATTAACAAAACAGTGGAAATCAAAGGATAATAAAACTAAATGTTTCCTGTGGGAATCTCTTTTGGACTTTTTACTCGTATTGTGTGATGTGACTTTTTGATTAAAATTCTCGATCAAAAGTACAAAATTTTCTAAGTAAACAATTTTTCTAACACGTATTTTACAAATAATGTTCATGATGAAGGAACAAAATCTTAAGATAAAAAGAAACGCGAAAAACCATTATCTGCGAGTATACGTATGTGGCGGTAGCTATCATAAAACACAAGACAGATGACTGAATGGCGCTAACGATATTTTCAAGATAAGTTTGAATAAATTACCATACGGAATTCGAAAAAATATTAATTTATATTCTCACGTCTATTCGTAAACCGAATTTAATAATTTTCATGATTTCTTTAGTTACCTATTAATAAACTCTACATTCTTCTATTCTTAGTAATTATTAAATTTGCGAATTAGTAAATTTGCGGACTATTAAATACGTATTATGTTTCTGTATTAAAAATGAAATCTACCAGCGGGATTTGAACACAGGCATCGTCGCATCGCTCGATACGCTTACACCGGACGTCTTGACCGTTAGGCCACAACATTAAAATGGTAACACAAATGAAATGTAACACAGAATTCTATCTCGTGTCTGCAAGTTGGCAATAACCAAGCACTAGATGTCAACAAAAAAAAAGTTCGCACGCGTGACCAATGGAACCGCATCCGTCTTCTTCTTCCTACCTATGCTGATAGCCTTGAGAGGCTATTTCGGCTGCACCCTAACGTGTAGGTAGGCTTACGGGGCTCAAACTGGGAGTGTTGCTAACACTGGCCCTAGCAAGAGCAGTGCTTCGCAGAATCTACCACGGGATCGGAAACGCGACCCACTGAGAAGATCCGGCGAGAAACTCAGTCGGCTGTGTCTATGGGTTAATTCGCTCGTCGAGCCCTTCGACCGGTTCGACGAGGACGGTGACCGGTGCTTGTGGTACTTAAAAGCACCTTTAATGGATCAGGAGGATCCGTAATGACATGTTTTGGACGGCATCCGTATCTATACCAGAACTGTATGACATTCAAATACTTCAGGTCCCCTCTCACACCAAGAAGCACTTGAAGGTGGAAACACAACATTCCTCTGCGACACAACCCCTGACTCCTCGGGAGATGAGTTCATGATATTAGTCTGGTACAAAAACAACATTCCCATCTACAGGTGAGTCTAAATCCCACGTCAGTGTACTGAGTAATTTTAAATTAAATCAAACAAATCCTAATTAGAACTACATTTACGGTTCAATCCCACGTTTTTTTTATTATCATTTTATGATATCCAATTGCACTAAATGTTTTTCGTCTGCGACTACGTTAATTGTAGAGTATTCGAAGCGTTGGGAATGACGCGATGATAATAAAATATGTGAGATTAAGCCGTAAAAGTAGATGTAATCAGCTCTACGACTCGCTAAAGCCGAAGAAAATACTGCAGTGAAATCTGGGCGCTGTAATTATCGCTACGTGTAAATGTTAGGAATGTCTCTAAATTTAGTTCTGTGATAGAAGTCAGTTGTATTCTTATAAGGCTGTCTCCTCCTTCAAACCGAAACGCATGTCTGCTTCAGAGATCAGATAATGCCTTGTTATCAATATTATTTTGGCGTCTAAGCCCCGCGCTAGCACCTCTTTGGGCTCACGGAAGGCTTTTTTTATCATGTTTTTTTTTATTGCTTAGGTGGGTGAACGAGCCCACCTGGTGTCAAGTGGGTACTGGAGCCCATAGACATCCACAACGTAAATGCACCATTGATATATAAGTTTAGTTTTAGTTACAACGGCTGCCCCACCCTTCAAACCGAAACGCATTACTGCTTCACGGCAGAAATAGGCAGAGCGGTGGTACCCACCCGCGCGGACTCACAAGAGGTCCTACCACCAGTAAAAAATGTCATGTCTACGAATCCTTAAAAGCTTCAAAGACACGAAAGCTCTGTCGGATTAAAACGGACAAATTCGAGATCCTAAAACATTTTAGCTTATTAAAAGGACCTTGCTTCTATAATACGCTGCAGATAAAGATGGTTTTTCTTCGCAAACTTCATTCCGTAACTCGAAGTGTACATTCCGGCAAAGGACTCTTAGGGAACTCAAAACTGTCGTTTCATTACAAACGATCGTCATTTTTCATGCTCACGATTCCGGCAAATGAATCATTCATCATAGCGGACCACATAATATATTACTGTTCGGAGTTTACGAGTGTTTGTTAGTGCGGAAGTTTAATTGACACACACTGATATTCAGTGATATTCAGAATGTACATATGTAGACAAATCGCTTTTTTTTATTGCTTAGATAGGTAGACGAACTCACAACCCACCTGGTGTTAATGGAACCCATAGACATCTGCAACGTAAATGCGCCACCCACCTTGAGAGTTCTAAGGTCTCAGTATAGTTACAACGGCTGCCCCACCCTTCAAACCGAAACGCATTATTGCTTCACGGCAGAAACAGGGGTGGTGCTACCTACCCGTGCGGACTCACAAGAGGTCCTACCACCAGTAATTACGCAAATTATAATTTTGCGTGTTTCATTGTTATTACACGATGTTATTCCTTCGCCGTGGAAGTCAATCGTGAACATTTGTTAAGTACGTATTTCATTAGGAAAATTGGTACCCGCGTGCGGGATTCGAACACCGTTGCATCGCTTGATACGAATGCACCGGACGTCTTATCCTTTAGTCCACGACAACAGTACAGTACAGTCGCCTGTAATATAGCTACAACAAAAACACACATAAGCACGATCCTGCTTATATTTTATCTGCCTCGAAATAAACTTGCGCTTCGGCTACAACTGTAGCTCGACCGCTACGCAATAATAAGCTTTAGCTGTTTTTAAGTACAGGCTGACAGTCCCAACGACATTCATTTTGGGTGCTTCGATGCCGCAGCATTTTCATTGGCGAAATAAAAAAAAACTTCTTTTTTTAATTAAATTATAAAAAATTAATTGCTGCGTTCATCGACAGTGCGTTTCCGGAGGTCTTTTTTGCCACGTACCCTCCACGGCGTTTTCCAAGCGCTATGACATGTCCTTCTTCAAACGAGGCTTGTAGAGGGTATTAGACGGTAGGCAGCGGCTTGGCTCTGCCCCTGGCATTGCTGAAGTCCATGGGCGATGGTAACCACTCACCATCAGGTGGGCCGTATGCTCGTCTGCCTACAAGAGCAATAAAAAAAAACATCTTCGATAGACGGACACTCTTCTAAAACAGTTTCATTGTTTAAAAAACTAGTCAAACCCGACCCTATTTGGTGACAGATACTAAATTTCACTAATGATCCGATCGCTACCAACACAGGTTAATCCGCTTGGCCAATCTTAAGATACATCCTGAAGATTTCATCACAGTCGGTCCAGGATTTTCGGGAACTATAATCATCTTTTCAAATTTAAATTACCCTCTTGGCCTCCAAGAAGAAAACTTGCAAAAGTTACCTTTTTAAAATTCTCAAAAATACGACCAACTGTACAATTCACAGCGTACTTTTCACTTAGCTGAGCGACTGGATCTGCGCCAAATTTCGGGCTTAGTAAGTTCTTTTGAGTCTCGCAAACAAAAATTTCAACATTTCAATTCAAGTCGGGTCTAAACTGGATATAGACTGTAGTAAACAAATAGAACTGAACGTAAAACTCACTCCCTATTTTATCCCCTAAAACATACAAAACTAAACCCCGTGGCTTCCAAACAAGGGAATTAAGCTTTTAACTAAACCCTGTGGCTTCGAAGCAAAGGTAATTAAGCTCTTCCGGAAATTGACAACATCATTCGGAACGTTGGTCTACTGAGCAAAAATATCAGTTGAGCTCTAGTCATTTCTTCTTCTGGTATTTTAAAAGGATTAACTGGATAGCCAGTAACATTGTATGAGTATTATACCATATAACCACCATCGACATCGGTATTTATTGAGGGTAGGGCGTAAGTCATCCCCATTCTGATCTTCATGTATCCATTAAGCACCAGGTTTTTTTTTTATTGCTTAGATGGGTGGACGAGCTCACAGCCCACCTGTAAATGCGCCACCCACCTTGAGATATGAGTTCTAAGGTCTCAGTATAGTGAGAACGGTTGCCCCACCCTTCAAACCGAAACGCATTACTGCTTCACGGCAGAAATAGGCAGGGCGGTGGTACCTACCCATGCGGACTCACAAGAGGTCCTTTCACCAGTAAGAAAGACCGCGGCAGACCCCGAGCTCATTCAGCCATTAAAAAAATCAAGTTTAGGTGGTAGGAATCATCATTCTTCCAGCTTCGAGATCCCCGATCGGGAATGGGCGGACTCCACGTTCAACGCGACAGGTCGGATGTCGGCGGACGTCCGCAGCCAGCCGACTGCCGTCACGGTGTCTGCACTCACAGAAGATGACCAGGCCGTCTATCACTGCAGAGTCGACTTCCGATTGTCTCCAACGCGCAACATCGGCGTCAACTTGACCGTTGTTGGTAAGATTCTTTTTTGCTTTTCTTTTGGTAAAATGCATTAATTTAATATATACAAATAAAACGTAAATTTTGTTCTTTCGTTGTCTGTATTTTGTTGAAAGAATAGTTTAAAAACAACAACAATAAAATACAGTTCAACAGCAAACAGAATTAACGATTAATTTCGTTTTTTTTGTTTTTCTATTAACACTCGTGTGTTAAACAATGCATCTTCTTCTTATCAGCCCATAGAATGCATATTCGACCATAATCCCTGACACCTCAGGGCTTAGATTCTTTAATATGAGAATTAGATTTTCTCTTTGTTTTATTTAATGATATTTCGAAAAAAACCGACTATCTTCAATTTTTTTAATTGGCAGCCCTGTAGCCGATAATGGCTGCCAAAAAAAAAAATCGGTTGACAAAAGGAATGAAAAAACTCTTAGTCTTTGTCTATTAATACCTAATTATTTTATGATTTACGAACAGTGCTTACTAATAATAGAACCGATAATACCACCATCACTCTACGAATAAATAATTAGCCAACGATTTATTTATGTCTAGTATACATAATATGCATCTGAGAGTTTAAAGAGACAAATCAGTCTCTGTAGCGCTATTTGGAATTGGTTAGGGCGATAAACTATTGCTCTGTATATATGCTTCCGAGTATCTGAAATATTCGTAGATATCACGAACCTATTAATCGTGGTACCACGTGGTACTAATCCTCGTATCTATTTCTTTCGGCTTCGCGATGTGACAATGTCGGAACGGTAAACGAGAGGTTAGATTTTAAATTTAATTTGAAAGAAATTCAATCTCTATCGGAAAACTTCTATTACTTATATATTTATGATATTTCTAAAAGGTTACACTGAGTGAAATATGTTTCTTTTCACGGTCACTTTGCGAATTATGCAGACGGAATTAAGTTGAAGTAAATATTATACAACCAATAATTTACCATTAATAATATTATTATACATAGTTCATGTGACCATACTAATATACAAATATAATTCGTACAAAGCATAAAAAGTGACCAAAGTTGAACTAGGTGTTCAGCTTTAGTCACATTTCACAAGGGGTTGAACCTTCATTCCTAAAAGAAAATCAATTAAATGAACATATAGTATTATTTTATTAGAAACAGGTCACTAACCTCGTCGAAGCGTGCACACGCTTAAAAACATGACTCTATACCTATATAGGTATTGTGCAGGTATAGTGTCATGAGCATGGCGGAAGGGTTGACTCACCTTGCGGTGGTCGCAGAGCCGTACCGGGTCCTTTTGGGTCCCGATTGGGCAGGTGACCTTGACGGCCGGGTTGCCATTGTCAGGCGTGGCTGTGTGGGTGCTCCGCCCGGATTCGACCTCGTTGAAAGGGGTCGCGGCTTCGTGGCCGTCCTCTGGGCCGAGATGATCGTGGTGGGAGTATACTNTCCGGCTATGGAATGAGCTCCCCTCCACGGTGTTTCCCGAGCGCTATGACATGTCCTTCTTCAAACGAGGCTTGTGGAGAGTATTAAACGGTAGGCAGCGGCTTGGCTCTGCCCCTGGCATTGCTGAAGTCCATGGGCGACGTTAACCACTCACCATCAGGTGGGCCGTATGCTCGTCTGCCTACAAGGGCAATAAAAAAAAAGAAAAAAAAAAAAAATATATATTTATGATATTTCTAAAAGATTACACTCAGTGAAATGTGTTTCTTTTCACGGTCACTTTGCGAATTATGCAGACGGAATTAAGCTGAAGTAAATATTATACAACCAATAATTTACCAAAATAATAAAAATATAATTATTAAGATACATATATTATAATTCATATGAAGCACAAAATGTGACCAAAGTTGAACTAGGTGTACAGCTTTAGTCACATTTCACAAGGGGTTGAACCTTCATTCCTAAAAGCAAATCAATTAATTGTACGGCATGGCAACATTTAGTATTATTTTATTAAGATACAGGTCACTGACCTCGTCGAAGCTTAGAGCTCGCTTAAAACATGAAATTAATATATTTCTAAGGGATTTTTTGTGTGTGTGACTTACTGTACTCAAGAAAGGAGTTAGAAGGAGAATTGCCCAGGGAAAATAATGAGTCATAAAGGCACTATAGTAACTTATAATTGAAAAAAAAAACAGTGATAGTCGAAATACACCCAATCTCGCATTCCTCTGTCATGTAACTCTAACATCTGTCTGCAAATTTTTTACTTAATTAATTATGAAAAATTATAAAAAAATCACCTCTGTTACATATTTATGGTTATTTGTATTGATCAGACTAGTGAAACCAGTTAGATTCCACTCTCACCTTGACTTAAGCGTTTATAAATTTATAAATTTACATACATTTTTTTGAGATGTCGGGCGCCATCTGTTATTTGTTGATCGTACTAGATTATACTCTATAATGCTAATCTGACGTATACAATATTAAAATTTGAAATTCCATTAAAACCCATCTAATAGTTTTTGCGTGAAACAAACACTTGCAAACTTTTGCAATTTGACTTAAACTACAAATAGAAAGATTTAATTCCGACAAGAAAAACCTAATGTGGTCACCCTACAGTTTGTGCCCACACCGCATCCATCATGGCGACGGCTTGTTTATTTTAAAACATTCCGTAACTTTAAATCGTACCGTAAACATCTTAAATCTCTTTAATCATGCGCGATGCACAAATGTCAATTACATTAGTCCAGTTTACTTTGTAATTGTTGATAGAACGCACTCTTAAATCAAAGCATTGTTACAGATCTAAGGGTTCTTCAAATACATAAATATTAATAAAGACCTGTTAGATGTTTCCATTTCTAGTCGATAAGTGTAAACACAGAAAAATGTTTAAAATCGACTGGCTTAAAGAACTTAACAAAAAGGATTAAGAATCATCAAACATTTATCGCCACCGATACCAGGCGGCTAATTTGGTCTTGAATGGCTACTGTTTGAATTGCCACTGACCTTAGCAAAAGCCAAACCACTGCAGACTCCTCACAAACATCATTTGAAGTAGGCAGACTCACAAGACGTGCTACCACCAGTAATTACGCAAGTTATAATCATTTGGTTCTATGATTTGCATTTTATTGTTATTTCTGCGATAAAATAATGTTCCTTAAAACTTGTTCTTTGGTTCACAGTGCTGCCAAGTCCTCCGTTCTTCATGGACGAGCTTGACAATAAAGTGGAGCGCACAGTCGGCACTTACCACGAAGGCGACACTCTGGTACTGAAGTGTCTGGTAATTGGAGGTAAATAGCATGTAAAAAGTTTTAAATAGTGTTTTTTTTTTCTTTCCCTGCCTAATCGTTAGCAGCGTAAGGGACTATTCCAACTTCACGCGAACCGGTTGGTGAACTCACGGGCTTAACCTGAAAGAATTGCTAACACTAGCTCTAAGAAGAGCAGTGCTTCACTGAATCTACGACCAGATCGGAATCGCGACCCACTGAGAAGATCCGACGAGATACTCAGTGGGTAATAGTTATATCTCAATGTACACTTACCTCGTCAGCAACATGGGGACAACACATCATGGGGACTCATTAACGGTGATGAATTTACGCCTAGGCCTCAGAGATCCGGGCCTCCAAGGAAAAAGTTCAAAAGTACCAAATACCCTTCACATACCTAAGCCAAGAAAAAAAAATGCTGTTTCTCCATAGCTATAATTTATCACATATGTTTGCACATTGCTACTTTCTACAGAAGTTTCTAACGTCTGTGTCCTAGCAAGAGCAGTGGATAGAGATGATCTGAAAGTACATGTTTAAAATGACAGCGACTGTTCGGTGTTACTAAACTCGTCAATTGTCATTAAACAAACAATTTTTTTTTTATCTCTGCCTATCTATACGTATAGACAATTTTATAAATCAGACCATTAAGAACCAATGCACGGTATTTCCCTTATCGACGAACAAGTTAATTAACATAGTTCACAGTGAATTCTTGTTTATGAAGAACTTCAAAACCAATTACTGACAGGAACTAAGATGTTTAAGCCAATGCAAACGTAATGAGCAGGCTCTCGGATAATATGTTAAGGCAATTTATTCGAATGCAGGTTTTTATTTATCAATTATCCGAACGTTACTTGATTGCTGTCGATCGATTTAAGGCCTTAATAACATTCGTTTTATGACCAATTAAATAGTCAGATTGTGGATTTGTTAAATGAGATGTAGAGAATTTAATGTCCGTATCGTGATTATTGATCTATGGACGAACTAGTTCATAATAGCCTTATTATCGCATCACAATACCATCACCTTGATACATAACTTCAGTCGTATTTATAGTCAGAATTCAGTTTTTGGTGTCAGTGACATCTGCATAACAAGGTCACCAACAAATTGTGTAACATTTGTGATGTGCTTTGTCTTTAGCGCCATCTTATGCTGCTAAGAGTAAATTAAGCCTTGCTTAAAATATAACAGATGGCGCTAGTGTACCTTGCATATTTTTTGGTTTCGTAAAATTTAACTAGAAACTTGATTATAAATTTTTGATCGAATATTTCTTCAGCAATTGTCTTATTATAACTATAATTTCCAGGTCGCCCTCCACCCCGCTTGAGCTGGTATTCTGGCAGCAACTTGGTAGACGCATCTGATGCAGACAGTGACATTCCCTCGGTGAGGGAAAATGAGCTTTACCTGCCTTTGACACGGGCCAACGCGGGTTCGATATCCTGCAGAGCTAGTAACACAAATTTAGCGCCACCTGTTGAGTCTAAACTGGATATTGAACTATATTGTGAGTTCTCTTTTGCTCTGCTTTAAATGTACGTCTGAAATTCAAAGCGTTGCGTTCCTTTTTTTTATTAAATAAACATCTAAATCATAAAAAAATATTCAAAATCTGTCTTATTTTAAAATTCCATAATGCACACGCAACAAATATGTAAAAGAACTGAAGACATTATTAATTTGTAACGATAAGATTAAATCAGTTCTACTGATTGTAAATTTGATTTTATAGCCACAATTAATTAGATCGAATCGTTGAAATGTGCGGTTTGAAACTATAGCTTCATCTCTAAATAGTTAGTGTTATATTTATTCAACATTTATTCGACCGTTAACAAGAATTTGTCTTCCAATATCAATAGCTCTGTGTGCTTAGAGTGAGTTTTTAGAGTTTTCTATAGCGTAAAATGAATGGATGAAAATTTGTATGGAGTTGGAAAAGCGCCCCTAGCGGAAATCGTACGCAAACGCTCCAACTCCATACAAACTCGAATTAACTTTTACGCTATCGAGAACGTAAAAAAACTCGCACTAAGTACACTGATGGAACAGCGCCCTTAGCGGCAAATCTAGCCAAACGTTCTAATTCCATTCATATTCGAGTTAACGTTTACGCTATCGAGAGCGTTAAAAACTCGCACTAAGCACACTGCTTCGACATTCCAGTGCCGGCGTACAACGTGTCCATCCACTGGGTGTGGGGCACGGCGGACGGCGTGCTGCGTGCGGGGCACCCCGTGTTGGCCCAGTGCACCGCGCCCGGCTCCTACCCGCAGCCCGACCTGTCCTGGTGGCTGGACCAGAAGCACTTGACGCGACATAGCAATCAGGTACGGGACTACCCGCTGTTTTCTGCTGAATACCCACCTATATTGAATACTAGCGGCACGCACCGGCTCCGCTCGGGTCTTTAACAAAAATTTCAACGACATTTGACGTTGTTTTATTTTTTTAAATAAAAGAAAACTTATTACGGCATAACTATAATAGTTAGACATAATATGCTGTCGCGACACTTTTTGTAAATAATAATGTGTTCTACAAAGTCGTAGTACATTATTTTATTCTATCATCAATAGTTTTCGCAGGGCACGCGATGTAAAGAATATTTTAGGTAATTTTTTTACACCTTGGGTTACATTATTGGAGTTTTAGTAAGGATCCCTAATTTTTTTCAAAAAAGATAGCCTATGTCACTCTGGAATAGTCTAGCTTCCAAACAGTGAAAGAATTTATCGAATCGGTTCAGTAGTTTCGGAGCCTATTCAATACAAACAAACAAACAAATCTTTCCTTTTTATAATATTAGTATAGACAAAACAATAAGTTACTAAGTAGTGTTTAAGTGTTAAATGGGACTTTTTGGCGGGAACGCGAGGAGTGAAGTTGTGTGATTTGTTTTATTTTGTCTATTTAGTGCTTCTTCAGGTTTAAATGTGTAATAACGGTGGTTTATTAACTGTTTAATATCTGTGAAAGTGCACAAATGTGGGAAAATAAAACGAAGCCGCTGGACGTAACTTCTCAGGATCCTCCAAAAAGTCCACTGAAAAAATCACAGTAAATGACCACCGTTTTACTGAGATTATATTTCATCCCGTATCATCTCATCTCATTTTATTTAATTTCATCCCAGTTGATTAATATCTCAAATTAGTCATATTCACTTTATTTCATTTCATTTCACGTCATATTATCATTTTTCATAAAAATAAGAATATAATTTAAAATAAGACATGACTTAAAGGTCTTAGTTACCAGGTCATAAAATTCCTTTAAAAAAAAGCGTTAAATGAAAGTACGGTCAATAAAAGTAAATCCGGTGCCAAGTGACTACTAGAGACCATAATCATCACTAAGTGATTGATTACCTCTACCCACCTCGTCGATTACCTTGCAAAAATCAAATTTTCAACGTCTTGTCGTCAGCTATCAGAGTAGCTCCCCCCACCCAGTATACCTTAAGGCTTAACAATGAATACCTCGCTGTACACATCCAGAGTTGGGTGAGCTCATCCAGCACGGCGATATCGTATCTCGAGCTACATCCGTCGGTGGGCGACGACGGCGCTACGTTAGCGTGCGTGGCCACCAACCACGTGATGGCTCCCAGTCGAAACTCCAAGGCGGATGTCATCACCCTTAACGTCACATGTGAGTTGTCCATCAATTATTACACGTAAACAAACGAACCGTAGTGATTAACCATCAGACACAGCCCACTGAGTTTCTCGCCGGATCTTCTCAGTGGGTCGCGTTTCCGATTCGGTGGTAGAGTCGTCGAAGCACTGCTCTTGCTAGAGCCAGTGTTAGAAAAATGTCTCTAGGTTAGAGCCCCGTGAGCTCACCTAATCGTTCTGTTATAACCCTAGTATGAAGGCTATTTGGCTGACAGCCCTAACCAAGCTACACGATCAGCATTCACGAGCTCTCCTGTTCCGTCCGCCCCGCAAACGGGCAGTCTTCTGCCATCTCCCGACCTGATAAGTCAGTCTTCTCCTATCCCCCGACCTGAGCGGTCGACTCTCAACTCTAAATCAGTGCGCGTGACTATCATCGGACCTCCATATCTTTGTATTTCTTTTTTTTTTTTATTTAAGTGGCGAAACCCGCTATAACAGTTCGGTGAATCTAGTATGACCCCTCGAGGTCACTAGAATAGGTAGGCAACCAACAAAAAAAAAGTGATTAATTAGGATACGCGACAACTTCAAGAGTACCAGATCAGAAAGTCAATGTAAGCTTCATTCTGTGAGCGTTGGTTTTGTTCTTTGAACAATTGTCTAACCCCCTTTTCTTTCAAACTTAGTATTACTAAGAAATGCTTCATTTACTAGGGTCTGTTTGAGTTTAAAAACGCACGCCTCATTGAAGTCAACAATGATAAAGCCGTTGAATTTGTACGATTTCAGATAGTCCATTACTAGAAGTAGTTAGAGTGGGTGACGGAAAACTAAATGAGGTGGTCGAATTGGATCCTCTGCACTTGGAATGCGAGGTCAAAGCAAATCCGCCGGCTTACAAATTTATATGGTATTTTAATGTAAGTAACTGTTGAATATTATATTTAAAACATTTCAATAATGTAATGTACTTTTATTGTTTAATAAAGTTTTCGTCTCAATAACAAAGTTTCATTTATAATAATAAACGAGGATTTTTAATGATAAAGGAATGTCCATTGTACCACTGCTACGCATGCGCTAAATTCGCACCACAATTACTATAATCATGTACTGACCGCACGTTGGATTCTTCAGGATTGCACCAGCAGTAACTCAGGTGGTTATTTCGAAAAACCAATCCACTATTACACAAGAAAACGCTTTTGCCTTCCAAAATAATAAATACCGCAAAATAATAAAACCAACAGTGTGCTCAGAGCGAGTTTTTTTAACGTTCTCGATAGCGTAAAAGTTAACTCAAATTTGTATGGAGTTGGAACAGGGCCCCTAGCGGCAAACGTACGACAGACACAGTCTTTTTTCCGTCTATAAAAATCGCGCTCCGCAAATACAAAACTTTACACCGCTAATTTCCCTCAAGCAGCCAATATTGTGCCTCATAATTACGTCTCAATTGCAGGATAGTGAAATAAAATCGAATAGCGTGTGGGGGGAGAATGTTACCAGCCAAGTATTGTACGTTGAGGAAGCGACCAGGGAACACGCCGGCCGATATTCGTGTGTCGCCGTGAACTCTATCGGCGAAACTAGAGCCGAAAGCTTCACTGTGACCGTGCTTTGTAAGTACATTTCCTATTAACACACTTAATGTCAACTTCACGGCATCGTAAAGGATCGGGAGGGCCAAATAAACAGCGCGTGGCATGATCAATCTATTCAAATTAATAGCGCGAACCCTAATCCAACACTTGATATTATAATCGCTAATTTACGTATATGGTCATGTCCGTCACGTAAAGTTATCGCAACAGTATGCATAAAAAAACTTAATTTAACCCACAGACACAGCCCGCTGAGTTTCTCGCCGGATATTCTCAGTGGGTCGCGATTTCGATCCGGTGGTAGATTCTGCGAAGCACGGCTCTTGCTAGGGTTCGTGTTAGCAACGTCGTCAGGTTTGAGCCCCGTGAGCTCACCTACTAGTTAAGGTTATGCTGAAATAGCCTCTCAAGGCTATCAGCTTAGGTAGGAATAAAAAAAAAGTAAACCTATGTATGTACTCGACCATATACATCACCAGATTAATCACGGTGCCGTGTTGTTGGCACAAAATGTCTTAGACACTTATTGAATGTCTAAGAAGCCTCCGTGACGACTGAAGCGCGCAGAACCAATCGTCCGTACATCACAATAACGAATACAATATATATGTACCCTCAATTGAATCTTTGTATAGATTTCCTACATCCACGTCTGTACGGGCCAGCGCGCACATCATATTGCATACCGATGCACTTTACATTAAAGTCACTCATTTTCCATTCAGTTCGTGTACCGCCATCAGCAAGGCGTCGCGTACTCGCATAATGTCATTTTTATCATATAAATAGTCACAATCAGTGTAAGCATATCAATAAACAATTACTCAATATTGGAGTTGTTATCATTATCACAACAGAGGGTTGTGTGGACAAACCGTACAATGTCTGATCTCTGGGCATCTTTGTCGAATCAAAATCGGTTAAGACCCCCAATAATATTTTCGACTAGATAATGGATATTAATTTCAGACCCACCGGAATGCTCCCACCACGGGATAAGATTAGTTAAAGAAGCTTTAAGCTGCAACGTCAAGGCCTTACCGGCGCCAGACACGTACCTGTGGCATATAGAGCCTTCGGATTCGCTGGAGCAGCGCCTCACGACCGGCTCTCGTCTTCTACCTCTCGACCAGATCACGGGCTCCCTTGATAGAAGTTTGAAGGCTAGTTGCGAAGCGAGCAACGGTATAGCCTCGCAGGAACGTGCCTGTGAGAGGACCTTCTCCTTCGAGCAGCTGAGGCCGCGACAGCCTCAGCAGTGCGATCTCGCGTTTGAACACGGCGAGTTCCACATTAGATGTGTCCCAGGTTGATATAATTAATTTTCTTTCATATTTTCTTTAGCAAGTATTGTTTTCATAGCTCACCGTTTGTTGTAATTATAAAACAAAGGACGACCATCTTACTCTTTAAAAATAGCAGAAATAGACTGGAAAGTGGTACCATTCCGTGCAGGCTCAGTAAAAAAATCTCAGTAAAATGGTGGTCATTTATTGAGATTTTTTCAATGGACTTTTTGGAGGATCCCCAGAAGCTACGTCCAGCGGCTTTGTTTCATTTTCCCACATTTGTGCACCTTCACAGATATTAAACAGTTAATAAGCCACCGTTATTACACATTTAAACCTGAAGAAACACTAAATAGACAAAATTAAACAAATCACACAACTTCACTCCTCGCGCTCCCGCCAAAAAGTCCCAGTCTGGTATGCGTTTTTATGAGCAGCACAGAGAAAAAACTAAATATGGAATAAGGATTTTGTTAGGATTCATGTAAGGTGTACACAAAGAGCCAATATAGCCTATCTATTTATATAGTTTATCTATTTATGACAGCATTATGGTACCTTATTTTTTGTCCCTACTAAAAACTAAGCAAATTTGGCTAGCGCGGTATTGAAATAATTTAAATCCACCACTAATGACATCTCGTATGTTATAATCTGTTTGGCATTGCAGAATCGATTTATAAAACTAAATATTCTTAATGATAATCATTTCGGAACATATCTCGCGAGGTGTTTCGATTTACTTTGATGAGAAATGTATTTACCTACATTGCAGTCGAAAACGCAACGTACTACGAAGTGTCCGTATGGAAACTATCGACGAGTAACAGCTCTTTAGTCCTCGAGAAACGTGCCTCAATGGGCTTCGGGTCCAGTCAGGCTCTGTCTTCTACGGGAAGCACGTGGCTCGTCAGAGCTGGGCTAGGGAAGCTCGGTGCTGGCGACGAAGCGGGCGCCTTGGCCTGCAATAGATACGGATGCTCAAAGGCTTTGCTGTTGAGGCCTAGTGAAACCCTGCTCAAAGCTGCCTCGCCCCCTTGGTGGAATGGTAAGTTTGAATTTGACATAAGCACCATACATGTCTTACTGTAGTAGGGTAAAAGCTCTCACATTCTACCAGCTGTGGCTACCGAAATTTGGGAACCACGACTCGAACGCCCTCGTTAACATCTCGACATATGGTCGTAACCTCAGTTTTATTGTAACCACAGGAATTCTACTCTTTAACCTGAAAATGTGGCACTGGACTTGGCGAAAATATTTAAAAAACGGGATTTTTAACTCTCATAGTGATTTTTTATTAAATAATCGACAAGAGCCAATTACCTAACTTGAGAAATTAAAATAGAAAAAAAACACACACACAATCTAAGAGTTTGATAGTGTTTTCGTCCCGCGATGTATCCGGGCTGAATGACAAAGGGAGCCTAGGAGTAGAAGAGACTCAAGAGAAAGTAGAAGAGACAAGATATTCTCGGTGAATCGCGATTCAGATACAATAGATTCAGCGTAACTCTGCTCTTGTTAGGGCTAGTGTTAGCAAGTTCTCGCTGATTTAGTCCCGTGAGGACGCCTATCAAGTCGTTGAATTAGGAATAGCCCCTTAGGCTAAAAGCGATTAAGTAGGAAAGACTTGTTTACAGCGAACAGTACACGATAACCGTCTCTTTCAGTGCTATTATCGAAGGAAGTGTGCATCCCACTGGTGGCTGCGGTTCTCCTTGTGTTGTTTGCTGCGTCCTCGGCGGCAGCGCTGCGGGCGGCGCGGCGGGCGCGTACCAAGCCGCCCGTCATACAGGTGCTACAACTTGATGACGTCACCAGGAACTTTCTAGACAATCTACCTGGTACTTATCCAAATCGATTATATTATGCTGTTTTTGGATACGTTTTTAAGCTATTGCATAGTTTTTATGGCGGGCTTTGAGCGCGGCGACCGAATCAAGAAATTCCGTAACGAAAATAAAACCTTACACCCCCCTCTCCGCCTACCATGTAGCTCGCGATCAACACATTCACACGTTGCGCTTGTGTAGTGTTTGTGAATAAGCGTGCGGCGTGACGTCGCACTGCATGAGCATCCAGAAAAGTCTGCCCATCTCTCTCTCGCGCGCTCTAACTTATGAGTGTGAAGGGGACAGTTAATGTTTTGCTTTTGTTAATGTTTTTAAGCATAGCGTGGTCTTATTTTATTATTGTTTTAATATTAAATTATTATTGTCTAATTATATTTGCATAAGTTGAAAAAAAATGCTATGCAATAGCTTTACCGCGGCAGTCCCCTAGTGCCACACGTGTTTTTTTTTCTTACCTATTCTAATAACCTCAAGGGGTTATTCTAGATCCGCCGAACTAGTAGGTGAGTTTGCGGGGTTCAAGTCTGACGTTATTGCTAACACTGGCCTTAGCAAGAGCAGTGCTTCGCAAAATCTACCACCGGATCCGAAACGCGATCCACTAAGAAGATCCGGCAAGAAACTCAGTGGGCTGTGTCTGAGGGTTAATTTACTCGCCGAGCCCTTCGTCGCAAGCGACGGGTTCGACGAGAACGATGAATGGATGGGAATGAAGTACGACCTTAAAAAGTACCACATACGGGCATTTCAATAAGATTACGACTCTATCTAGTGATTTTAGAATAGTCAATTTATTGTTATTGCTATTGTCGGCAAACGAGCATACGGGCCAATTGACAGTGAGTGGTTACTGTCACTCATGAGCGTCAGCAATGTCAGGGGCAGAGCCAAACCGTTGCTTCCTGAATATTTGTACAAATTTTGTATTTCTTTGCACAAATGTCTTTAATTTTTCTATTTCAACCTACCCACACCTGTATTACCTAACTTAATAAGCTTTATCTTTGCGTGCTCACTGCGGATATTTCACGAACGGCTTCTTTACATAACAAAGTTGACACTAGCCATGCTCTTGGGAAAAAAGTTTTTTTTTTATTTGTTTTTTTTTTAGAAGTTAATTTTTGCATACGATACTCTAGCAATAAATCGAATTCATATTATCAAAAAAAATTGTCGCTTGTGGTATATGAGATGTAAGAGTGACGACGTTACAGAGCACAAACTGCAAGCGTCGTGCAGTCTGCGGTCATGCAGCAGCGGGTACTCGGAGGGCTCGCAGCGCTGGGGACCGCCGCCGCCCGACGTCACCCTCACGCTGCACAGAGAGAGCGCCGTGTGAACAGTGCGCTTAGTGCGAGTTTTTAACGTTCTCGATAGCGTAAACGTTAACTCAAATTTGTATGGAGTTGGAACGTTTGCCTACTTTACCTTTTTTTTTACTTTTTACTTTGCCTTTTTTACCGGTGGCAGGACCTCTTGTGAGTCCACGCGGGTAGGTACCAACGCCCTGCCTCTTTCTGCCGTGAAGCAGTAATGCGTTTCGGTTTGAAGGGTGGGGCAGCCGTTGTAACTATACTGAGAGCTTAGAACTTTGAAACTTTACGTTGTAGATGTCTATGGGCTCCAGTAACCACTTAACACCAGGTGGGCTGTGAGCTCGTCCACCCATGTAAGCAATAAAAAAAATAAAATAAAAACGTTTGCCGCTAGGGGCGCTGTTCCAACTGCATACATATTTGAGTTAACTTTTACGCTATCGAGAACGTTAAAAAACTAGCACTAACTGATGTTCAGTTTTACGTATCGATGGCGTTAACGTACGCCACGATTATTGTGTATCCCGGAACCCGAGAAGGAACCGGTCATTGACCTTTGAGTGTGGGGCAGGGATAGCCAAATATTTTCAAAATCGGTTCGGTTTTCGTTGACTTGTTTAGTTTTAGTATCTTACGCCGAATTTTATGTACGAAAACCGTAAAAGTTTCGTAAAATGGAAAATAAAAAAAAAACAGAACGATTCGGTGTTTCAACATAGGAAGTCCTGTATTTTTATAAATTAGCTCGTTTTGTTGTATCAGCATCCTGGGAATATGTCGCGATGCCGCTATCAATATTCAAGAAAGACATAATACTCCTCAACGAATAAAGAAAGTTCTCGTGACAAAAATATAAAACAAAAAAAAATATCTATCAATTCGGACGTGTTCTTTTAAAAATCTGTGGAACCTGGATTATTTCAAACTCAAATCGTGACCCACATTAAACGTGTCCAGTGAATGTTGTTATATTCACGATCAGCCAGTTTTTATAGAATAAGTTCTTGAGAATGGGCACTGAAAACCACCAGACAGTGTGCATACTCTTCTAGCGTTGATAATAACTGTGAAGAGCTTATCTACTTACTTTGATCATGCCTAAACGCGTAGCTACAAATATTACAAGCGCGTAGTTACAAAATGCAATAACATTTTTCTCAGTCACGTTAATATTCAAGGTCATATTTAGTTGCTAAATAGTTAATTAAAAGTGAAATTTATTGTTGTTGTTATTAAATTCCGTAATACTGCGACAGATTAATTAAATGAATTCGGAAGCATTTGAGTCGTCTATTATCAAAGGTGGCAAATCTGTGCATTTGGACAAAAAAAATTTATTGATATTTCAATACAGATTGATTTAAATATAATCGTCTCCTTCAAAGAATACGGTTCAAAACCTGCATTTAATAAAGGTTAATACTTAACCTGTTATTTATCTAAGATGTCGTTCAGAAGAGTTTTGTGACTGCCAATGTCAATAATTCGTTTTTCTGATTTACCAATAATTATCCAAAAGTCACATTGCCGGCTTTGATAATAGTCGACTCATTTGGCAAAATCTAGTTACATACTGGTATAATATCACCATTATATTGGCATATAAGAATAAACAATATATTTTTTTTAATTCGCCTTCTAGTCAATGTGTTTTAAGGTAGGCGATGTGCGTATCTACTTAATCCAATAAAGTTCTTTTGAGATAAGTATTTAAGTTCAATTTTCTTCAGTAAACGACTCGTAAATTATATTTTAATGTGCAATTTATTTAAGCCTTACTTAAATTCTTGATAAGTTTAGATATTTGTCCGCCGATAATCTAAATGAGACAAGAATCCTTACGAAAAAATAATCCAAACGACAGTCAACCTGACAGGGATACCTATAGCATGGATTAAAAATGGATATTTTAATTCTATGTGAATAATTACCATTTATATTTTTGCATTAGCACCCTTACCACATTATGTGTTATGTTTTTTCAATAGGAAACTCATAGAAGTAATATGTTTACTCTAAGAAGAAACTACATAATGTTAAAAACTATGCTATGTAAGTTCTTTTTTTCTACGACAGATGGCGTTTTTTTAAATTTTTTTCATGCAGACTTATAAATCGAAAACTATTTTGAGACAAGTTAAAAAATAAGACAAATAATACTTGAATGTTTTATTTAAAAAATGATCGATGAGATAAAGTTGGTAACTTCAAATATTGTTTTGCGCAGGTACGTGTAAGATCTGCCCATTACCAATACCGCTTATTACTACCGCGAAACAAACAACCGTAATACCATTCAATAGACACTTCTCTATCTCATGTCAGGAGGCAGGTGTTCGCATTCACATTGACATGTATTGACATGACAATGCCCAATTACCACTTCATAACCGCGTGAGTTCGTTCACTCGTCTTAGTAAAAGCGAATTAAAATTGTCATGAAATTTAATAGTGAAAACTTTTTTTTGTAGGTAATACAATGTCGTCTTTGACTTAATTCTGCTATGATTTCTGTGCAATAATTATGTAGGTTGTTAACTATGGGCTTTCAGTTTATTTTTCGTTTACAAAGTTATTATTTTTGTATAAATTAAAATATCTTGATTTATTTCCTAAAGCGGTGCTACTCTATAATGTATGAATTAAACAAATATGTTTCTTATTCTTTTAAACTAAGACCATTGATTGAAAAGGATTTTAATGTATGTAACATAAAACAATAATGAATTTGTCAAATTTATATTGTATTTTGATAAATTTAATAACATAAACTTTCGCATTTATTATTGTTAATGCATTTAAATGCAGAGATACCTGCTTATCAGAAATATATGGGTAAGACAATTTGTCTATAACATTATTAACGTAGGTATGTAATTTAGTATTTAAAATGGTTTTGAATAGAATTAAGTTTAATACAGATTATAACGTAAGATTAAGATGAAAAATAAATAATTTTAATCTATGGCTGATTTATTTTATCCCTATTATGTAAACGCGTGTATTATTCCGTAAGTCAGGGTTGTCAAAAATGCTGCCCACGTATAATATTTGTGAGCCTGGTTACACGTATTAAATATTATCATGTCGCTATAAAAAGAGATTAATTCTAATCTATTATAGAGTTCAATTTTCAATAAAAATATCGGCTAGTTTTCCCTTTGAATATTTACAGTTCCATTACGTTTTTGTGACCCGTTCATATCATATATGTTATGACCCGTCAACTTCCAACAACTTTTTCCGATTGGCTCATTTTCAATTAAACAAATAGTACCTAATTAGATTCACTAAGAAACTATACGAAAGCTTTGCCGAAGACAGTTTAAATAAATTTACAATATTCAACTATTTCCTAAATAAATTTTGAGCATTTTGTTATTGCTTTTGTTTTTTGTTATTGCATATTACGAGAACCTGTTAATTGGTTCTAAGTGGATAATATATGATCAATACAAATTATAGTAATAAGAAAGACAATACACTAATTTCTTCACCAGCTTTATCTTCGTCTTCCATTCTGTGTACGGCTGACCTTTGTCCTCATTTAATAATTCTCCGTGCTAAGAGGGTTTGCGAAGCACAAAACGCAGGACCATACTACTGATTTTACGGTGACCACCGGTATAAATTAATTTATAGGTTACGCTAATGCTGTTACGCTAACGTACACATTAAGATGTCTACCAGCCCATCTTTGACATACGCTACGTCATACTTCGGTTCATCGGAGATAATAAAATACTTTGAAAGAGGAGACAGAGTTGCGAAATCGATATTGTAACGTTTTGAAGGACGGATTGCAAAATCGATATTAGTATTTAATTCAGAGTGGATCAGTGACTGAATTCGTTGCATTTCAAATTTTTTAACTAATATTCGTTGAATACAAAAATCGAATATTATTCTGTAATCAATAGAAGTTCTTCTTGATGCTGAATTTATTAAAATGTTTTAGTAAGAATTGGAAGTGTTTTTTTTAAATTAAATGTCTGGAAGAAGTCTCTATTATTATTATTTTTTTTCTCGCCACTTATATTGAGACACGAAGTTGGAGTTTCTATAGTATTGTATATAGCAATATTGCTGTTAAGATTAGAACCTACTTTGCTACCAAAATAAATAGAATAATGAAATCTATCACAACTATCAAGGTGTATTTGGCAGGGATACTTTGGAAAGGAGAAGGTATTTAAAAAGATAATACATAACTAGAAGTGACTTGTGCCAATAACCCCTGCTCCAAATTTACCTAGATGTCATCATGTCCCAAAAAAATGTAAACCCAAAATTACTTTCTTTTTTTTTATGGCTTAGATGGGTGGACGAGCTCACAGCCTACCTGGTGTTAAGTGGTTACTGGAGCCCATAGACATCTACAACGTAAATGCGCCACCCACCTTGAGATATAAGTTCTAAGATCTCAGTATAGTTACAACGGCTGCCCCGCCCTTCAAACCGAAACGCATTACTGCTTCACGGCAGAAATAGGCAGGGTGGTGTTACCTACCCGCGCGGACTCACAAAAGGTCCTACCACCAGTAAATTAGTAAATTACCAGTAGTAAATTAGTTTAGTAGTTATATTCTATTCCAATTACGAAGTCCCATTTGACAGATGTTATTATTACGTTATTATGTGTGTGAATTAATTGTATAATGATTTAGATTTATTGTGTATTTTTAAATGATAATTTACGACCATTAACAAAATATGGTTATTATTTCAAATTATGCGGAAAGTGAGGAGTTACGTTCTAAGAAGCGTCAAAAGGGACTTCGTCATTGGAATAGGGTATAGTTAGTGATGTGAGGTTTATTGGAAGAAGACGGAGGAGGCGGCGTGTGCGTTTGTTGTTTGTTGCGTGTTGACCTCCATAAACCTCATCGGAGCGGTCAATAAAACACTACGTATAATTACATGTTTATTCGCGTCTGCGACCGCGGTGGTGCGCTGCACGTTGACCACTAACTGACTCGTATGCTGCTCATTACTATATGCACGATAACTGCATAGTAAGCTAAGCGGGGCGGGGTATCATTCCCCTACAGTGATATTTAGCTTAGTAGTAAAATATATATTTTTTTATTTATTGTTATTTATATGCTATATATTATTTTTAAATGGAACAGCCAAATAAAAAGCCTAAACGGTTAATATTGTATTTTAATATTAAACGAAACAAAAATGAAATACGAAACACGCATATACAGTATTCATCTAAAAAAAATTACACCTAAATGACTAGTGGAAGACTAGGGTATTATTACAAATTAAAACTAAATTTGGAGTTTGCATCTTGTCACAAACAGCTTTAGGGATGTCCCCCCGAACTTGCCTTGAAATTGTTACATTGTTACAGCAAAACGTAAAAAAACTCACCAATCAACAATCAATCTTAGAATCTCGTCCAGTACAATGGTTATATTAAAATGACTATACATAAGGAACTAGGTAATTGAACTTTAAAATTATCCGTCTCTTAACAAAGCGAGATCTAACTATTGACCGATGTTATTCTTGCAACTTCACTGTTAGCCAAAAATTAAAATAAACATCAAATAAATCGATTATAAAAATAAAACACTTACAAAATTAAGTATCGCTATTAAAATAACTATTACGAAGAAAATTTAGATTCCCATCGAGGAGACGTTGTCTTCAGCCGCACCAGGTCACCTCGGAGTCGAACAGTCTTGGCGGATGTATGGCGGAATGGCCATGGTGAGGCTGCGGCGACCCGTGCAAGAGCTCACACATGAAGCTTATGTACGTAATCGCCAACCTTAAGGTCTCGATGCGAGAGAGACGTTTTTCGTATGCGAACGTCGGTACCTGAAGATTAGACAAGATTAAACCGCCTATTACTTAATAACCGATTAAAAATTCTCCTCTATGGTACCTATATTAGATTGGGAAATGAAAATCAGTGTGCTTAGTGCGAGTTTTTTAACTTCTCTATCTCTAACAAGGCATTAAAAATGCTGACTGCCTGACGCCAGTCACGTCCGCCCTCGTTCCATTTCTTATCTTTTATTTCTATCGAATCACCTGTCAAGTCTCTATCTTAGTCTATGTCTAGTCGTTGTAGGTCTAATGTCCTGTCAAAGAGGTTGCACGCCACGACAGGAGTCTGGTAGCGAGAACTCTCAAATGGAATATGATTAGGTAGTGTTTTTTTTTCTTTTTTTCCTACCTATGTTGATAGCCTTGAGAGGATATTTCGGCTTCACTCTAACGTGTAGGTGAGCTCACGGGGCTCAAATCGGAGTGTTGCTAACACCGGGCCTAGCAAGAGCAGTGCTTCGCAGAATCTACTACCAGATCGGAAACGCGACCCACTGAGAAGATCCGGCGAGAAACTCAGTGGGCTGTGCCTGTGGGTTTTTTTTTATTGCCCTTGTAGGCAGACGAGCATACGGCCCACCTGATGGTGAGTGGTTACCGTCGCCCATGGACTTCAGCAATGCCAGGGGCAGAGCCAAGCCGCTGCCCACCGCTTAATACTCTCCACAAGCCTCTTTTGCAGAAGGACATGTCATAGCGCTCGTTAATTCGCTCGAGGAGGGTGACCGGTGCTTGTGGTGCCTGAGTAGTGAAAGCACGTACCTTCCTACGCAGTTTGTCGAAGGCCTCGTTCAAGTTGAACATCCTGCGTCGCTCCCGTATGTTGGCGGCGCGGCGTTGCGCGACGGAGGCCACGCGCCGCCGCGGCTTCTTGTTGCTCGGCGTGGCGCGGGCGACGCTGCGCCCACAGCCGGCCGCCGACCAAACTAACATACGTTGATTACACAAAAGGTTTTTGAAGTGAAACTTCTTAAACGACTTCCAACAAGGTTGCGTAAAAAGTTTAACGCTACTGTGGAATAGAAAGAGACAGAGCGAGAGTGAGTTTGTGGAACTCGAACGCATGTGCGTAGTATACCTGTTACAGGCCAGCGCGAGCGTTAGCAAAGAGTAACGTCCAATATTTTAAAGAACTATATTATAAATCATTTATTTGTTTTTCTACCTATAGATAAGTTAAAATATATATAATATAAATGTTGAAGATGTCTGCATCTCTTATACACAGCATTCCCTATTACAAGAGCAATCTGATTTAAGAATGAAAAATGAGGAAAACCACAATACTACAAATCAAAAAAGAAGTTTCACTTCATTCACGTGCACCAAGTTGCATGCGTACGGTTTTTTTTTATTTTTCCCTACTTACTCGCTGGGCTATTCCAGATTCTCGTGGACGGGTATGCTTACAGGCTCCACCTGACAGAATAGGCTAACACTAGCCCTAGCAAGAACAGCGCTTCGCAAAATCTACCATCGGATCGGAATCGCGACCTACTGAGAAGATCCGACGAGAAACTCAATGGGCTATGTCTATGGAACAACAGCTATAAAAATCATTTTTTATAGAGATAATTCACTCAGCGCTCGTCAATGACCTCAATATTTGTTTCTACTTTTTTACTATGATTATTCCTGCTTTTAGCGACTACTGTAATGATAGCCCTAGGTATGAGAGTAAAAAACGTAGGTCAATGCGAGCGTGGCATCGTGAACAATGTCGCCTTCCTTGAATCTAAGCTTCAGTATCATTGCAATAGCTAATTCTTCTTGCTCTTATCGTTCGAGTCTACCATACGTCATCTCTGCACTAATAATCTTCTCTCGTATGTCTTTCACACAGTACATCCAAGACGTTTAAGGGGACCTCGCATCACCGTCTGCTTTCGTAACTAGGGCGTTTTAAAGACATTAACAAGTTAAGATTTACTGATGGTAGGACCTCTTGTTAGTCCACACGGGTAGGCACCACTTCCCCGCCTATTTCTGCCGTGAAGCAGTAATGTGTTTCGGTTTGAAGGGTGGCGCAGCCGTTGTATATACTGAGAACTTTGTCTTAAAGTGGGTGGCGGCATTTACGATGATGTCTATGGGCTCCAGTAACCACTTAACACCAGTTATAGTATACGAGTTCCAAAGTACCACGAACCACATACCCCGCTCAGAAATATCCGCTTAATTACAGAAATGTCCGATCCTTTGTCGTTTCTTCCATCGCTTGCCTGTCCGTGAGCTCTATTTTCCTAAAGCAATAAAAATCACACAGCTACGCTATAACAAATAATTTAATGGTCCAATTCTTACCGAGGTCGGCCGGTGGAAAAGCCAGGATATCGGGGTAAGGCACCGGAGCCGGCGGCGCGTCCCACAGGGGCCCGTATGGTGACACCTCACTGCCCTAAACGCAAAGAACCTTAATAACTTCTAGAATATTCACGAGAAACTGCCTACAAAGTAATATTCCGCGAGTCACTCACTATACAACTTTCAATTTTCAATTCAATTCAAATTATTTATTTGCCAAATACTTTTTTTTTATTGCTTAGATAGGTGGATGAGCTCACAGCCCACCTGGTGCTAAGTGGTTACTGGAGCCCATAGACATCTACAACGTAAATGCGCCACCCACCTTGAGATATAAGTTCTAAGGTCTCAAGTATAGTTACAACGGCTACCCCACCCTTCAAACCGAAACGCATTACTGCTTCACGGCAGAAATAAGCAGAACTGTGGTACCTACTCGTGCGGACTCACAAGAGATCCTACCACCAGTAATTACGCAAATTATAATTTTGCGGGTTTGGTTTTTATTACACGATGTTATTCCTTCACCGTGGAAATCAATTGTGAACATTTAGTAGCATTTCATTAGAAAAATTTGAACCCGCCTGTGAGATTCGAACACAGGTGCATTGCAAGATACGAATGTACCGGACGTCTTATCCTTTAGGCCAAGATGACTTCATTTTAGTCTTAAATTATTAAGTATGTATTTTTTTTTATTTCTCTTTTCCCATCCTAAATTTATCACTGCAGTGTGAGCAGTGGCTAGCGGTTTGCTGACTCGCCGTTTCAGCTGCTTGTTTTAGGGCTACCAAACCTATTTCATCTTTCCGTGTATTTTGTTTTCTTATACGTAGTGGTAAGCGCGGTGGGAAAGGATTTTTGCAAATTTAGCTTCAGAGGTGTGAAAACAATAGTAAATTGTAGTTGTACATATTTTTTTTGTACCTAAATGAAATAAGTCGTTTTATTGTTTTTTGAAACAACAAATTTAGAAAATTAAGTGGGGTTACACTATATTTTTTTAAGGAATTACTTCTGATGAAACACGTTAACAAACAGAACTAGGGAAATATCGTGTAGGTGAGCTTATTTCAAAGCCGGATCGCACGTGGCAATAAAGTTATCTGGAAACGCATTGTTAACGAAAACAGAGGTTCCAGACAGTAATGTTCATGATTGATTTCCACGGTGAAGGAATAACATCGTGTAATAAAAATGAAACCCGCAAAATTATAATTTGCGTAATTACTGGTGGTAGGACCTCTTGTGAGTCCGCGCGGGTGGGTACCACCACCCTGCCTATTTCTGCCGTGAAGCAGTAATGCGTTTCGGTTTGAAGGATGGGGGAGCCGTTGTAACTATACTTGAGACCTTAGAACTTATATCTCAAGGTGGGTGGCCCATTTACGTTGTGGATGTCTATGGGCTCCAGTAACCACTTAACACCAGGTGGGTTGTGAGCTGCCCACCCATCTAAGCAATAAAAAAAAAGACGAAATCTGCCCCGGTGGCGGGCGTTTTGATGGTAAAATGGAAATGACGTGATCATCTCAAAAAAATCCTCAGAGCCCTCCCCATGAAACATACGGGACAAAACACAAAGAGAACCGAAGTCCCTCCGTAGACCCAGATTGGCATGTCAATAACACTTACTCCCGAGCTGGACCACACGTGAGCCGTGTCGCTGCCGTATGACATCAGCGGGAAATGAATCTTGATACTTTAGCACACACCGCCAAACGAATACACCACTGCGTCAACAGTGGACGCGTGACCAGCACGAGAGGAACACTGCAATGAACTAAATCAAAACTGATATCTCTACCACAGCCGAATATCATAAGCACAGCGTTATTAAAGTTTTCGTTTAAGCAAAAATCGACCCAAATTCCAGGCGATACAGTACATAATGAAACGGTTTCATCTCGTGCCACCCCAACGGTGACCGGCAACATATTTCTCGATTCCGATTGGTTGTTATAAGGGTGAGTCGAAACATCCCTCGTCCCGATTGGCCGCAGCTGATGCGGTGGGCGGACTATGAAATCCTCGTTCGCAGGATTTCGAAATCATAACGTTATTACATTTTCACTACAGAACCTAACATTGTACGTGAATCGATTGGTCTGAAACGGCTTCCATAGAACTGGATGACTCTTGGTGATTTAAAACAACAAAACAGGCCTCATTCTTGTAATCTCGATTTGAATGAATAAAATATATAATTAATTATATTATATTTATTATAATTTACATTATCTTCACATCTTATTTTCCTAATTGAAATGGCTAGATCCAGTACGGGTCAAACCTCCATTCCTTGAGTCACCGCAGTCTTTTTTTATTGCTATTGAGTTTTCAGTCAATGGTAGCTGATTATCGGCCTGAGTTTCTCGCCTGATCTTCTCAGTGGGTCGCGTGTCCGATCCGGTGGTAGATTCTGCAAAGCACTGCTCTTGCTAGGGTCAGTGTTAGCATCACTCCGGTTTGAGCCCCGTGAGGTCACCTACTAGTTAAGATTACACTGAAATAGCCTCTTAAGGCTATCAACTTAGGTAGGAAAAAAAAAACAAAAAAAAAGATGGTCGGTACCTATGAACTCTTGCAAAGCTAAGAGCACAGTCAGGCTGCAGCGTATCAAATTACTCTTGATAGCTAATCATAGAGCGGACTTTATACATACTTACTTTCAAACCCTGATTTTTTTCTCTACTTATTTGCTGGTAGCCTATGAGTTTATTCCAAATTCGCGCGGACGGTTAGGTGAGCTCAAAAAAAAAAGCTCACGGGCTCAACTAGCCGTAACATCGGTCGGGTTGACGGGAAAATACCACACGGGCGCTCTCCTACCAGCTGATTAGATCTGGTAGACTCCCACTAGCTTTGCCAATAACCGAGGCTATAAAGACCGCCGAGGACAGGAAGGTGTATGGTGCATCAGACGACCAGCGCTTCAACCTACAGCAATGAAGAGACCGACTAAAGAGAGGAGAGCCGTGACCGTCATGACTTACACGAGTGTGGTGTTCGCTCACGCGGCTCGCTCACACATAGAGTGCCTCCAATCTCTACAATCCCGCTTTTGCAGGTTAGCCGTCGGGGCTACGTGGTTCGTGAGGAACGTCGACCTACACGACGACCTTTGAATCGATCCGCAAACACATAAAGTCAGTATCGGAACGTTACTTCAATAAGACTGCGACATGATAATCACCTTATCGTTGCCGCCGCTGACTTCTCCCCGAATCCTGATCATGCAGGAACAAGTAACTGTCGTCGCCCAAGACACGTGTTTACGGATCCATCAGATCCAATCAGTCTTGCATTAGACGCTTTCAGCTCTAACACTAGGAACAGGCTTAGGGACCCCGGTAACCGTACTCGTCGAACTCAACAAAAAGTTCGACGTGTACCTAACCTAACCCGTGCATCAGCCCGCTTAGTTTCTCGCCGGATCTTCTCAGCGGGTCGCGATTCCGATCTGGTAGTAGAATCATTCCCAAAACAACTGCTCTTGAGTTGTAAGGTCTCCTTCGGAGGCGCTCGGGCAGCTGTTAGCAAATCCTACTCCTCCTGGCTGAGCCTTTGCTCGCCCACCTAACCTGGTGAAGCTGAAAAGGCCTCCGGGCCACCAGTAATCTTTCAATCATAAAAAAAAGAAAAAAAAAGGAGCGCCTCCAAAGGAGACCTTACAACTCAAGAGCAGTTTTGGGAATGATTCTACTACCAGATCGGAATCGCGACCCGCTGAGAAGATCCAGCGAGAAACTCAGCGGGCTGATGCATGGGTTAGGTTGCACGTCGACCTCTTTGTCGAGTTCGACGAGTACGGTTACCGGGGTTCCTCAACCTGCTCCTAGTGTTAGAGCTGAAGGTATCTAATGCAAGAAAAACGATCCTGTGGACCGAATGGTCAACAGTCGACGTCGCCCTCTACACGTTATTACGGACCCTCCCGATCCATTAATGGTGCTTTTAGGTACCTCAAGCACCGGTCACCGCCCTTGCCGAGCCCGTCGCTTGCGGGCTCGACGAGTAATAAACTCCGATGTGACAAAAAGTTGACGTGGCGGCATTTATCACAAAATACAAAATTTCATCAGAAAGACAGTAAGCCGACTTCAACGAAACAAAATAGGAACATCATCAATGTAGTCGAAATCAATTATGAATAAAACAAACACTACTCACTGATCTGTGTGCTTAGTGCGAGTTTCTTAACGTTCTCGCTAGCGTAAAAGTTAAGCTAATTTTGTATGCATTTGGAACAGCTCTCCTAGCGGCAAACGTACGCAAACGATCCCATTCCATACAAATAGTATAAGCTAACTTTAACGCTATCGAGAACGTTAAAAAACTCGCACCAAGCCCACAGATCTTGATATTATTTTAATAAAAACATCAAAATCGGTACACCTAGAAAAAAGTACCGAGGTAACCGTACATAAAAAATACAGCCGAATTGAAAATCCACTTATTGGAAATCGATTCAAAATAGAACAAATCCGCTGAACCTGAGTCGCGCTAATGATATTTTCAAGATACTCTTACAGATTATTGTATATGAGTCGTCTATTATCAAAGGTGGCAATCTGTGCATTTGGACAAAAAAAATTTATTGATATTTCAATACAGATTGATTTGCATATAATCGTCTCCTTCAAAGAATACGGTTCAATGCAGGTTGCATTAAATAAAGGTTAATACTTAACCTGTTATTTATCTAAGATGTCGTTCAGAAGAGTTTTGTGACTGCCAATGGAATACAAAGTCAATAATTCGTTTTTCTGATTTACCAATAATTATCCACAAGTCACATTGCCGGCTTTGATACTAGTCGACTCATATTAAGTTACGAACGACATTTTGTCCGTCAGTTGCCGAACAACCACACCCGCTAAATGTAAAATAGGTACTTAACAATGTTCACGATTGACTTCCACGGTTAAGGAATAACTTTGCTTGGAATTATAATTTTCGTAATTACTGGTGGTAGGACGTCTTGTGGGTCCGCACGGATGAGGTCCTACCACCTGTAAGTTTTTTTGTTTTTTTATTTATTGCTTAGATGGGTGGACGAGCTCACAGCCCACCTGGTGTTAAGTTGTTACTGGAGCCCATAAACATCCACAACGTAAATGAGAGTCTATGAGACTTGGCCTTAAGACAGCTTGATATTTTTTTTAAATACAACTTTTCTTTGAAACATTTCAGACACACTTGTCCTAAACTCGACCGCGATAATCTGTTATTAATAATTGCATCAGCGCAGGCGTGACGGAGAGCAGATGGCTGATTCGTTCTCTATCCGCTAAATTGTGGATATTTGTCATTTTTGACGCGGATGGGGTAAAACTGACGAAATAATCGCATTAGACCGATTCACTAGTTTGGGGTGTTTTGGTTTGACGCTAATTAAACCTTCGTCCGCTGACAGCTGCGGACCTAGATTTTTGAATGCTTAATACAGTGATTCTCAACCTTTTTTTGTTGCGGCACATATTTAACGATTTCAAAATTTGGCGGCACACAAAAAAAAAGGTAAAATTTATTTACTTACTACAACACACTACACAAATAGTTTATCAAAAACTTTTAATATACGAAATAAACTAAAATATACTATAATTTTGTTTGTGGATTTAAATATATATTCATGTTTAAAATATTTTTCTTTTAAAATGATATAATTTAATAATATTAACATTATTATATATTCGCAAAATTTGGCGGCACACTTTTGAAATTTGGCGGCACACAAAAGTGCCGCGGAACAGTGGTTGAGAACCACTGGCTTAATATCTACTAGTGGTCCCCTAGTAGTCGAAATTCGACTTTAATTAATTGAAATTATAAGTTTGTACACTATTATGATTCTGTTGTCAAATAGAATACTTCAATAGTCACAGATTACGCCAAGACTACACTTTAGACAAATATAAAATTAAAGACAAACAATATTTAATCTATTGTTAATTTGATCACAGACTTAAACATTAAGAAAAGTTTGACAATAAACAAATATTATGCATGCGTGTGTGTGTCAAATACATGGTAGTGTGTGTAATGTTTTTTTTTATTGATTTAATGTATTTTTTATGCATAAATTAAGAAAATATTAACATTCTGCACTCCTTCTCTATATTCTCTATAAGCGTGAGAAATTTCATGCTCCTCCGTCTGCGCAATTTACGTAAAAAGGGATACAAAGTTTTTGCTTCACGTATTAATATGTATATAGATAAATAAAAACCAAGATGTCAGTCTATGTGATTTCAGCTTAAAAATTTATGTCATTAGCATCTGAAACTTTCGTCCGTCCGTTTGTTGGAGACAAACTCTCGAAACAAAAATCTGGAATCGATTTTGAATTTAGGCAATACATCAAATTTCGCTAGATTTAGATTATCTTCTACCTATTATTAAAGCTTTTTTGATTTAAAAAAAAAACAGGAGAACATTTATTAAGAAGTTTAGGATAGCTATGCATATATACTTTTCGGAATACAATTTTTTATGATTGAAGGATTACCGGTGGCCCGGAGGTCTTTCCAGTTTCCTGGTGAGGCGTTATTACACGTAGTTCTCCCTTATTCAAGAGAGAAGATCTCAAGTTAGAAGTTTGTCAACAGATACTGAAAAGCTTATGAGCTAGTATGCCTGTCCTGATTAACTGGAAGCAACTATCAAGGCTTCTATTGTCAAGTGCTTCGATCAATAACGAAGGTCAAGTGACAATATAGACGTGTGGTCTACTCATTTATAGTTAAAATATACTGCCTCTCCAATCATTCATTTGCCTTGCAATGAGAGCTGTTCCAATCTTCACACTGAAGCCTAAGAATATTTTGGAACCGATTGGCCCACAATTGACCAGATCAATCGAGCACTGCCATTACTGTGCTCTTGTTACGACTTAAGGATAGGAATCTATGTAGTTTGATAAGAACAAAAATCGAATATTGGGAATGGATGACGAGTTATTGGAAGTTACAGTAGACCGTATCCATTATTCGTATATTTACATTTAAACAATATAAATTGTGGATAATTTGGCCTGTAAATGTCACTATTCCTTCTAACATACTTAAAACATTGTAAGGCTTAAATAAAGTGAAACAGCTCCGTGTCAAATTATGAGATTTAGCAAAACATGTCAAATGAATTACACGGTCCAATAATGCGGAGAAAAAGGGGGACACGTTTATATTAATATAAAATGGAAGGCCCCACTCACACGTGTTGACTGCGAGGGTGAAAGTAAAATATGTTTTGATATGATAAATAATACAGACGAATTGGATTGACTAATTGTTTTGCGGCGCCTATGCAAATCTGGCTAATGTTTGCTACCTAAATGTCTCTAGTAGAACTAGGTAGGTACATACTTGCTTTATTTCGTAATAATTTAAAAAAGTTATTAAAAAAAATGTCTACAATACAAGCAACATTTTTTATTGCTTAGACGTATGAATGATTTCAAGACCCATCGGATATAAAGTGTACATACGCATTACTGGCATAGAAGCAGAAATAAACAGGATAGTGGTACCTACCGGTTCGACGTGCGAACTATGGAATAGGATCGTTTGCCTACGTTTGCCGCTACGGGCGCTGTTCCAACTGCATACAAAATTGGGTTAACTTTTACGCAATCGAGAACGTCAAAAAACTCGCATTAAGCACACTAGCCCATAGACAGTCCACTGAGTTTCTCGCCGGATCTTCTCAGTCGGTCGCGATACCGGTCTGGTAGTAGATTCAGCGAAGCACTGCTCTTGCTAGGACTACTGTTAGCAATCCTCTCAGGTTGATTCCGTGAGCTCCCCTACCTGTCCGCGTAACCTTGGAATAGCCCCTTAGCCTACCAACGATTAGGTAGGGAAGAAAAGAAAAAAAAATACCTACCCGTCATAAGGCGTTTTGCGAGTTTAATTTAGGTATGTTATACCATGTTCATTCTTCATCGTGGACTTGATTCGTGAACTTTTGTTAAGTTTGTGTTTCGTTAGAAAAATCGGTAGGTACCTGCCTACGGGGTTTGAACACCGGCACAGTCGCATGGCTTGATACGAAGGCAGCCTTTTTATCCTTTAGGCCACAAAGACTTCAAAACTATCAAACTTCACTTGATAGAGATATATTATATCTTCTTGTGAGTCCGCACGGGTAGATACCATCGCCCTACCTATTTCTGCCATGAAGTAGTAACAACGCGTTTCGGTTTGAAGGGTGAGGCAGCCGTTGTAACTACACTGAGACCTTAGAACTTATATCTCAAGGCGGGTGGCGCATTTACGTTGTAGATGTCTAAGGGCTCCAGTAACCACTTAACACCAGGTGGGCTATGAGCTCGTTCACCCATCTAAGCAATAGATAAAAAAATATAATAAATCTTGTATCTAGTTTAAAGTTATAGTTAGCTTAACAATCGATTAAGATACCTTAATTATCTTTGGCTAGGTCAATCTTCAAAATATTTCGTTAAATGCTATTGCTTTTAAATTATACGAGAAATAGATAAGTTAACTACGTAATACCGAATTATTATCAAGCTCGATGGGCGCACGAGCGAAAAATCGCATTTTCAACGCTAACAAACTAATATGTTTTTAATTAAACGAGACCGAAGATAATGGGCGCAGTTTAGACGGCCATCTGTACAATTGGGGTGTCATTGAAAGGAACTGGGGCTGTTACTGTTTAGTTTATTGAAAACAATATAATGTGTACCATAATATATCTGTGAGTCAGTCGGTGAGTAGCTGGAATAACCCGCTTTTACCGGCGATTAAATAGGAAAAAAAACTGTGATTCAATCTGTCTTATGATTGTGATTAGGTAGGAATGCGTTTCGGTTTGAAGAGTGGGGCAGCCGTTGTAACTATACTTGAGACCTTAGAATTTATATCTCAAGGTGGGTGGCGCATTTACACCGTAGATGTTTATGGGCTTCAGTAACCAATTAACACCAGGTGGGCTGTGAGCTCGTCCAACCAACTCATAATAAATCACTAAATATAAATAAATTAATTGGTGTATTCTGAGCCGATAGCTAATTTGTAGTGGCCGGCTGGCCGCTTTAGTAGAATGAGATACATTACGTGACATCGAGCACATAATGACTGTAATATAAAACGCATGAAAAAAGAATTTATAGCGTCATTAATATCTAAGACAACCCATTTTACTTACCAACCAAGTTCTAAAGTATAAATTAGGTATCTATAAAAATGTACATGAAAAATATTTAACCTTCTATTTTATTCAACTACGTTTCGTTTTACACATAATTTAAAGAGACTTCTGTTTAAATTATTTGAAAAAATTTTAAGCTCAGCACTGGCAATCATATCATGGTAAGAAACCGATTGCTATAACGAAAAAAAAAAGAAAAAGACAACACGTGCTTGTATTTTGACATATTTTTATTTTGAAACGTAAGTTCTCAAATATATTAAGTGTATATATTAAGTGTATAATCTATGGTATAATCTATGAACGTAAGTGTATCCCGTCGCGGCTTTGTTGGAAAATACTGAATTATAATAAAATACAATGGGAAAAAACAAGAAAAAAGGGTCAAAGACTAATGTTTTCAAGGTGGCGGGGGCTAAGAGTTTGAAAAAAACTAAAGCCAAAGCAGTGAATTTAGGTCTTAAAAATGTAAGTAATTATTACCTAAGACTTTCATGTTGACATAAAATAAAATTAACCCAAACCATCCATACATGTACCTACTACGCACATACCTAAACAAAAACTATAAATAAAATCTTTAGCAAAAAATAAGCCTAGGCTTTAAAGAGACAAAATTTGACTAATTATCTAACCAACCTGAGGGAAAAAAATCATAATAAAACTTCCTTTTACAGATCAAGCAAAAAGTAGCTGAAATCGACAAAGAATTTGTAAATATTAATAAGAAACCTAAAGGAAATACGAAAAATAAGAAAAATCTTGAAGCACCAAAGAAGCCACCAGTAAAAAAGAAACAGCCAGTATCAAAAGAGGAACTCAATAAAACGACTGAAGAAATTGAAAAAATGGATCTATAGATAGCGTTAAGTTGGTAATTAATAAAACAACAATGCAAAATATACTTAATTTTTATTGGTTGAGTTCAGTTTCTGTATCAAAAATGAATTTAGAAATCAATTGCTTCATATTTATAAGCTTTACAATTATTAGATACATACTGTTATGTTAAAATAGACATTGAGAAAAGAGCCATTACTGTCATACCTGTATATATGTATAAATTAAGGAACATTGAAATGATTCCTAAATATAAACTTGAGTTTCGTGAACTTACTAAAACAAGTATTTATCTCTCCAGGCGTAAACTCTTAAATTTTTGGCTCGCACCTAGCTATATAGGGTGTAAAACTGTTCCATTTTTTGCGTACCGATTGCTAGTAACCTTATGGTGCTATGTTAGCTTCACTTAATGTGAAGACTAATGTGGCTCAGTCTTGGAGACATGTCTTTGTATTAACATGAACAATGCTTTCCTAAATCTTCCAATGAATCAGAATCACAGCCTGCTGAGAGGATCTGGCGAGAAACTTGGTGGGCTATCTGTTCCACCTTTTGTCTTAGGTTTTTATGCATGGTGCATCTAGATTAGGTTATTTAAATAGACATATCTGTTATTGGTACAGTGCACATTAAATTGCTGGACAGCATACCATCTTATTGCACTTTTTTTTTAATGGCCTTGTAGGCATACAGCCCACCTGACAGTGAGTGGTTACCGTCGCCCATGGACTTCAACAATGCCAGGGGCAGCTCTAAGCTGCTGCCTATTGTTAAGTTCTCTCCAGACGCCTCTTTTGAAGAAGGACATGTCATAGGGCTCGAGAAATACTGTAGAGGGGAGCTCGTTTCAAAGCCGGTTGGTATATGGCAAAAAAGATCTTTGGAAACGCACTGTGGATGAACGCAAAGGCTGCAGGTAGTATGGGTGAACTCCACTCTGGTGGCGGGCAGTGCCATGACTATTTGCCATTACCAAATTATAAAATGCACATTAGCCCACCGAGTTTCTTGCTGGATCTTCTGAGTGGGGCATGATTCTGATCTGGTAATAGATTCAGCAAAGCGCCCCTCATACAAGGGCTGATGTTCGCAAATTCTCTCAGGTTGTTCCTGTGAGCTCACCTACCCATCCGGGCGTAACTAGGATAGCCTCTTAGGCTACCAAAGAATAGGTAGAGAAAAAAGGACAATGTACATTAAGCCTTGGGTCATTAATGTATGTGCTCTGGGTCGTGATGCTGCTTAATTTTTTTATTCCCAGCTCCAAGACTATCTCAGTTCTGAAGATGAGTATCAAAATCATACAGTTTATGAGCTCAGGGATACAATAAAAATGTCTCTATGTCCATAATTTTACTTGAAATGTTCCTATTATGAAAAAAATTAAAAATGAAATCGAACATTTTTATATATGTCTTTTATTGTTAAAAAAGAATCAATAAACTATAACATTACATAACAGTTTTTTTTTATATATAAGTTAACATGGTTATTTAAAAACTCAAAACCATAACTAGTAACATATCTTTCATTCACACATAATTTGATTATGCATGTGAAAGCTGTAAAAGTGGATACTATCATGCTCTGATATTGTTCATGATAACACAGTGAATCCAACATGAACAATACTAAGCATATAAAATTTATAAAAAAAAAGAATTACCTATATCAAATCTGTATTTAAACTTCAGTTTATGAACTAGTCGTTAGACTGGCATACAATTACCAGATTTGTTGAAATGCAATTACATATTCAATGTTTAGTTTTGTTAAAATAAAAACATTTTTTTTTTAATTAACCTTAAACGTTAAATTTTTTGCTATTCAAAAAAAAAAAAAATTATAATGAATTAGATCTCGATTTTTTCTTCTAAATTAATCGGTTATTCTTCGTCGGTAAGATCAGGTTCTGCTCTTTCATCTTCGCTGGCATCAGCTTGTTCCAACTCAGCTTCTGTTGTCTCTGCTGGCGCATCAGGGACTACCTGGGGTGATTCTGGCTCTTCTATGATAGGTTCTGGTTCCTCGGCACTGCAATCAGAATTATATTTAATCAAACTGCTACACATTAGCGTGACGGCTTATATATTCTTACACAACACATAAGTAAAGACGTCTGCCGGCTTAAAAAATAGATGTCACTTAATTTAAACCTACAAGTGCTTGAAGAAATGAAAAATAATATTATCTTTTGCTGAATATGTAAATTATTATTCCCTCTCTTGTAGTGTTTGATTCTTTATTAAACCTCTAAAACGTTCCGCCATGATAGAAACGACTTTATTAATACCATTAAGTAAGTGATTATGATTAATACCTAGACTCTGGAACATCTGTAGCGGAACCACTCTGCGACAGCTCTTCCAAACGCGCGGCTGCTAACTCTGATTCTTGCCTTGCGATCTCGGCTAATTCAGCAGCCTGTTAACGAAATAAAGTTATAACCCGACAATTTTGAAGTTTTTTAAACAATATTATGATTGTTGAGAACCTGCCACAGAACCAAACTTATCAAAAACATTCAATTTTGACATTAATTCAAACTAAGCCGCTGAAAGATTTTTATCAAAGGAACAGCGACAATTTTTTGTATAGTGGTTACTACAACCCGTGGACCCAAATAGAGACAAGAGGACGTTTCAATTATATTGTATAACGACTTCCCACCATTCAAGCTGTAACATAGTCGGGAGTCGGGACATGTCAATGCCTAGTTACCCGAAAATATTAATTCCTACACCACATACCGTATTACAAAACCACAATAAATGAAGTCTTCAATGTGATAAAGACTATCATACCTAGTAAAATATTTCTGTATATGTCTTATCTAGCCTTTCCACAGAACCGCCCTCATACCACTTAATTACAATAAATTTATTCAAGTCCTATTTACCGTCGGTGTGGCGGGTCGAAGCCTTGCATGTAAGAAAACAAATACCCTTCTCTGGACTAATGAATAAGTGGAGTCGTAGTTCGGGGTAACCAGAACTATATGGTATAATTTCTGGTATTTCAAAATTTTACTATGTAAGTTTCAAATTGTTTAAAATATCGATTTAAAAGATATTGACATACCTGTCGTGCAAGTTCTGCTTCGCGTTCTTCCTGTGCCTGTTTTTCTAGTTCCTCTAATTTCGCAAGCTCTTCTTGTCTAATTTGTTCAGCCAGCCTCTCCTCTTCTAATCTCGCTTCCTCTGCCATTCTAGCTTCTGCTAGCCTAGCCTCTTCTGCTAATTTCGCTTCTTCAGCTAATCTGGCTTCTTCTGCTAATCTCGCTTCTTCGGCAAGCCTTTCTTCTTCTGCCAACTTTGCCTCTTCAGCCAATCTAATCTCTTCCGCTATACGTTCCTCCTCTGCTAATCTAGCTTCTTCAGCTAGCCTTTCTTCTTCGGCCTTTCTGGCTTCTTCAGCTAATTTCGCCTCTTCGGCCAGACGAGCCTCTTCAGCTAACCGAGCTTCTTCAGCCTTACGGGCTTCTTCTTCAGCCTTACGTTTGGCCTCGTCCGCTTTTCTAGCTTCTTCCTCTGCTTTCTTTTTTTCAGCGGCTTCTCGCTCGGCCTATGGACATACCAGCATTTTAGTTTTACCTCTGATAATTTTATTATTATGTTCGTATTTTCTTTTCTTTTTGTTTGGTTACCTGAGCTTTTCGTTCAGCCTCGCGTTTCGCCTCTTCCTTTAAAGCCCTATAGCAATAAAAACAGGTTACTATTTTAATAACTTAGCAGTAACTTACAACTATTTATCGAACAAGAGATAAGTATTACACGAAGGAGAATGATCCAAGGAAGGGGAACGGTAACTTATAATAATAGAAGAACACCAACCTATCGCGAATCCCTATTAAGAGTGTCGCAAGTCCGCTTTTGATTTTATCTCATAAGTTTTTATTTATTTTTGCCAAAGCTGTTTGTAGAATACCATTTTACAGGAATTTATCGTGTGCATGATTTTGTCAACGCCCGTGACCTTTGCTTCCTATTTATTGAAGGGCCAAGATTAATTTATGATTGACGTTAAATTAAAACTCACTTTTCTTCGGCAGCTCTGGCTTCCTGCTGCCTTTTTTTCTTGATTTCAGCTAAATCTGCAGTGGGAGCCAAAACCGGTTCGGCCGTGGAGGCTCGGAATCTGGCCTCGCGTTCCGCTTTGGCTGCCTTCAGCTCTCGTGAAGGATCTTCCATCATTTGAGGCGCCTGAAATTTGCGGCTCGGCCTCCAAGGTAGCAGTTTAACTGCACCAGGGCCAATGTTATTTTTATTCTAAACAAAAGGATGACCATTGGTGTTATGTTAATAACATTTCACGTCTTGCTTAATGACAATGGTCATCGGTGGTCGAGTTTGATGGAGACAGCAAGCAACACAGCCCATTGCAGCTGACAATCGACACGTTCATCATTGAAAGCTGTTAGATTAGATGGATCCCAGTACAAGCTCAGTGGCGAAGCCGGTGCGACATTTCTGTTCTATCCAGTCGAGTGCTGCTTGCTACATGCTGTGATATAAATGATGCGATAACTTCCAATGTAACCGAGTTATCTTTGGAGCGTTTGAGGTTCGAAAAATGCTTAGCGGTCAATGTGAGCTCCCACCGCTTGAGAAACTTAACTAAACTTACAAATGACATATAATTATTTTATATAGTGATTTAATTCGTTTATTTATGTGGGTTATTACGATTATGTTAATACAGATTTTAGTCAAGAAGCAAAGCGTTATCTGAAGCTCTCGTACTAGAAGCGTGACAATAGGAACGTTAATCGACCAAACTAAAACAACTACAATATTTCAATAAAAACTCTTTATTATTTTTAAAAAATCAGTCGAGTTGAGCGCTCGAGTATTCTCGAACGCGAACAAAACTTTAACGCGGTATTTAAAAAAAAAAAAACAACCGCGCGCAAAAATGACTAGGAAAATAAATAAAGTTTCGTACTCGTAATAAAAAATTTGTAACAAAAATAGATAGATATGTTTAAAAAATATAGATGATGTCGGTTAGTCGTGGTGCGTTATACCGAGATCAGAGATAGGACGGGGCCAGAGCTACGCGCACTGCGCCGCCGCCGGCTGTTTCAGCGCGTCGCCCGCTGCAAGAGACACCACACGCAGGGTTAGACACAGACTTTATGCTTTAATCATCATAAATTTTAGGAGCCTCAACGCCGGTGGCGATCGACCTTTATTTATGTACTTCTTTTAAATAAGTTAAGCGAAGGAAGCAGTTCTAGCATCGCGATAGTCTTGAGATACCTGTTGCATTCTCGACGGCCAGACCGGCGGCCGCGAGCCTGTTCTTCGCGTAGAACGAGAGCAGGTTCACGTCATCCCTGATGCTGAGCTCCTTGTAAAGTGGCCTACGGTTGGAGAAGGCCTTCTTACCGGAGTAGTGCACGCACGCGAGGTTGCCGCGTCCTGGCGACAACGACGCGGTTATCACGGGGGTCACACTAGAATTAGACTATTAGTAGGCGCCTAAAAGGTACGAACATGTAAGGTGGAAGGGAGATACATTAAAACAACTACCGAATAATTAGTTTCGTCAGTATTACTCTTGTTATGCTTCGTATCTACGACTCACCAGTGAACTTCTTGGCTGGCTCGTGATAGAAGGAAAGATTGTGGATGCTATCCGCGACGCTGCGTAGGGGCACCAAAAGCTTAGCAATGTAAGCGTCATTGCTGAAACGGTACGGGATCGGCTCGCCGTATGAATATCTGTAGGTATAATATCGGACGTGATAAACGAAACAGTGCTTCTCAAATGTACAGTCGCAATTTTAATGAAAATAAACATTTCGCTGCTAGGCGAACAACGGTTGTTGGCATTTAACGTTCTAAATTTAAATCAGCGGTCTGTAACGTGAATCATACGTCACAGTAAATAAATTAAAATGTAGTTTGGCTGTGAAAATATTCAACGACATTTATAACCGCAACTATGTGCACATATAATAATTACTGTGTAGATTCTGGATTTTCTATGCTCATTAACAGAGTTTTTGGGTGGACACAATGTATGCCAAATAATTAACCTTCGCGCACATTGTCGACAATGTCAGTGCCAGGGCGGTCGTTTGATAGACGCATCAATAGTCTATTTTAGTATTGTTACATCAGGCCGGGAAAAACTTGACCTGGCACCAGGAGTAATGCAAGGTTTTGTTATTCGACCCTGAGATCAAGGGCCGGGCAGTCATATTCTCGAATTACAAATACAAATCTCATGGTTATTCTTAAAATAAATTTAGCAACACACGAACGCGTAAACATATTAACGTTATACTGTTTTATCTGAATTTACGCCAATTATTTGTCGGCACGTCGGCTAACTGCGTATTTGATATTATTGCATTTTTATGTGCCCTTTATGACATGTAGGTACATACCTATATCTTTCTTATATAATATGAGAATGTTTCGTAAATTTTGTACATATTACAAGTAAACAAAATAATCGTTTTTGAAAAAGTATCAAATCTATTTTAAACTCCTTGAAGATACGATTGTACTATTTAGTTCTTGTCTCATTTGTTGTCCGCTATTGAGGTGCCCTGTTGGAACCCACCCGCAGCTGGTAGTAGCTGAGTCCAGTGTCAAGTTTCATTCCATTCTGAAACTCATCCAGCTAAAGCTATGCGGCCATAAGTCTCGGCTTTTGATATAAACAAACTTTCTTCGGACTACGTACGTCGGTGACTAGCATTTTTAAGGATCATATCCGTCCCGATTTGATCATGATAGAACTGAAATAGCTATTCAGTGGCATGGAAGTTGTTAAATAAGACGCACAATAACAAACTAAGTTCGAATTTGCATATTTTCGCTGGTAGTGACTCATTTGGGAGGTTAACGCGTTGGGAAGATCTTCCAAATATTCAAATATTGCTTTTTCTGAATTTGTATATAATAAAAATAATAATAATATGCAAATTTATCTTGTAAATGTCGTAAGCGAGATTTAGGCATGCAACAAATATCTTGTGTTCTATGATAGCTACCGCCACAAAGATATTGCTTATAGGTTACATCTGTATTTGGGTAAGGGCACAGAAAAGACTTTTCTATGTTCCCCGCACGCTGTCTAGCCAACTCAAATTGATATTCATGTCTCGAAATCGGAATACTTATTTTCCTTTTTTTCCCTACCTTTTATTCACTGGTAGCCTAAGGGGCTATTCCAGCTATGCCCGGACGGGTAGGTGAGCTCACGGGCTCGACCTGAGAGAATTTGCTAACACTAGCCCTAACAAGAGTCGTGTTATGCTGAATGTATCACCGGCTCGGAAACGGGACCCACTGAGAAGATCCGGCGAGAAACTCAGTGGAATGTATGCCTGTAGGAAGTACTTTGAGTATGAAATATACTTAATATAATGTGATAAAGCATTTGAGATTGATTCGTACTCTGCTTTAGTAATCAGACCAACACGATAGAACATTCTGGGCAGTATTTAATAGTTTTTTTTTTCACTGTTTTCCTATTTTACTAGATCTATAGCTTATTTTGGCATTAAGCCACTCGAAACTGTTATAATTGGAGATCAATATATAATTACGATTATTGTCTACGCCTAAACGTTAGTGTTTATTTTCTAAAATAAAATATTGTATCCGTCAACTAACGTGTTTTATACTTAGTCTGGCCATAAATACTGTTACAATTAAAAATAAACAAAATATTACATTTGAATTTGGAATCTATCATTTTGATATGATTGCTCATTGAGTTTTCTCATTTTGGCGCCAATACATTGTACAATATTTTGCGATATTAAAATCGCTGTGATTGCATTACACAAAGTAGGTATGGAGCCAAATGCAATTTTAAAAACTCTCCATACGCTTGGTATTAATAAAAGGTTTGTGTACCAGGCTATTAATAGGTGCAATGAGACCTCCTCGGTTTGTGACAGAAAAAGATCTGGCCGTCCACGTAGTGTTCGTACGAAAAAGGTGGTCAAAGCAGTAAGGGAAAGAATTCGAAGAAATCCTGTCCGAAAGCAAAAGATTTTATCTCGGGAGATGAAGATAGCACCTAGAACCGTGTCGCGTATTTTAAAAGATGACTTAGGACTTGCAGTCTATAAGAGACGTACTAGTCATTTCTTAACTGATAATTTAAAAGAAAATAGGGTGGTAAAATCGAAACAACTACTGAAGCGGTACGCAAAGGGAGGTCATAGAAAAATGTTGTTTACGGATGAGATTTTTTTTACAATTGAGCAACATTTTACCAAACAAAATTACAGTATTTATGCTCAAAGCTCTAAGAAAGCTTCCCAATTAGTCGACAGAGTGCAACGTGGGCACTATCCGACTTCAGTGATGGTTTGGTGGGGTATTAGCTATGAAGGAATGGCTGAACCATACTTTTGTGAAAAAGGTATCAAAACATCGGCACAAGCGTATCAAGATACTATTCTTGAGGAAGTAGTGAAGCCCCTTAACAACACCATGTTCAATAATCAAGAATGGTCCTTCCACCAAGACTGGGCGCCAGATCATAAAGCTCGGTCTACGCAGTCTTGGTTGGAAACGAACGTTTCGGACTTCATCAGAGCTGAAGACTGGCCGTCGTCTAGTCCCGATCTTAATCCACTGGATTATGATTTATGGTCTGTTTTAGAGAGTACGGCTTGCTTTAAACGCCACGATAATTTGGAGTCCCTAAAACAATCCGTACGATTGGCAGTGAACATTTTTCCCATGGAAAGAGTGCGTGCTTCTATTGATAACTGGCCTCAACGTTTAAAATACTGTATTGCAGCCAATGGAGACCACTTTGAATAAGCTTTTTATACTTTAAATTGTTTTATATTTATGTATTAAACTAACACACTGTAAAAGTAATAAATGTTATTTGCAATAGATTTTTTTTTGTTTTCCTTTGTAACAGTATTTATGGCCAGACTAAGTATAATGTCTTTGCGTATTTATTTATGAATAACAAGTCAATTGCTAAGGTAAAGGTTTTAAGGCACGGATAGGTATCACTGCCCTGCCTATTTCTGCCGTGAAGCAGTAATGCGTTTCGGTTCGCAATGTGGTTCAGCCGCTAGTATTGTTACAACTGAGACCTTAGAACTCTTGTCTCAAGATGAGTGGCGGTGTGGCGGGTAGCCATCATACAACGCAAGATAATTGACAGATGCCTGAATCTCGCTTACGACATTTTCAAGATAAAGCGCATATATATACAAGTTCCGAACAACAACATTTGGACCGTCGGTCTACCGAGCAAATATCACCCGCTCGGTGGAAGATCTTCCCTTTGTCGTATATTCCTACAGCGGAATTTACGATATAGTTGTCTATGGGCTCCGGTAACGACCAGGTGTCTCAGCTCAGCTTGTTCAAACATCTAAGCAATATAAGATAACGTCGCTGTCAAACCAAAATCTGCTATGTGCAAAAACTCTATTTTGAATTATTGAGTAAAAACATTTTCGTATAAATTTTTATATGAAGGTGAATCTTTAAGAACTATATCAAATGAAAGCTATAGATAAATATTAAAGCTATAGACACATAACGGTTTTTTTTATACCGTAGATAGGGCTGTGAACTATACGAAAAGGTCGACAGCAGATTTTGCTTTGACAACGACAATAGATAAAAAGAGCTTACGAGTAGATGGTGTCGAGTGGTGCTAAGGACTTGGCGCGCGGCACCACAGAGCGAGCCCGGTGGATCAAAGCTGCAGTGTCGGCGCGAATTCGACGGGTCTCATCTTCGAAAGTCTGTGAAATATCCCCCCCATTAATATTTCCTATTACTGCCTACGTACCAACCTATCACACAAACACGTTAACGAAAACGGTACCTTTTTATATATTAAAATAAAAATTGGAACTGAAAAAAAATCACGCACGATCATCCGGCCCCAAATTAGGATTGTCAAAGACTTATATACGTTTATATATCGACGATTGAAAGGCAAAGGTGACTAAGCGACAATAACTGCTTTGTACATAAATGATAGGCAATAACCATTTTCGATGTGCAAAAAAATTTTTTTTCTAGGTCTATTAAAATCATTTCAATCCTACAGCTACTAGCTAGATTCTACTACAGTTGGATTCGTTAAAATAAATTTTGTTTTCAGGTATTTCAACTTTAAATTAGTCTACTGTAAAGTTCACGCATTGTCGCTTAGTCACGTTTGCCTTTCAAGCGTCGATATATATACATTAATATAGTTAATAAACAACCAGGCAAATAGCAAACAAACCTGTTTAACACACGTATGTTTGACCTATTTGGTGAGCAAATAATATTATAGTATAATGAATTAAATTACGATAGTATCTTTGGATGCGTATATGCATTTTGTGGCGAGGCTTGAGGGAAGCCTATTTCTAGTTGTAGACGTCTGTGGGCTGATAGAATAGAATAGTGCCTTTTATGTCATTACCTCTAAGATTCAACAGAATCTTTATAGAAATTACAGCAATCCGTGTGAATATAACAAACTAGATTGTTCTAAAAATGTTGTCTTAAGCTTTCTATTTTTAGTCGCATACTTCATTGCTGAAGTCGTGTCCCTGAAAGGCCTTCGTGGCTCTTTGTAACCATCAGCTTCCATTTCGTTTGGTTTTCGGCTTCTCTCTCTTAAGCTTAGGTAAGTAAGGCTTAGACTTAGGTTTAGGTTTAGTTATTAGCAAGGTTTAAACTGGCTATTGAATCCTTTTACCTTGGTTGCTTCGGAGCGCAAGAAGTCATCGACGGCAGAGATGGCCAGTGCTGGACGGCGTCGGTAAGCGATTCGGTCCAGCTCACGGAGGACCACGGATGGGCGGACCCTGACCCTCACCACGTGATGCGGCACATCAGGGTACGTAACGAGTCGAGTTACCGACCGAGATGTCGGACGGTAAATCAGTTCAGCCTGGAATGTTATTTGGGTAGTTGAAATGAATGTTCGAATGATCGAGGATGAGCGATGATGAAAACCTTTTTGTAGGATTTAACATCGCATTTATCTAAGTCAGGGATTCAGAACCATGCTGCCGCCACATTTTACTTTAAAAATTATATTCCTACTATTTATAATCATACAATGTACCCCCAATAGGTAAGCAACTTTTAAACTAATATGTTTTCTTTTCTACCGTCAAGTTTTGGAATCGCTAAAAATGTGCCGTGGAAAAAAGGTTGAGAATCACTGATCTAAGTCTATTAGATGGTACGCAATATGGATGTTGCAAATCTAGTCTATTCTATTGAATTACCGTTTATAATTCAAATCATAAATGTATAAGGGTGTTTTTTTTATGTCTAAAGTTGATTTAGAAGGTTATTAAGAATTTCAGATAGTTTGGAACTTCTCATTCGGCAACATCCCTATTCTGTGACGGAACTTAAAGTGGGGTAAGTGTCAATCAGATGCTGTATTCAAATTACGATTTAGTCATACATAATGCAGAAACCTCTAATGTAATTAATAAATAAAATGTATTTAGGCTTTTGAGGTGTATCTACATAGGTGATGGTTGTGTGGTGACGACCATGATGAAATATGATCGAAAAAAAAAAACAATGTGCTTTCAACTAAAAGTCAATATTTCTCATTCTACCCTATTTAAATGTAAATACAGGATAACATACACAATTACTTACCTCTACTTACTTGAAAAGCATGCAATACGATGTTATAACATGGAATGCATTTTTTTTTGTTTTTTAATATTTATCATGATCAATTTCATGAAAAGCAGTGAGAGTTTATTTACATCGTCGGGAGTGAAGTTTTCGTGCCAAAAACGTGATATTTTATGGGTGAACCGAGAAACAAACAAGGTCGTTCATGTAACGAATAATTATCTTTCTAAAATAATTTTGTTACGTTTGTAACATGCGGAGTTCTCTATGTAGTTATTGTAGAAATGTAAAATGATTAGTGGATTGCTCATGTGGTACCAGAGTCGTAACGTCACACCGTAACTAGAATATCGCCGTTAACCTTGAAACAATTGATACCGAAAATATAGACCGATTTAAGAAATCGATTTTATTCCCCTACTTATTTGCTGGTAGCCTAAGGGCTATTTCAACTTTGCGCGGACTGGTAGGAGGTGAGCTCACGGGCTCAACCTGAGAGAATTTGCTAACACTAGCCCTAGCAAGAGCAGTGCTTCGCAAAATCTACCACTGGATCTACCACTGGATGAAACCCACTGTGAAAGAAGATCGTGCGAGAAACTCAGTGGGCTGTGTCTGTGTGATTTTATTATAATCTCGCAATTACTTTTTAAAAATGATTTAAAAATTTGGGATGTGATGTCATCGTCAGCGGCATAAATAAAATTTACTGTTCAAATCATGCTTTGGATTGAAATTAGAATTGCTTTGAGATTTTCAATAGCATCACAACAAAACTGATATTTGAGCCGTACACAGAGTATACAAAAAATATAGGCAGAAATATCTGTTTGAATAAAGCCATTGATGACGTGATTTAAAAACAAACAAAGGTCAACCTTATTTGCTTAAAAAATTGGTAATTAAAGATTATTTTTCATAAAAAAATACTTTTCTGTTGTAATCGGTTAGCCTATTAAAAATGGCTTTTCAATCAAAGTAAAATTTTAAAAAAACATCGGGGCCCATAACAATGGAATAGGTTCTTGTAACAGTAACAAAACAATTATATTCTGCTTACAACACTAACAAATTTAAAACTCTCTGTATTATTCAGTTATGGTAAACATAACTAATTATATTGAAGAGATAAGAACAAGAAAGTGATCGTGTAACGAACATAATTTGAATATTAATGTTTGTATTGAGAATTTCCTATCTTGTATAATACAATTTCTTTTACCAAATTCGGGAAAACCACACTAGATATCTTATGCACGCTATAAAAATAGAATCTTCAGCTAGAATAGAATCTTAACGCTTTTCTTACATTTACGTAAATTGAATAAGATGATTGCAATGCAAGATGCCAAATCATAGGGCTATTTTAGAAAGGAGTGAGATCCGTCTCAATGGCGGAGTGAATCATACGAACTAAGTTATATTTAGCGCGGTTCGTATACTAGCAAGACTCCACTGGAAATGTTATATGTACTACGTACTAACGATGGAAAATTCTTGAACCAATCTGAAGGTTGCTTACGACTCATGCGATTAATGACATGTACACATTATCACTATCGCTAGTTCATACGCAAATATCTGAAAACGATAATGGAATCTTTGGTATTGATCAAAACCACGGCTAAACTTGTTTGTAAAATTTGGAGTATTTAAAATGTCGGAAATAAACCTGTAAATAATAGGTACGGTCATAGTATTTTTAATTTAACTAATGTTCGCCCGGTTTTTTTGAATTTTACTATAATGACAGTCTTAATTTCATTTTATGTACCTATTAGGTATGTCATGTACCTACCTTATTCTCTTTTTATTTTGTTTTAGCAGCTATTATAGAATTTTAATGTTTCAATATTTTTTGTATTTTTTTTAAATCAATAATGAATCTTAAGATAAAATAATACATGGAAAGAAACCCTAATCAGTGATTATTAACAAACGATCGTTGGGCGAGAACTGTTTTATTTAGGCGCGAACCGTGATTTTTCGTAATAATTATTTCAAATGGCAATTAACACGTAACGACGAACTAAATACATAAGTACCTACTATGATTTTAATAAAAAGCGTTTCAAGGCTGTGCGTAATATTTTTATTATTAGGCTTCTTGATATCAATAAGTGGACAGACCTTAGTAGTTCATGAAACTTAATCTGTACTAACAGATTCAGACAAGTGAGTTTTGAATATAACTATACTATAAATGTCGGTAAGAAAATTTTGTGCCAAATTCATCATATATTCAAACATGTATTATATTAAAAATAACAATTACTTAATGGGAGAGGCGAACGGGTGTGAATGAGGGCTTGGCAACGTTGCCAAAAGAAATACCCATGTTTTTTTTTCAACAGTGTCTCGACGTATCCGGTTTATGTCGAATTCGTAAAAAAAGTCATTTTGTAAGTACTCAAAAGAACTTGGAAAAGATCAGAAGCGTTCCCTGCGGTAATGTTTCTGTAATAGGTACATATATTTAAATTACTGCGTTAATACAACATTTTCAAGTCTCACAATCAGTCAATCTTTATTGACTATTGCAATAGCATATTCCTTGGAAAGCATCTCTGATTATGCCGTTATTTGCGCACTTTTAAGCAATTTCACGTGATTTTATTATATTTTTTAATCAGTTGTTTCCTCACGTTTTTTCCGGCCTCATTTTTCGTTATTTATGGGGCAAGTCTAACTACTCGCAAACTGGTGTGTATGGCTGGTCATGAGGCTCAACCTGGGAGAACGTATTACTGGTGGTAGGACGTCTTGTGAGTCCGCACGGATAGGTAGCACCACCGTGCCGTGAAGCAGTAATGTATATTAATGTGAAAATGGCAAACAGCAACTATTTAAGAACCAGATATTATTAATTATTTCTCGAAGCCGAAACGGTAATACGTGCCTAGTCTAATGTAAACGAAAAACAATATTTGAATACGTAATAAAACAAGGTAAACACTTGTTTAATAGTTCTCATAAATTCGTGTTTCTTGAGCTTGCAATGTAACGCAAAGGAAGCTGGCCGCCATTATACCACACGCGTTGCATTCCCTTCAGGCAATTGACCTGCGAATTAGTGATTTTTTTATTTGTGCTACATTGCGTAGTATAGAAATCTAAATAAAATCTGACAGTGCAATCACCAAAACGATCTCCCGTCTACATTTCTAAGAAATCTTTCAATTAAATCTGTATTTTGTTAGATCATTGACAAGATCTTCCTATACATTCCAGTTTATAATATTAGATAATATACATGCAAAAGATTAAATATATTCCCTTAATACGCAAACAAAACTTAGTGATTTTACAGGAAAAACAAAAGAACTGAAATATTCCACCTGTTCTCGCTACGATACCGACGACATTGGCTCGTAGCCAGAAAACAATTGCGATTGTTCTAAAAGAGTTTACAATTTGTTTGAACGTAGATTATTACTCTATTGTAAATCACGAAGAAATAAGAATACGCGCTTAACTTTATCAACAATATAATTCGTTACAATAGGCTAGGTTCATTTTGAAATTCTAATATAAATTGGTCGATTTATTTTCACAGTTTCATCTACATTAAAAACTATTGACATCTTATTCTCCATGCATAACACGATACGTATTTATATCTTAAATCACGAAGGATTAAGAAATACGTACTTAACTTTATCAACAGGATAATTCGTTACAATAAATTAGATTTATTTTGAAATAGCAAAATAAATTGACCGCTTTATTTTGCACAGTTTAATCTCAACTGAAAACTATTGACATCTTATTCCCCATGCATGAGACGATACATGTTTGTATGTTAAAAGTAAAACGTGTGCGTAAATTATTTTGAAAAATTACATTCCCGCTTAAAGCGTGGCACAGCCGTTATATAATAATACAACTAGCGAACCCAACAGACGTCTGTACACACACGTCTTAAATACGAAAATTTCAAACTTTTTTTAATAATTTGTAATGATCTGGACTGTTTTGACGAATTGAACAATATTCAATTGAGAATCTAAGCCATTCTCGAACACCCATAAATTAAACTAGATACTCACGGGTAGAACAACTATTTAAACATTAAGATTGACTCTAATTTGATCTCAAGGTGGGTGGCGGCATTCCTGTTATAAAGTTAATGGACCCCGGTGGTCGCTTTCTACGGGTGAGGCATGAGCAAGTTTACCGAAATTCGTAATTAAAAAAAAACGTTAGAGAGTGAGGAATTAAAAAAATATTCAAAATATGTAATCCACGGAAGATTTTTAAGCCGCACACATTTTTAACCTCATTGTATTCAAGCGGTCCTTGAAGAAACATCCCATTGAAATTGTAACACAAGAATCTAATTTGAAATGAACCGCCTCGACCCGAAAACCCGAATTAAAAATGTCTGAACGCTTGAGAAATACGATAAAACACGATTTTATAACCTCATCGCTAAAAATTGATGACTCATTTTTAATTATACAAAATCAAAACAGGTTACAATGTTTTTATTCGTTTTTTTTTACATAATATACAATCCCTCGGGTCGCGACATTCGAACTAGTGATAAAACCCCCATAATTTTAATGAATAAAAATTTACCATAACGGCTTTCACAAAACGGTGAATGTTAAAGGAAATACTTATCCAGAACTGAGCTAAATACTAATTTAAAAATATTGGTGAACTCTGATATTATTATTTTTTCTTCTAGCTTTAGTATTCATAATTTCTTTTAACAAAATAATATCTAGGTATTACAAGGAATCCGTTTATATTTTTCCGAATAAAAAGCAGCCTAGAATATTTTTCATGAAATTTTCTACTTACCAGTGTGCCGGTCAAAATTGGATTAATCCTTTCGAAGATTATCCCATACACACAAAATTTTTAATATGTGATCTTTGTAGTAAACAACCAGACATATGATCTCAAAACAGCCCACAGACGACCACTTACATTTTTTTCAAATTTGAAAAAATACGTCCAATATATTCGTCTTAATACTTAATGTCTTAATTTTAAGTATGTTTATGTTCATGAGTATATGTTTTGAGTATGTTAGATAGTTGTAATAGATAGGCATTTTATATATCTACTAGCGACCCGCCCTCGCTTCGCTTCGGAAACATTAAATTTTATTATTGATAGCCGAAGCCCGCCATGTTGCGCGCGGTACGACAATAACTGCGGGTGACGCCGCGGGGCGAAGCTAGTCTAAAAAAAGTAGCCAAGTTACTCCTTACATCATCAGCTACCTATTAATGAAAGTCTCATCAAAATCGGTCCCACCGTTCCAGAGATTAGCCGGAACAAACAGACAGACAGACAAAAATTGTAAAAAATGTTGTTTTGGTGTATGTACCGTATATATATTCATATGCATGTAGTAAAAAGCGCTTATTTCAATATTACAAACAGATACTGCAATTTTATTTATATGTATAGATTGATACTCTATGATATTCGAAATTAAGTTAAAATTATACTTTCCACGTTATGCGGCCTCGAGATATTTTCGGGTATCGGAAACACTTAATGTACAAGACAACAACAAGTACCTACCGTATAAACCACACGAATATTAAATATTTTTACAAAGATACCGATTTCGACCATAGTCAGGCTCACTAACATAGTACCTAATAGATAATTTTCGCATGAAAATCGATGGTCGAATATTGGTTTCCTATTAATAAAAAATATACTAAATAAAGAAACCTTCTAAATAGAATCTACCTTTTTTATTGCTTAGGGCAATAGACGAGCTTACGGCCCACCCGGTGACTGCTAGCGGAGCCCATAGACATCAACAACGTAAATGCTACCACCCACCTTGAAACACATGAGCTCTAAATCTCAGTTTTTACAGTAAAATGCCTGTAAGTAGTAAATGCCCTACCACCAATAATTACGCAAATTATGATGTTGTCGAGTTCGATTTTTATAGCACGATGTTATTTCTTCATCGTGCAAGTCATACGTAAGTGTGTATTTCAACCGACACCAAGACGACTTCACTAACTAATTGTAAAGTAATCTTTATACATAATCTACATCTATTAAATATATAATTATGGCCTTCTTATTCAGGTTTATCTACACACCGATGATGTTACTATTCACACTAATAATCAAAAGAGTAAGTCAACACTTTTTTGCCAGATTATATTATTATGGTAGAGATCAAGGGACCATTTACAATATCTTACTTTTCAGGAGCAAAATGAGTCATGCTGAGTCATGTGAGGTCGTGCTGAAAGCAGTGCTCTTTGTGCTTAGCTTGTCCAGCGGTGCTCGATACAGCAGATTTCTACAGCTATGTAAATGAATTTTTATGTACATCTGCTGATGAATTTACAATCGTTTTCGATACTCACCTGCGAGAGCCTCGGCACGTAATCGATGTACGGGATATGATAGTACGGGAGCAGAGACGATAGGTAGTACACTGAAGACAGAGGCTGCTGCGAAATATTCCCGTTGGTACATTTTTTTGATGTGTAAACACCTTCGTTTGTTTGTTATATGATCTGTGCTCTTTATATACCTATAGCGCGTGTTTAATTTTCCTCTCAGTATTCTTTTATCCGATTTTTGTGTATCTAAATAGTTGTCAACATATTTTCTTTTATTTTAATAGGTAACCATTTGTTGAATTTGTAATAAAATAAATGTCTAAAGTTAATTGTTGTATAATTTTAATTTGCTAATTTCGTGTTGGCATACGTAAATGAGGAAATTATTGATAATATGTTCCGAGTGTGTAAATTCGTTGAACAGTTATAGAATTTATCCTTGTATGTTTTTTAATCGTAAAAGTGTAGCCAACAAAATTTAGGAAACATTTGTTAGTGACAAAGATCGCGCTCATCATCGATCTGTCAGAAGTCAGGAATAGAAACACAAAGAAAAAAGGAATATTAGAAAGTCGCAAGCTTTATTAAATTTCAGTCTAAATCACATAAATAATAATTTTAACTATAATAAATTACATAGAAAGCTAGATCCACGTCCACTTGTCGTATTAAAGTAGAGCGATCACATTGCGTTACAGCGAATACTGATTATGTGGTTACAAGAGAGGGTGCCGGGACGGGGTTAGGAGTTAGGACAGGCTAGGGGCTGGTCGGGAGCCGGGACGCTAAACGCGATAAGAGTAGTGACGGTAAGTGGTGCCGTAGGGCAGGCGGCCGCTGCTGGTGGACGAGTAGGAGTAGCCTCCGGGACCGCCGAGGTTGCTGGAGCGTTCGCTGGTGTAGGAGTAGCCCCCGGGGCCGCTGCCGGTGCGGCGCTCCACCGTGNACGGGGTTAGGAGTTAGGACAGGCTAGGGGCTGGTCGGGAGCCGGGACGCTAAACGCGATAAGAGTAGTGACGGTAAGTGGTGCCGTAGGGCAGGCGGCCGCTGCTGGTGGACGAGTAGGAGTAGCCTCCGGGACCGCCGAGGTTGCTGGAGCGTTCGCTGGTGTAGGAGTAGCCCCCGGGGCCGCTGCCGGTGCGGCGCTCCACCGTGTTGCTGTACGAGCTGCGCTGAGGCAGGCCGCTGCCCGCCGAGCGCTGGCTCGTGCTCGAGTACGAGTACGAGTACTGCTCCTCGGCACGACGTGGCGCGATCGGGTCGCGGTCCACCACCACGTAGTGCCGCGGCGTCTGCAACAACCGCGTCCTTAATCGCCGTCCGAACGCCGCCCGCCCTCGCACCGACCCGACCAATTACCTACTCTAGCGAGCGAAAGCGACACACGACAACGAACGACTCTGCCACCGCGCAGTCCTCTCAGTACGTGGCGTAGTTACTGTAGTAAACGTGACGATGCGCCGCGTGCAGCGGGCGGCCGTGCGCCTGGGCGAGCAGCACGTCCATGTGGTCGCGCGGCGTGCCCAGAGGGTCCGCCTCGAACGCGCGCTCCCGCTGTCCAACGGTAGAAAGCACACGCGCGCGCGTTTGTTCGCGCGGAGATACGTAAGGCGCGAGAGGCGCCAACTTCGACTCCGGTTTCGGCGGGATGTTTTGTTTGGTGACGGGGTCCAACACGGAGGCGCGCGTGCCCGGCTTGGTGCGCCGCCCGAAGGCCGTCACCGGGTCGGGCACGAGACTCGGCCGCGGCACGAACGGCACCTTCTCCCAGTCCCCGAGCGTCGACCGCTGCAAGCGGAGAATTCCCCGTTAGTCGGCCGAGCGCGACTCCAGCCGTGGCTATATTTGGCGCGCTAGGTGGCTCAGCTTTCCGACTCTGCGCCTCGACACGGAACGACCCACTTGCGACACGCAAGAACGTCCATAGCGGACTAGGACGAAATAGTCGAGGTCAGACTGGCTCTCTTAACGTAAGCAATCGTGTTTACAAGCGAACTCTAAAACGGAGGCAAGTATTAACTTGGGAAGACGACAATTAGCTGTCCCGTTGACGGACGAATGAACAAAACTGAAAAGAGTACGCCTATGTGACTGGGGCGACTTGTCGTCGTAGGATCATGACGAGGGTCGAGTTGGTGCGAGGGGCGTCCGGCTCCCGGGGTATAGTGGAGCGAGGTACAAGGCACGCTCGGTGGGTTAGAGGGCGGCGGCGCCTACTTACCGTCACGCTGTAGGTGGACCTGTAGGGCCGACGCGTCGTGTAGAAGTCACTCTCGTATACCATGGTTAATGCTCGTGTTATCGTTCGGGTTTCACTCGCGACGGCTGCTGCTCGACTGAGACCCAAGCGAGCGCCGCGACGCCGCGCCTTCGCGTCCCTCTTATTTTTAGATCACTGTCATTGCAATTTTCACGTCACAGTTGAAAAGCTCCCGCTTTAAATTCAAATTATGAAAAGACGTGTTTTAATGTCAGCAAGTGGGTGAAGGTGATAATTAATTAAATATACCTAAAGGTAATGCATTCCTACTTAAATTAAATAAATTTATAACAAAACATCTTTATACCTACCTACTGCTTGTTAATGCAATTCAGATTGCAAGAAAGATTTTTGAGTTTACGAGTAGGCGAATTCCAAATATTTTGAATTCTAACATGTGAGTAGGTGGTCCGGAGTAGGTGTTGACTTTCATGTTTGATTCACTTTGTTCATTCCATCGTAAGCGGCGGAATGACGCAGCAATAACGTACATTCGGTACGTAATTACCAAACGTAACATGTTTTGGTATTTCTTGTTTCCGTTTAAAAGCAAACTTGCGGCACATCCGGTGGTAAATGGTCACAGTCGCTCATACACTACCAGTGAGAAGATAAGTATGTACTATAAATGTTGATAAGACTGGTGGGACATGTAGGCCCGCTCGGGTATGTAGGTAACTAGGTACCGCCACCCTTTTTCTTTTTTACACTGGGGAATCCATTGAAGGATACCCGGTCGAGGTGGGTAACGGACCGGGTATGTCGAACTCCGGCGCCTCCAGAGAGGAAGAAGGGGAGAAGAGAAGGACCGAGGTCCTCCACCTCCCCCAATTTGTCACAGGAGACTATGCTTTGAAAAAGACGCGTGAGACACTTGCCCCGCAGAACCGACTACCGACTAAGCACCATCGAGCTCCACCACACCAACTACACGAAACTTACGGTAGCGCAATGCGCGCCGAAAGGCCTGCCACCCAGCACCCTGCCTATTTATACCGCGAAGCATTAATGCGTTTCAGTTTCAAGAATCGAGCAGCAGTTGTACTGTAAAACAGGTCTTAAGACGGGTGGCTACATTTACGTCGTAGATGTCTATGGGCTCGTGTAACCACTTGACACCAGGTGGACCACATATGCCGTGAATATGAATGTCGTCTCTCTCGAGACACAAATCTCATCTAATCAATTTATAAATCAACTGAGTCGGTATATAATTTACAAATAACAAGAGATCCCAATGGGCACTTGAAATGCAAAAACCGATTATTTTCAGACGATCGTCTTCGGGATTATGTTTTTGAGGGATCAAAATTTTATCAATAATACAAACAACAATCAAAAATATGTAACTTAAATTATTTATTTCTCCTTTTACAAAATGACCTTTTAGAATAAAAGAATTTACAATTTTTCTCCATTCGATCGCCACTATCTACGTGGATTTAAATCACAAAGGACCCGGATCGCTCTTTATCTATAAAATTTGGACCCAAAACATAATACAGTTTCATATTATAATTATTATTATTATTATAGTCTATACGACAAATCAAACATCCATTCCCAGACCCACTTCTTTATTGACATATCAGTTTGCCATTACAATAAATCATAACAATTCAGGTCAAACAAAACAACTTACGGTGAACTTAATATAAATATGTGTATCGGTCTGGTGAGCAGAGTCCAGGGATGCGGCGCGTCCGCCGGCCGCAATAAATATCAACCTTATGTACAGGAGTCCACACACGCGACAGATCCCCTCATAATAACCTCTTTAAAAAATTATAATTTATTTCGTTATGTCCTATCTATGAAGGTCTCGCCGCCGCAGCCGGCGCCCTCTCGCGGAGGCGCGGCGTCGCTCGCAGAGACTGCGTTTCACAAATCGACTTCTAGCGGTGTCTAACTCACGGATATTCGTTTACAGTCCCCTTGCGAAACAGACTGGCTCGCTGACGTCATCGAATACAAATTCCACTGCAATATCAGTTCAGATAGAAGAAATTAACTGACTAGCTTTATAGAAAATATCATCTTTCATTATACATTAGATACATTAGTAAGACAGTCTTAAGAGGTATTGCTGTATGTTCTCATAACGTTCGGTGTGACGTCACGGCGGCGCCGCGCGTCGTCATAGTCTGTCCCTCTGTGACCGACAGAGGGGTGGCTCGGTGTGCGGGGCGACGAGGGGCGGTGGTGCGGGGGGCGGGGGAGTGCGGCCTTGCTACTGGGAGGGGTACTGCGCGGAGGGCATGGCGGCCGACGCGTACATGAGAGGCTGCGAGGGGCCGCCCCACCCGGCGCCGCCGCCGCCATTACCGCCCATTCCCATGCGGTACCCCGCTGGAACAATACATTATCACGTTAATTTTTAGTGCCATATAAATAAAATTCAATGCTTACTCGTGTGTATACGAATATTATATACACGCAACTATAATTTGTCTCGCCGGTACCAAGCCTCCGAAGCATGTTAATGATGTTAGTCCATGCTCAACTAAACATTACATCGATTTTAATCAAATTGAAATAAGGCTCAAACTAGAATAGTACATGCGGTTCATAGTTCATAGCGGAAATAGATGAAACAGTAACAATGATTCGAACGGACTCAACACGAAAACGGAACTCAGTAAAGTCAAATTTTCATTTAGAAATAAATAGAACATTCGGCTGTGGAAGTATACTTTAACCTGACTCATATAAAACGGGACAGTTATTTCCAAATTATTCCCGAATTATGTCCGCGAAAGAAACGGTTTGCTGTGTCGTCAATTTATTTTCACTTGTCGTTGTGCCCCCCATGGGGAAACCCCGGATTCAAAAGATTGTTTTCCAGATAGACAAATGTTACTCCTCCTCATTAATACCAGCAGCCTATCAGATATACTGTACAGCCGGTGGCCCAGTTTGAGATTTTGTCACCCACCCACCTTTAGATATAATTTCTGAGGTCTCAGTATAGTTACAAATTACGCAACGTAATTACTGGTGGTAAGACCTCTTGTGAGTCCGCACGGGTAGGTACTACCGCCCCGCCTATTTCTGCCGTGAAGCAATAATGCGTTTCGGTTTGAAGGGTGGGGCAGCCGTTGTAACTATACTGAGATCTTAGAACTTATATCTCAAGGTGGGTGGCGCATTTACGCTGTAGATGTCTATGGGCTCCAGTAACCACTTAACACCAGGTGGGCTGTGAGCTCGTCCACACATCTAAGCAATAAAAAAAAAAAATTGCGGATTTTATTTTTATTACACGATGTTATTCCTTCGCCGTGGAAGTCAATCGTCAAAATTTCTTATGTACGTATTTCATTAGAAAAGCTGGTACCCGCCTGCGGGATTCGAACACCGGTGCATCGCTCAAGGATAGCCTTAGGATAGTCTTTAAACTCAGTTCAGTTTTAACAAGAATCGCATAAGTGACATTATAGCCCTGTATGTGCGAATTATATTCGTTTATATACATACTAGCTGTACCCGTCCGCTTCGTTGGGCATTTAAAATTAACATTATTATTTCTCACTCCCACAAAGATTCTCATCATTAACGCCCCCGCAACTGGTGTAGGGAGTCCAACGCTCATATAAATATTAGCCTATGCATTAAGTATATGTACTTTCTACATGGATGCCAAGTTTCAAGTCGATCGGATGCCTGGTTCAGTAGTTACAACGGAACATCCGTAAAAACCACTGTAGATTTATATATTAGTATAGATAAGAATATTTACCTGCCGCGGCGGCCTGGGGGTTGCTGTACGCGGCCGCGTACTGCTGGTAGTACCCGGGAGCCATGTAGCCCTGTAACGCAGGGTAACCCTGGAAATTATATGGGAAACAATATTACTTTGTTCGCCTCGACTGTGAGACGACAATGTTTACGTGAAAAAAAAAAGAATCATCTATATAAATTGTACAAGTATAGATAATTTTAAAGCATCATTGTTACAATGGCTACAATTAATTTTAGTTGTATAATCTTAGCTGGTCTTTGTTTTAAGCATAGGATACTCGTATTCAAATTTATATTATTTAAATAAAAGTCGTTAAAACGTAAATTACGACGTTCGATCAAAAAGTTTAGTTGAAATTAGAAAAATAAATTCTTTTTTGTAAATATTAGTGATAAAGATTCATTTTTTTAATAATAAAATTTGTCATGTATGTGAAGTTTGTTTAAATAATAGAGGGCTACCAAAACCTATACATATTTTTGGAACTCAGACGAAAAGCCTCCTTGATTCAGATGACTGGGTCGAAACACATATCCCAACTTTTTCATGGGAGAAATATATACTACTTTTTTTATTGCTTATATGGGTGGACGTGCTCACAGCCCACCTGGTGTTAAGTGGTTAGCGGAGCCCATAGACATCTACAACGTAAATGCGCCACACACCTTGAGATATAAGTTCTAAGGTCTCAGTATAGTTACAGCTGTTATTACCATCACTTAGTGACTTTAATAAGCGAGGTAATATCCAAACACACGGAGTACCTGATAGTATATTCCTTAGTGACACAGTTTCGTCACGGACATGCCACTATGTCAATTTAAAACAAAAGTGAAACACTTCTTTGTCACTTCGACTAACGTAATCAGAAAACTTTCTTCACAGTCCGTCGTTATACAATGGAAGGAAAATTAAAATTCAAATTTTACGAGCACGGATCTGGCAATATGCAAATCGACGTTCGTTCCAAGCGCGTAACGTACGACACGATCGTATTTCATATCTATTGTGTAGTTTCTTTTACGTGTCATGTAAATAAAAGAATTATTCTCTAAATAATAATCGGAATGAATACAATCTTGCTTCTATATATGTGGTTTAATGAGACAATATAATTTATATTAATATTTCGTGTGGCCTCAGTTCGAGGCGAGGACAACTGTCAACTAAAGTCTACATCTGACAGATCCAAGCAACATATGATTTTTGTTTATTATACAATGCGTAGTCAACTTGAAATAAACTTCATAATAGTACTAGAGTATACAGTAAAAGTCCCGGGCATCGTCCTATCGCATGCGACGAAGGTCTCGGCGAGTAAATTAACCCATAGACACAGCCCAGAGTTTTTCGCCGGAAATTCTCAGTGGGTCGCGTTTCCGATCCGGAGGTAGATTCTGCGAAGCACTGCTCTTGCTAGTAGGGACAGTGTTAGCAAATCCTCCGGTTTGAGCCCCAAGAGCTCACCTACACGCTAGGGTAACGCTGATATAGCCTCTCAAGGCTTCCAGAATAGGTAAAAAGAAAAAAAAAAACAGTATAAGGAAAATGGGCAATGTAGTACTACGGAAGAAGATCAAATGTCTCCAAAAAGTACTAATACTAAAGTAAGCTACTGTCGTTCTAATAATAATAAAGTGCTTTTATTAGAACGACAGGAACAAACAAACATCGCAAGTAGCAAAGGTAAATTTGAAAAACACTTGCTTTTTTTACTGCTTAGATGGGTGAACGAGCTCACAGCCCACCTGATATTAATTGGTTACCGGAGCCCATAGACTTCTACAACTTAAATGCCGCCACCCACTTTGAGATAAGAGTTCTAAGGTCTCAGTATAGTTACAACGACTGCCCCGCCCTTCAAACCGAAACGCATTACCGCTTCACGGCAGAAATAGGCAAGATGGTGGTACCTACCCGTACGGACTCACAAGAGGTCCTAAAACCAGTAAAAATCTCTACTTATGCGAAATAGTATTTACTTAAAGCATTATTCACTTGTGTTCAATGGCCCCAAATTTGCACGTATTAACATCAAACAGTAGGACATACAACGTTTTATATATATCAGCGTCGTAAAACAATTCCTCTTCTGTGCCCAAATTGATTGTCATAATTTATATTAATGCTAGTGAAGCTTTTCCTATCGCAATTCCTATGTTATTTTAGGGATCAATTATTTCAGTCGAAACAGCATTTTTAGAATCAATTTCGCTATACCCTATTCCAATTACGAAGTCCCATGAAACAGGTGTGATTATTATGTTCTTGTGTGTTTGTGTGAATTAATTGTATAATTCACACAAACAGATTGATTGTGTTTGTTTTAAATGATGTTTAACGACCATGAACAAAAAATGATATTTCAAATTATTTGAAACATGAAGAGTTATGTTCTATGAAGTGTCAAAAGAGACTTCGTAATTGGAATACAGTATAGAGACAATTCTTTTCGCGCCTTAATTATTTCAAGCACAAGAGGTCATTAAAAAAAAAATGTACTTTCAATTTCGGAAATTCCCGGTTACCTACAAAACGTACATGATTTTTTTTTTATTGCATTTGTAAGCAGACGAGCATACGGCCCACCTGATGGTAAGTGGTTATCGTCGCTCATGGACGTCACCAATGCTAGAGGCACAGTCAAGTTGCTGCCTAACATTGTATCAATCTAACGAGAGATTTCCTGTTTAAACTAATTAAATCCACAAATTCATTAGTTACATTTAACGTTGCATGAATATTGTTCGATGTAGTACATTAAATCAGATTGAGCTGACGCGTTGTTTTTGATGCATTGAAATTGTTTTTTTTTTTTTTTTTTTCAAATTAAAAACCAATTTTAAAACTATAAAATCTTATATTATGATTAAGAAAAATGCTTATTTTCACTCAAGCTTACAATGAATCGATTTAAATTCAATTCAGTTTCTGAATTAAAATTTACTATAGCTTGGTTATTGTTTTTATTAACACTTATTACAATTATGCAAGTACTTTCCTAGATGTCAGCAATTACTGTATAGATAAGGCTTTTTAACGATTTACAAAAAAAAAAAAAAAAACGATTAATAATACCTTATATTGGTGATAATTGTAAGCCCGCGCGGGTAGGTAACAGAATCCTACCGTTCCGAATTGAAGGTTTGGAGAGACTTTACAGAACCTAGTCGCGATCCCTTCTCACAGTGGTCGACGCGGTTATCATCAGATGGGCCGTTAGCTCATTCACCCATCAATATCCTCATCATCAATCCAAATATTATTTTTATAAAAGAGTAAAATTAAGCTAATCAATACAATATAATTAACTAAAAATCCTGAGATACGTGGAGAATTTGTTTAAAAAAACCAAGTCTTTATTATAGTTATATTTCGCCAGATGTATGAAATAAATCTTGTAAATGATATTGAGCTAAAACTGAGTTACAGTGTTTTTCCTTGTGCACCTGTCGTTTTATTACTGATAGTCATGGTACGAAACAAATAAAATATAACCGGTTGTTTCATTTTTATTTTAAACTTTAGCATCAAATGTGTTGTTATAACAGAGTCGAATGCTGATATATGACGTGATATCATTCGTGCATTCGCAAGCAGCACTGCGCTCGTCAGCACTAGCAATTGGCCGCGATGCAAAGACCTCAACGACTAAAAGAAGAAAGGATGCAACTTGTCCCTCTAAAATGAACCCATGATGCGGGATCAAAAAAACAATTTGCCAGCAGTGATTACTCACATTTTTAATACCTCTATTGTAAGGGGCCGACTTTGGCTTAGTAGGGATTTATTTTGAAAAAAAAAAAAAAAAAAAAAAAAAACAACTCAAAAGTTAGGCTACAGACACACATATTATTATGTACATCCCCACCTGTCCTAGTGAAACTGGAAAGGCCTCCGGGCCATCAGTAATTCTTCTATCATTACAAAAAAATATGTACATCGACCTGACAGACACGCAATGGACACAGCCTAAGCTGATAAAAGAAATATACGATTAAAGTGAATTTCAATGAAGTTTTTAAAAACATCGCCCTCTGTACTAACTCTTTGAGCGCGAATAGTCGATAGATCGACTATTATCTATTAATGCGTATAAAATGCGGAGCGTCGAAATACCGACTATATGCGCAGTTTGATTATATGGATGAGATATCGACCTGAACGGATGTATCTTAGCGCACGCACGTATAACGTTTTAAAAGTTATTAACGTTTATAAATAATCGTTTTAAATTATTTTGCTGTGAATTTAGCTTTAGTTTTTTATAAGGTACTTTTTTTTCTATCGAAAATCCTTTAGCAATATCTGCAAAATATGTGTGAAAATTAACTCAGCACTAAAAGGGTTAAGAACCATTTGTACATTGCTGTATCGACATCACTTTGTAACAGTCTAGATTTCTACAAACATACATGAAACCACAATGCCCACATAATTTAAAGAAATCTTTCCTTATTTGTTGACCTCAACAAACAATTTAACATCATTAGACGGGATAAAAACAATTATGGTCCCACTTTCCTAATCAGTGATAACGTCCAACACTTGATAACGTTATTAATCACATAGCAACGTCAAATTTGAATTTCAAAACAAAACTCTACATGAGTTTGACAATTTTTAAGCAAATACCGTGGAAAGAATTCCCAAAAGCAGTAAATAACTAACTATTACCTGCAGCTTCGTCCGTGTGGTCAAGGTCAATTAATTTATCTACTACATAATCTGTCCTATGTGACAATCCCGACCAAAAACTAAACTTTAAAAAAATTCTGTCAATCCATTGCTTCTTTTTGAGGTGATGAATGGACAAACAAACAAACACTATTATAATAATACCAGTATGCATACATATTCATACTTCACAAAAAGGCAATGTACTGTGTATAGCAGCAACAGAAGGCATGGTGTATCTTTAGACAGAAACAATATTTAAACAAACGTCTAGTAGAAGTTATGCTTAGTACTTGCCATTTTGATTGCAGCGTCTACTACCTTTACTTACTACCTTAATATTGTTTAGTCTGAGCACACACATGTGGTTTATTTACCTGAGCATACCAATAGCCCATTCCTTGCTGATACGGGTAAGGATATTGGGACTGGCCGCCCATCGCTGGAGGCGCCGCCGACGAGTTGTTCCCGCTCTGAAAAACAACAATGACAATTACTAAAGCTCATTTGAGATAGTATTAAAATTCTAATAAATACACAAATACACTAAAATACATGTTTCTGGGACGAAACGACTTTGGAATCCCTCAAAAAATATTATACAATTAACAATGGATCATGCACTACTTTTTATTTATATAAGGGTCCCTCTAAAATATATATATTTAGACTACATTATCTAAAATTGACTGAATAAAGTAGATAACATTACATATTAAAAGTACTTTAAATTTTTTATTCTACTCCAAGAACCCTTGTATAAAATTACGACTCAAAAGCCCTTCCTCCCTTAGGGGAATAAAAAAAAAACTAATAATGAATACAATTCTGGATGGAAATTCCACTGACATACAAAACGTAAACACAAATAGATAACCTGATCTGGGACCGTGCTGTTCGAGTCTGCCGTGTGTCGAACCTGTGGGCCAAAGTTACTACAAATGGACAGAGTTACTACATAATCAAAAAACTGTTATCAATTATGTACCATTCAATATTTTCAGGATATATTTTTATTTTATTAATAATCTAAACAAACTATTATTTATTGTAATGTATTCTATTGTAATCTAAAATTTTTGTTATATAACTTTATTTATTTCTTTTGAAAGTGATATTCTGCTGATAATTTCTTTCACTATTTAATATAACTTGGTTGCAACAATTTTTTTATCAATTTCAAATAACTAATCTGATAAAATTTATCTGTTCAGTCTAAACTTGAAAATTGTTAATTTTTTGTGTTAAATTCAGTACTAAATTTGCATATGAAATAATACTTTGGACCAAAGTGCCGAATATTAATAAATAATCTAAATAGACTAGTTTAAATATTCAAACTTTCGACTGACAATTTAATTTATAAATTTGTTGTTTGTTTAGGTGTAATGAGTTTAATTCATGTTTCAAGAATCTACCTAATCTTGTGTTTTATTCAAATAGCAGCTAAACACTACCTTAACTTTTGCCATTATATCTCCTGTGATATTTTAAGTTCAAGCTGTTTGGAAAAACTAAAAAGTCATACGAGTGTTGCATCATTTTCAGTAATTATCTTTACATTTATCTACATTGGCACCTTTGCGAGTTTAGTAGTGTAGACTTTGTAATAGAATTGTTTAATTCCTAAATAAAAAAAAATAAGATAGAATTTCGTTTTCCGTGATTAAAATTTAAACTAATTGATGCATCGTCTAAAATAGAATGTCAGCATAATTGTTTAGAGGATAGATAGCAATAATCTGTTTTTTATTAATTAACTTTTATTATTTAATAATTTGTTTGTTCCTAATTTGTTTTTTATCCATAGTCCACATAAGTATGTATCAGCATCCTGTCCATTTCTACCAAGAACAAGGAAATGTAGTTGTAACGCTGGTAATAATGTCATACTATAATAATTGCCTTAATCAAACAACTAAGAAAAAGGAAAGTCCAATGACTGAAGTAAACAAATGCATGTTTATCATTAACGAACAGCAAAAAACCATCTTGCTAAGAATTTAGTCTGTAATTTACAAATAGCATTGACCTGAATTTCATTTGCGCATTATTTCTGCAAACTGAAATACATAAAGAGATTCAGTTGATGTTTGTTGTCATTTATTTTTGTATTTTGTTTATAAAATTATTTTTATTAGGGCAGTTATGGTAAGGTCTTGAGAGCCTAACTTCAACTAATTGCTATTTTTGTTTAGGGATGGATGGGTGTGGGTTAATAAATACATTGTTTATGAATTGTTTCCACTATAGCATTAGAAGTTTTATCTATACATTTTATCATGTTGCTAAGGCAACAGGATAACAATTTCAATTCATTGGCTATTCTCATGTAACTATTATTAGACAATTCCAATTTACAGAAAATACTTGAAATTTTATGCAAAAATGTGTACATTTTACATTTTTATTATTTATACTGTTAATAAAAACAGGTTTCAAATTTATGCTTTTACTTTATGTTGTATTTCTCAAAAATTAAGGAAAATAGCTAACTGATCATATTATTACAATTTAATATGTTCAAAATGCTAAAATCATCTTGCAAAAACTTGACCACAACAGGTGCAAAGGCCAGCTGTTTCATATGCAAATTAAATCTCACATTTTTCTATGAATTTCTAACCTTCCAAGATATAGAATATGTATTTAGTATTTAGCAAGTAGGTATTTAATTCCAGAAAGATATATATTTCATTTTATTATACTTATGAAATCCACTCAAAATACTGCTAAAAATCATCTTTTTAAAGACCATGAGATCCCTATCTATGTGGGTTAGTCAAAAATGTAGTCGGTAATGAAAATTATTTGTTTCAGATTCTAAAAGTTGTTAGTAGTTCACTTAAGCATTTTTTAAGTCGTATTCTCATTTCAAGCTAATATAATATCCCAATTTAAGACTTATTTCTAGAAAGGGCAAGCTATAGACCGGGAATTATGTAATGTTAATTACCACAAATCATACAAACCTGGTTTTCAGCACCTCCATTCTCTTTCCCCCAGAAACATTTGACTGTGTGACCGCTTATTTCTGTATTGTGTGTAGCTTCTATGGCATGTGCTGCAGCTTCCTTTGTAGTAAACCTAATGAATGCATAGCCCTTATCTCTGAAAACTCTGATGTCCTGTATCTGACCAAATTGTGAGAATGTGTTCTGCATTAACTCTTCAGTAATAATGTTGCTTGTGAAACCGCCACAGTAAACTGTGGTGTTTGTCGGTGAGCTTTGATTATAAACTTCGTCAAATGTTGGCTGTTTTGCTCTCTTACTACTGGGCGCGCCTTCATTCACACCCTTCGCTGGTGGTTTGCGCGTTGACCAGTTCGTACGTATGGATCTTGATCCCAGCCACTGGCCATTCATTGCCTGGATGGCAGCTTCGGCATCTGCTTTCTTTACAAATGATACAAAAGCATAACCCTTGGATTTGAGCGTTTGAGGATCGCGTACTATGCGACAGTTCGATATCTCACCAAATGGAGCGAAGGCCTCTCGGAGTATGTTTGTTTCGATTTCTGGAGAAANTGACCAGTTCGTACGTATGGATCTTGATCCCAGCCACTGGCCATTCATTGCCTGGATGGCAGCTTCGGCATCTGCTTTCTTTACAAATGATACAAAAGCATAACCCTTGGATTTGAGCGTTTGAGGATCGCGTACTATGCGACAGTTCGATATCTCACCAAATGGAGCGAAGGCCTCTCGGAGTATGTTTGTTTCGATTTCTGGAGACAGATCGCCCACGAATATGTGATGATGATTACTAGTGTCCGTCTTCGGCTGGTTACCAGGACTCGTCGCCCAATTAACCTTCATTTCCTTGTCGAGGACCACTCGCTTGTTCATGGCGGCCAGCGCTGTGGCCGCCGCCGTGTGACACGTAAACTCGAGAAATGCATACGGGTCATTTCCTGGCTCCCGTATAATCTTGCAACCTTTTACATCGCCTATTTGACCAAACAACGTACATAGGAAAACTTCTGTGACACTCGGGTCCAAATTACCGACGTAGAGAGTTTTCGGGTGGCTTTCGTCGCCCATATTAGCTTATCGTAATCTGTCGATTACTTTTTTAACGTCTATGAACACTAATTTCAATATTAATCGCTTAACAACGTGTTATTTCATCACTTATAACATTGGATAACGAATAAATGAAAGAAAAATGTCGCAAACAGCGCTTAGAACTTCTCGAAAAACGATGCTGTTGACTCGTGAAACGTTCACTTTTCGGAAACAAACGCATCTATAGACGAATTTCCGGTCGAATGAATTTGAAATGATGGCGGGAGATTTTTTTAAACAAGTGTATGCAACCTTTTTTAATGAAAAAAAATAATAGAATTTATTAAAGGAACACGTGCAAATAATTTAATAATTATTAAATGATTTAAGTAAACGAAACATTAAAATATTTAATTTTAATAATATTAGCCATAGTAAATATAAACCGAGATCCATAAACAATATCAAAATCTTTCCGGAAACGAGTGTCAACTTGAAAGTCTATGACTCATTGTGAAAGTGCTCTTTCATTTACATTTACATTGGTGTGGATTTTTCAGTTCTTGAAACATCATTGGACAAAGAGTTGTTGGTCCTGTATAATAACCAATCAAATGGCTTTCGTTATTAGTACCATAAGCAATCGTCAACACAATGAAAAAGAAAAAAACAAAACTTAACCTTTGAAAAATATGAACAAAGAATACATTAATTTCTTTGTCCTTTACTATAATAAAATTAAATACCTACGCAATGAAATTATTGTTCATGGTTTTAGATATTAGTTCTAAATAACGAAAGAGCAATTTTTAATTACTTTTATCGCGGTTGTAGACTCATCTGTGACCTGCCTTACAAGTAATTATGTAGTAATTTGATTTGCCTCAATGATAATTGCGCGATAATTTTACTGCTTAGGCTCTTCCATATTGTATTTTGTGTGGTTCGAGGTATGATGGTGTAAATGATTGATGCTTCTATGGCTTTACTCTTTACAGGACTCCGTGTACATTACGTTCTTTAAAACTAATACTTATAGCGTGATATTAGCAAATTAAAAAAAAAAGTCATACAAAATATATGTAGTTTTAAAATTTTACCGGAGACAAGCTCTACCTTGAAACTAAATGAATATTTAAAATGTTTTTACCCTGTAAAGTATTATACGTTCTATAAACAAAATGTATAATTGCTAATTAAAATATATATTTATCTATATATTTATATACATATTATTTTACTGCCAGTGAAATAGTTTTATTTTTGGACAAATTTGCTGAGACTTAAAGTTTGAGTCTTAAACTAATTAAAATACTTGACGGCGTTAACGATATTTCTGTTATACAGCACGTGCAATAGGAGTGACTCATACACAAGCCAGGTGCGCCGGCCGTGTCATTCCACTCGTAAAACAGCACTTGCAACAGGATTGACTCATAAATAAGCCAGGTGCCCCGGCCGTTATAAAAAGGTGGTATGTGCCTCGCAATGGACCCGGTCACTCGGTCAGCGAATTAACCCATAGACACAGCCTACTGAGTTTCTCGCCGGATCTTCTCAGTGGGTCGCGTTTCCGATCCGGTGGTTCTGCGAAGCACTGCTCTTGCTAGAGTCTAGCAAATCTCCGGTTTGAGCCCCGTGAGCGCACCTAAAAACGTTAGGGTGAAGCTGAAATAGCCTCTCAAGGCTATCGGCATAGGTAGGGAAAAAAAAACGCAATCGACATTCGTTCGACTGGGTTTACCCGGTGCACTTGCTATATTATTGTTACGTTATGTGATTAAGTGATTGTTGTACGTACTGGTAAGGTTCGATAAGTGTCAAAGTGAATTAAGTTATCATATTGTTGATTAAATCAGGAATCAAAAAGTGTCTTCGTTTTACTTAGTGTTTAACAAGATAATGTCTACCGCGGATCCTATATACTTTTTTTTGAACAACATAATAAAATAAATCTGAACAGTTGTCGTTTTTTTTTTAATTAGTTACTTTTAATCTAGAATTATTTTATTATTTAGTCGTCGTGGCCTAAAAGATAAGACGTTCGGTGCATTCGTGTTGAAGCGATGCACCGATGTTCGAATCCCGCAGGCGGGTACCAATTTTTCTAATGAAATACGTACTTAACAAATGTTCACGATTGACTTCCACGGTGAAGGAATAACATCGTGTAATAAAAGTGAAACCCGCAAAATTATAATTTGCGTAATTACTGGTGGTAGGACCTGTTGTGAGTCCGCACGGGTAGGTACCACCGCTCTGCCTATTTCTGCCGTGAAGCAGTAATGCGTTTCGGTTCGAAGGGTGGGGTAGCCGTTGTAACTATACTGAGACCTTACAACTTATATCTCAAGGTGGGTGGCGCATTTACGTTGTAGATGTCTATGGGCTCCAGTAACCACTTAACATCAGGTGGGCTGTGAGCTCGTCCACCCATCTAAGCAATAAAAAAAAAAAAAAAAAATTTAGTAAGAGAATTTCATGAAATCATAATGAGTGATAGGCTCTTAGTGCGTTTAATTGATGTATTGCACTGACTAACTCACATAGGTCAACCGTTCCCGTATCTGTTATGATTTGAAAAAAAAAATGGTTTCTGTAAAGTATTTGGTTTTGTTCACTTGTAAAAAACTTGTAAATTATAGACATGTCATTTGACATAACATAGATTTCAGTGATTTGACATTTTTGTATTTTTTGACAATGGCACACTGATACCGTCAGCCGTCACGACAACTGAACAATTTAAAGTTTTGTAAAATTAAATGAAAATATTAATAGATCATGTATATTGCGACCTGAAAACTTCAATGAATACATAATCAACATTAATTTTAAAAATAATATTAAATCAGATATTCTGATCATTACAATCGTCGAGGTTATGTACCGATCGTAAGGTACACGTATACAGTGTGTATTTTTTAATTTTTGTGATTTTTGAATGAATCGATATGAAATGACGTGAGGTTTTTGACGAGACAATAGGCAGTATTGAAGATACTATGTTACCACTTATACAGAAGGATACACGGCCGTCCCGTGGTCCCATCTCCGGGATTAAAGAAAAGTTTCAAAATTGGCTCCGGTTAATTTATTCCGATAAGAATTCAAGGAATTTATTCCTTTTCTTATTACTAAATTTATCATTTGCCTTCGTAGAGCTCTTTTACGGAGTATGGACAAACAGCTTAGGTAAGATGAACTTATTTTCCCTAAACTTATATTAGATAGATAGAACCTTTCATCAGTAATATTACTTTAAGCATAAGATAAACCTACTTTTTTAATATTGTCAAAACAGATAAAATTAATTGTCTTGTATAATAATACAATTTGGAAACAGACATCATCACTATTATCATTATTTTTCCTAAGTTTTAGCAGTACATCTTTGATAAACTATTTATTTCATATACACGTTTAAAAGTTTTGTGAACTCAAACAAACAGAACTAAAAACCATTTTCTATTTTAGGTCTTATATCAGATGCATTCCATATGTTTTTCGACTGCACGGGTCTGGTTGCCGGGTTGGCAGCTTCACTGGTATCAAAATGGAGGTCCAATGAAAGATTCTCTTATGGTTATGCAAGAGCTGAAGTACTAGCTGGATTTGTTAATGGATTATTTCTTTTGTTTATTGCATTCTTCATTATGAGCGAAGCTGTTGAGAGAGCTATAGAGCCACCAGAGGTGAGAAGTTTACCAATAATTCCTTATTTATTTCATTGTTGTTATAGTGGTCAAGATTTGTTTTTCAAATACTTTACTTTCTACTGGTGGTAGGACATCTTGTGAGTCCGCACGGGTAGGTACCACCACCCTGCCTATTTCTGTCGTAAAGCAGTAATGCGTTTTGATTTGAAGGGCGGGGCAGCCGTTGTAACTGTACTGAGACCTTAGAACTTATATCTCAAGGTGGGTGATGCATTTACGTTGTTGGTGTCTAAGGGCTCCAGTAACCACTTAACATCAGGTGGGCTGTGAGCTTGTCCACCCATATAAGCAATAAAAATAATAATAATAGCCTAGAACTTTACGAATGAGTTAAAAAAGAGAGACTTTACTCTGTGGAGCTCATGAATGTGCATTTCAATTATAATTATAAAATAAAAAGAGTGTCAATCAATATTAATTACACAACATACAGATAGTGTTTTTAGATATAAATATAATAAAACTTGATAAAACATCATCAACTTTATCTACAACTTACAAATGATAAAAACTGCACACTGTGTTAAATTATTTTTTGTGGCATATTTGAGTGAACTCCCTGCTGTGGTGTTAAATATTTGCTGGAATCTTTAGACACGTTGATCATCAGATTGTGGTGAAAGCAGGGTGCATGCTTAAAATACAACCTACGACCATAATAATTTTGTAGAAAGACAAACAGTTATAACAAGGAATTATGGGTTGCAATTGAATGACTAAAAGTTAATTGAAAATTGTTTAATTAGGATTATTGTGATAAGTTAATCAATTTTACAGATTCAGACCAGTAAATCATGTCATACTTTGTAGTGCCTATTGTGAGATACTGCATTATGTTAAGATGTTCATCATTATGGCTCAAAGCATATGGTAGTATCAATTTTTTGATCTATCTACCAAAACCTGATTTATTGTAAAGTAAATTCAAAACGACCACTTCGATAAAGCGGCACGACACGAGAACCCTCATCGTGGCCGCCGGTAACTACATTCCCGATCCTGCGGACAGAACGGAAAGCAGTCGATGTCGCCCAAAACCCGTCATTTCGGATCCTCCCGATCCACTAACGGTGCTTTTAGGTATCTCATGCACTGGTCATCGTTCTCGTCGAACCCGTCGCTTGCGACGGAGGGCTCCACGAGTAAATTAACCCAGACACAGCCCACTGAGTTTCTCGCCAGATCTTCTCAGTGGGTCGCGTTTCCGATCCGGTGTTAGATTCTACGATGCACGGCTTTTGCTAGTGTTCGTGTTAGCAACGTCGTCAGGTTTGAGCTCCGTGAGCTCACCTACTAGTTAAGGTTACGCTGAAATAGCCTCTCAAGGCTATCAGCTTATTTAGTAAAAAAAAAAGCAAAACGACATAGCAAACAATAAGGGAATACATACAAGGGAAACATTGGGCAAATACTTTGATTTTTTTTAATTCCTCAAACTTTCACTGCCTCACAGTCTATCAAAGAGAACGAGAACGTATTTCCGACACAAGATTTGAAAATGTTTTCGTAATTACATTGCAAAATTTACGTTACGTTAACAAATAGTACGTATTTACGTAACCAAACTTAGATATTGTCACGTATTTTTTGACGCCATTGTCCAGCGTTAACGGTATCAGACGACGTCTTCAGTGAAAACACGTGCCTAAATTGAACTACAGTACGTGATCAATTCATTATCATTTTGTAATTTTATTGTTTTCGTCCAATAAAATTGAATTTTAAAAATGCGTATTCTTGGATTGTTATTTTTTTATCGAGCAACATTGAAATTGGTTGACCTCGTTTTTTGGCGGGACATGACATAGGCCATAAATGACAAAATGAATCGCATGCGAAAAATCGCAACGTAATTACCGATCTATATTAGTCAAAGATATAAATATAATTAATTAATTAAAAATATATATGTACACACTAAGAACAAACCAAACAAAAATATATGGTCAAAGTAATATAATTAAAGTATTTTCATCGGTTCTTGATACGTGTCAAAATTATTAAGATAATCGCGCGTTGTGAAGTTTACTCAAAATTATAGACATGTACAAGTCGAGCTAATAAAAACGTTTTAAAAATTACCCAAGAGTTAAAGCTTCTATGCCCTATCGCCTATGAAATATGAACGGTTGTAAATAAGTAACTATTGGCAGAACCATTTCAAAATAAATCGATGTTGCGGAACGGCCTTCGTTTTAACTACAATAGTTGCTAAGACTGCTTGATAGTGTAACAGACGCAGGTTAAACTTCAAAATGACAATATAAAGTAATTTCTATTTTACTTTCAGGTAAAACATGAGCGTTTGCTGGTTGTATCGGTGCTCGGATTCCTTGTGAACCTGGTGGGCATATACGCGTTCCACCACGGTCATGGACACGGCCATGGTCACTCCCACGGCGGGCACGGACATTCGCACAACCACCACGGGCATTCGCACGACGACGAAGTGCACACCGGTGCGGGTTCGGCCATCATGAGAGGGGTGTTCCTTCACGTTCTGGCCGACACCCTCGGCTCCGTCGGCGTCATAGTGTCCGCCATCCTCATGCAGACGTTCGGATGGATGCGAGCCGATCCGATCTGTTCAATGGCAATCGCGCTTCTGATCGCCGCGAGTGTCATACCCCTAGTGCGGGACTCGGCCGGGGTGCTCATGCAACGGACTCCGACCTCTCTGGAGCGCGCGTTGCCCAGTCTCTACACGCGCGTCGTGGGCCTGGCCGGCGTGCATGCTGTCCAGGAACCGCACTTTTGGACTCTTTGCAGTGAAATTCACGTTGGTGCCATGAAGCTCGAGGTGGCCCGCGAGGTGGACCCCCGATACGTGACGGACCAGGTCGCGAGGATCTTCAGGGAAGCCGGCGTCAAACATCTCACCGTACAACTAGACTATTCTCCCCTTTGATAAGACTAACCGATCACAAATCTTATTTAGGTTTTAATGCTAGAGAGAACTGGCGCGGATTCCGTACGTTTCTAGATACCGTGAGATTGATACGAGTGAATATTGACGCAGTTAGTAAATATCACAGAGTTTGCGCTGTTTTAGATGCATTTCAAAGTCCACACAGTGGGCTTTATTGTATATAAGGAGAATAAATTATGTCAATATAGAAATAATATAATGTGGTGCAATTTGTACTAATTTAATGTGAACAGTTTTTACAAATAAATTACGTGGAAGCCATACAACAGTATTGGTATAACATACTTAATGATATTCCTTATACTTATAAAAAATCTATTGTCCGTTAAAAAAGAAAATTTTATTTTTGTATGTAACGTTTTATTTTCTTACTTATCTATATATTATATATTTATATTTTTTTACATTCCGTCTATATATGATATTTTGTGATTTGGTTGTCCTGCAATTAATATAAAAATATATAAATACAATTTTTTTATCATACACTCGCTATGTTTCTATTTCACAATATTTCATATTTTGTTGTGTTCATTTTGTAATTTGATAAATTTTATATTCTTTGGGCCATCTTGTTATGAATTAGCGACCCACCTCTAGTTTAAATATAAAATATATGCGATATATAATAACTTAATCGTAAAGCAAGGAGTGTAGCATAAAATAATGTCAGACTTAAAAAAAATATCATTGAACAATTGTCTTAAACTGACCTCCATTGGCAGTTCTAGTTAGAATTTATTCTAGAAAATTCTTGGTTACTTTGTTTATAGGACTTTCTCTGAATAATTTAAAAAAAAAACATATATTCGCCTAAGTTTACTTGATCTTAGTGACATATTGTGAAAATTAGTCCAGATTTGATTCTCCTGTTAGTCTATGTTAAACATGCGTAGGTAAGCATGTCTCGTGTAGGTACTAACATCACAAGGGGAAGTCCTAGCTTGTGGCAAAAAGCACAGAGTACACAGAAGAAAAGTACCTACTTCATTTTTATAGCTACGCTTTGTGACAGCCAGGGTAGGACCGTCAACTCCGGCTTATGCAAAAAGGTAAAGAAATGGATATGGAATATGGATAGAAACAGGAATAGTACGTGTCGTGGTCGGGGCACTTGTTGAAGGAAGAACAGACTTAAACACTAATAAACTGAATCGAGTTTGTTATTTACGTATTGTCACCATATTATAAGTACACATACACGACTACCTCGCTTTTTTTCCCTGCCTATGCTGATAGCCTTGAGGCTATTTCAGTTTCTTGTCGTGTAGATGAGCTCACGGGGCTCAAACCGGGAGTGTTGCTAACACTGGCCCTAGCAAGAACAGTGCTTCGCAGAATCTACCACCGATATACCACTGCTAGTTTCAAAATGAACGGTCTATTCAGAGAATAAAAACGCTCATTAACTTAAATAAATTTATCGTTTCTACGATTTTGCACGAATAACTTTGTGAATGTGAGTTAGTGGCCGTAAGCGATGTCTGTGTGCGCGCTTCTATGAGATTAATTTCTGCAGGCGACGTTTAAAGGGGTATATTTAAAAATAAAATTAGACTCGAGTATATAGTTTTTTTTATCTATATAGCTAATTTATATCATATCAAATTTTGGTTAATTAAAAATACCCTCCAAATGTTATCTAAACAGTACTAAGCTTCGATTAGATAATATAAAATTAATAAGATGTAATATTTTATATATTTTTATGGCCCTTGTAGGCAGACGAGCATACGGCCCGCCTGATGGTGAGTGGTTACCGTCGCTCATGAAGCCAGCAATGACGGGTGAAACCAAGCCGCTGTCTACCGTACAAAAAATCCAGTAAAATAGCACGTCATATAGACGAGAGCATTCAATAGCAATCAGTCAATCAGTGATGAAAATTTTACTTCAATGTGTGACCGTACAGACGCTAAAAGTTGCTGATACTATATTTAAAAAATAAAAACATTACAATTATTCCAAATAGACTTTATTTTACATTTCCAGACACAAAACGCGATCATTTACAACAAATAATAATAATTAAAAAAAATTAGGAAATTACTGCATTAACTATTCCAAACATTTAATAGTTCACTAATATTAAACAATTTAAGATCTAATGTCGCAAATTTAAGTCACCAGAGGAGTGTTCCCAGTGTTGCGAAAAAACTGCACACTATAATATAAACTACCACAGATTATAACAAAAACGAAGTAAAAAAAAACAGAATCGAATCAACACAATTTCATCAGGACGTTACTCGCGTATTGTTACTTAATTACTCAATTAGCTTCTTTGCTTTGAAGAACCTGCGAAGGTATAGGACTTGCCAGGTGGCCAGACCCAAGAGGCACGCCATAGAGAATATACTGAAGAATAAAACTCTATTATTCGTTGATTCTGAAACAAAATAAAATAATGTATACTGCATTTATTTTTTAAGGTGAGTTGAGTTACAGCGACATAATAACAAAATATTTATTGATATGTACTTCAAATAAAATATCTTAAGCTTTTATTTCTCGTATCGTTTTGCTCATGTCTGCGACACAGACTGCTGTGCAACACGTTAGTGGTTTTGTTGGAAGAAAACGGCCGTTTTCCAATTACAGCACAAGAGCGTATTATGCGGCATAATGCTCAACTAAGCTTCAGCATAATTCGGGATTGTGCGCCACAGAGTCGCATTATGCTCTGTAATTAACCATTACTTAATGGTAGTTTTCCAATTACAGAGCATAATACGACTCAGTGACGACACTGAATTAACCATTACTTAATGGTAGTTTTCCAATTACAGAGCATAATACGACTCAGTGACGCACAATGCCGAATTATGCTGAAGCTTAGTTGAGCATTATGCCGCATAATGCGCACTTGTGCTGTAATTGGAAAACGGCCAACATTAATGAGNGTCGCATTATGCTCTGTAATTAACCATTACTTAATGGTAGTTTTCCAATTACAGAGCATAATACGACTCAGTGACGACACTGAATTAACCATTACTTAATGGTAGTTTTCCAATTACAGAGCATAATACGACTCAGTGACGCACAATGCCGAATTATGCTGAAGCTTAGTTGAGCATTATGCCGCATAATGCGCTCTTGTGCTGTAATTGGAAAACGGCCAACATTAATGAGTTTCGTGTAAATTTTATACTTTTAATAAACAAAATCTGTATACAAGAATGAATAAAATATGTGGTTTAAAAACAATAAACATAAAACATCCGGCTGTAACAAACCGAACCGATGGTGGACGAGAGCGAAGTTTATTTGACGTTGTGTCATTACAGGAACCCATAGACCTCAACAGCGTAATATACCGTAACCTTGAGACATGAGTTCTAAATTTCAGTTTTACAGTACAGCGGCTGTTCCATCCTTTAAGTGAGCTGATCGACGGCCTACCAACAATTATTTTTTTACGGAATTAATATTTATTTCCCGACGTTATTCCTACGCCCTATTTTTCCTTATTATCCTTATTCATATTATCCCTAATTTTTTTTAATAATAATTATTATATTATACTAAATTGTGTATTACATAATTGTATGTATATTTACGGATATATGTATGTATGTGTATATGTATGTGTACATATTTGTATATGTATTTCACTGGATTGGCAAACCGTGCGTAGTTCGTTTCCAAATGATTCTTGTCCACCTGATGGTTGTCAGGAAGAGATCGCTCTTAGCGATAAGACCGCCAATTGTACTTTTTTGTATTTAATGTATCGCACTGTTTATGTGTTTTTTGGTGTACAATAAAGAATACTCTCTATCTCTCTCTACGCCGTGGAAATCATTCTTGAACATAATAATATGTGAAGTGCGTATTTCATTAGAAAAATTGGTACCCGCCTGCGGGATTCGAACACTCAAAACGAGTGCACTCGGCGGCTTATCCTTTAGACCACGACGACATAATTCAAGCTCAAATCATTTAGTTCAAGTTAAATATCATCTAAGCACTCGTCAAATATAAGATGTCTCTATCACATTTATTAGACATAAAGTACAAAAGAACCATTACCATTGGTATCTCTCATTTCTTCTTCTCTTTTCCTCATTAGTGTGAAATCTTGAACGATAGCTTCTGATAGGTCTTCTAGTCTCTTCAGTTCCACTTCCATTGGCTTCAATTTTGCAGCCTCCCCGATCTGTATATAAAAAAGATTAGCATAGTAAAAGTACTTTGGCAGTATCTTGACACTATAACTTTTTGAACACAGCTTAATAACTCGAACGATTTGATTTAGATAACTAAACTAGTATTCAGCTAAGATACCAAATTACTAGAAATGTGATAAATTATTAGTAATTTAATTAGAATACTCAATAAACATCTTTCCAATGATATGTCACTGCACTTAGGAAGTGAAATTGAAGCATTATTCGTTGGGAACTTTATTCCAAAGAGAAGTCGGTAATTTTAAATTCTCATCTTTCTCTTAGACACTGTTTTGTTATTACATCATTTATAATACTAAGCCTCTTAAAACATGCCATTTTTGTTTTAAGAGAACATTACCTGATTTATGTAGATGTTTTCACATCATCATGTTAAACACTAGTGTTTTCATTCTAACAAAATCAGTAATATTTACTTAATTTAATCTAAATCAGTCAAACATGCAAATGCTATTTAATGTACAAAAAGGTAATAATTATATAAATAGTGTGTGAAACAGGCTTAAAACAAATATTAAACCAATAACATTCATTCAGATCAATCAGCTTGACACGAAATCAAGGTCTTAGTAGAACATACAATTTTGTGGGAATAAATATATATATATATTTTTTTTATTGCTTAGATGAGTGGACGAGCTCACAGGCCACCTGAAGTGGTTACTGGAGCCCATAGACATCCACAACGTAAATGCGCCACCCACCTTGAGATATAAGTTCTAAGGTCTCGAGTATAGTTACAACGGCTGCCCCACCCTTCAAACCGAAACGCATTAATGCTTCACGGCAGAAATGGGCATGGTGGTGGTACCCACCCGCGCGGACTCACAAGAGGTCCTACCACCAGTACACAAGTTGTTTTCTAGTACATGAATATATGCAAGACTAATTCATTAAGCCATAAGCATCGTAATTAAGATGATACAATGCATAAAGCATACAATTGGTTTAAATTTTATTATATTACTAGCTGACCCAGCAGACTTCGTAGTGTCTCAATCGATAAATAAAAGACACATCAAGGGGACACATAAAAGGGAAAACAAAATTGTTTGTTTTAATATAATTCCGAGCTTTTTAATATTTTGTCACCTTTTAAACCTTCCCTGGACTTACACGAATAATTCAAGACCAAAATTAGCTAAATCGGTCCAGCCGTTCTCGAGTTTTAGCGAGACTAACGAACAGCAATTCATTTTTATATATAGAGAAGAAGAAGATGGGCTTAAGATCGGGCAATGGAATGTTTAAAATGAATGGCTTACAACCAAATTTTATCGAGAATGTCATTGGGTTAATATTTAAAAAAAACACATGCAGCTATACATATTATACTAATTAATAAGTACTACAAATAAAGAAAATTGGCTGGAAACAGAACAACTACAAAAGTTTTTTTTTTAATTTGTTAATTCTAAGTTATTTTTCCCCGACGTACTAATTAGTTGCGTAATTATTAGCTGTTTGTTAGATAGTTCATTTTCAAACCAAAACACAAACATTACCCAACGACTCTGGAGGCCCAAGTTGGTTTACCGATAATAAAGAAATATAAAGACAAAATTAAAAAGCGGAAATAAGCATACATAATGTCAACTACTAACTGAGAATTAACTTTCTTCTATGGCAGAAATACATACAGTTAAAGAATTAGAACAAGTAATTTTTCATTACTGGCAGATAATATAATTATATATTTAAATGTATACATAACACTAGTAATAAAGAATCAAATAAAGATACCCTTAACTAACAGAAAAAAGCAAAAATAAACTTTAACTGATGAAGATAAAGTTGATAGTTATATTCGAGTTGATTTTAAAACAATCAATTTGAAAATATGGGTTTTTAATAAAATATGTTTAATTTGCACCAAAATAAAGAATATTGTGATATCATTAATGTTAGCCATTCTGAAGTTTCTTAAAACAACATTTGAGCAATAATAAAAATTCTTTACACAGATGTTTCATTATTTGTGTTATTATGGTGTTTAATGAGTCATTTGTCTAGTCTCTATAAATTGTACTTTTTATTTTATTTTTATCTCTATTTTTTAGAATAATATGTTGAATTTATTATAGTTAGTTCCATATATATATAAAAATTTATAGCACTATAATAATGGAAATATTTTGCTTTCATGATTAACTAATATTTTAACTTACCCCTTCGTAAGTCTTTGCTTCTATGCCGATTTTAATATCTAAGCTTACTTGATGTGGAATACCTCTTCTTTCTGAAAAAATATATGACAAATAAAATAATCAGGCTTACTATTGACACCACCTACCATCAGAGAAGAGTTCATTTAAGTACCTGAAAACACTGCAATGCATAATGACGAAAGGTGAAGTAATTCATCATAAATATGGAGAATCAAATATTTTTAACAAAACTACTTGAATAGACGATTTTGAATCAAGAAAAACCCAGTACATAATAAGATGAACGCCACAACAAAAAAAATCATAAAAGCTTCAAAGCTACAATCTGAGATTGTGATGGAGAAGAATAGGCTAGAGCAGATTTTTGATGATCAATAGGTATCAACAAGCCAACAATATCATGACAAGCTCTTACATTACATAAATAAATAGATAAAAGGTTTTTGATAAATTAAAGATATTTCGTTTTAAAGCCATAGCCTTCTCAGAAAGAGGCTGCTCAGAAATAGACAATAAAAACAATATAACATGACAGGCTAGCTTTATGTTGCTTCTGATAAAATTATATCGAAACATACAACAAAAAGCATTGTAAATCATATTTACCTAAAACTGAATTACAATGTTATTCTTTGCACTTGTCGAATTTTCAGTTTCATATCATCATATTATCATAGCATAGCAAACCAATACATTAATAGTTTCACCTTTAAAGGGCAGAACAGCAAACATTTTATAATTTGAATGTAGGGTATAAGTATAGTCCCCAGCTAAATAAAAAAAAACCTTTACTATATCAGCTAAGTGAATTATATAAGGGCTCAGTGGTGTGGATTGGGAGAGGCCTATGTACAGCAGTGGACGACTGGGGGCCGTTGTTGATTATGATGATGAATTATATCTGGAACAGCCGGCTAGCATTTTGCTACCCACAATAAGACATCAGGTGTTGCGAGAATGAGATCTAAATGGCCAATAGATTTTCTATTATAATTTTTTTTGTAACAATTACAGCTATTTGATCTCATCAACTTCACTGCTGATAGAGAAATCAATAGCTGACCTGCGAATGCATTTATAAGGGAAATAATATCAGCAACAAGGCTAGATTTGGATACTAATAACATATTTCGATTATGACTTCTGTTAGTGAAATCAGAAGGCTTGATTGCTTTGAGGGACAAGAGATAGGAGAGGCCTACACAGATTTACACAACATTGTTGCACCTATAAATTTTGGGGTTGGTTCTTGTTTATTTGTGTACATAATTTCGATCAACACAAATATTATTAAAAGAAAGCCCTTCAAGCCTTGGTGAAAAAGGTATTTAAATTAATGGTGAATTATGCTGTATGTTTTTTTACTAGTGGTAGGATGTATTATCAGTCCACATAAGGGCCCACCATCGTGGTTATTACTGCAGTGAAATAGTCATATGCTTTGGTGATAGATGACAGCATTGGCATTGCTGGGACTTTGAAGTTACCAGCCGATCATAACTAACTGGTCCTATAGTACTAACTAGAGTAATCTTTTCGTGCTCAACATTATAATCTGTCTATTAAAAATATCTACGGGGTAGATCATCAGAAAGTATTGGAGCAATTTGCCAAGCAATTTGCCAGCAGGCTGCCTTTGCACATTAGTGTTTTATTCAGACTCGTAATACTTAAAATATCAGAAGGTATATTAAGTAGCAGTAAACTGTGACCTACTTTTCTATGCTGATCTCTATGTACTTTCTAAACTAATCTAAAGAACCTTTATTAAATTAAAAATATTAAAGAATTATTCAGTTAGTTCCAAAATAAAATTACCTGATGGTACTTTAGATATAAAGCAAACTTCAAACATATCATAATTCTCTGTGACGAATGAGAACTTTCCCTTTGTTACTGTATCTTTCTGTGATAAGATGTGCCCCTTCGAGTCTTTAATCTGTAATAATTGAAATCATTATTGTTTCTGTCTTTTGTTTGAGTTACACTATACGTTTACAAAAAAAATTGTCTATAGCCTTAAATACCTTAGAACTTATATCTCAAGGTGGGTGGCGCATTTACGTTGTGGATGTCGATGGGCTCCAGTAACCACTTAACACCAGGTGGGCTGTGAGCTAGTCCATCCATCTAAGCAATAAAAAAATTTAAAAAAATTCAAAAAAGAAGTACATTTTGTCATTTTCAAATATTTCTGTTATTTTTTTTTGATTGTATCTTAAACGATAAATGTCTAGTGGTGTACCTATGCCATGGCGTTTGAATATTACAAACATTTTTGGTTATATCAGAAATTATACTCACAATATAGTCAACTCTTTGCCCCTGTATTTCTGTCACATCATATTCTCCTGCAACTAACACGTTGGCGTGTAATTCTTCTTTCAAACACTTGTGTGTGTTCGGCGCCAAGCTCCACATAATCGCATCAGTTCCATGCCAGATTAAGCTCAGTAACAACACGAGATATTGTACCTCCATGTTTATTGTGGTTATATATTATCTATCTTGCAATAAATAAAGCCGAATTCATAACATTTATGACCGGAAAACAAACATATTCTCTAATTTTACGTCAAATAGACCGATGAGTTGGCTAACGTCGTCGACCTTTTGGTTATTTTTTTTTTTTGAAAAATGTAATTTTGTTGCCAGATTTCACTTCGGGACTTCTAGTAAATTCTGCGTGGAATGGATTCTTACATTCCTTTGTACTTGATTTAGCAGTTTATACCCATACTGCTAGGTATGTACTTACATTATAAATGCTTTAATATTATTAGAACAATAGGTTTAATAAGTACTCACAGTTTAATTTCTATTTTTTTGATCGTATCAGAAAAACAGTGATTAGTATCAGTCGATATTAATTTTTTGTCTTGTGATACATACATACATATTTGATTTAAATTAATTTGAATCCAATGTTTTGCGAAACACTTTCAAGTGGGAAATAGAATCTAAATTTATTCAGCCAAGCTATTTCTCGAAATCCATTTTTTAAAAGCTTGTTCCATTTCCATTTATTGGTGCACGTTATTTTCCAACTTTCTATCATAGCTGAATACAAATGGCAAACAAGAACATAAATACATTTTCTCGTCATGGATGAAAGAGACAGCGTTAGCTGATATTCTAAATTTAATTCAGTTCACAATAAAGCGATTCACTGCGTTTCGTCGAATTCGAAAGTGCATTTTGCATTTTCAAGGAAATTAAAGAAATAACCTTAAATTAGTTTTTTTGAAACCATTATTGCTTAGAATCGCAACTTAATAGAACTTATTACAATATCTACTACTTATTTAATTTTCAAGGGACTTTGAATAGCTGTGTTGTGAAATAAAAGTGCGAAGATTATAAATTGCATCTGACTGATTGACAGATGCATAATTTATTTCTGTAATTCGAAAATTGTTTTGTGCAGATCTTGATTAAATGATTTGCCGAAAGTACGGTACGTCGATGCCTTAGTGACCGTAAATCACATTAAAATATAGGTAATTTCGGTGAGTACTCATTTCTATCTGTGCAAAAGTAAGTTTACATAATCTTGCAAAGTTTTAAAAATTACATCTTAACTAATTGATCCTTAACGATTCATTTGGAACATAAAAGAACTTTTATGATATTAATAAATAAAAGTAAAATAATGGATCCAAGCTGTTAATTAAAATAAAATACTTCATAGATTTCCTTACAAGATTTTTGTTGTAAAGGATCTGTAAGATGACAACAACAAATCCATAATAATACAACTGCTCATTACTAATTGTATAAAAAACTTATTTTACAATAGTTATATTAAAATCGGAAACTATTATTTTGAAAATAAGATGATTCTTGCCATTATCCCACATCTTGCGATGTCAGTGCAGCATGTTCTTTTATCTTTCTATTTCAAGCTATACTTTTCCTAATGATGTTATTATATGATGTACATAATACTGAACGAACTTTGCAAAACGTAGTCCTTAATTCATTACGACGAGTTAAAAAAATTTTTTTATTATATCTTACTTATATTTTTCTATAGGTTTTCAACCAATCAATATTATGAATGTGAAAGTTTATAAGTTTCGATATTGGTTATGCGATCACTCAAAAATTACTCAAATAAATGTATATAATTTCACATATTTAAATAGTTTATAACAATTTTTTTATCATGATAACAACATAACCTGAACAATGCTGTTTATATTCAAGTGTAATTAATAAGATATGAAAATTCATAGTTTGTGATTTTACCAAAACCTTACCAGCGGATTGGATAGAGCAAGTGATTCCAAAAAATCTTTACCTCGGAAAAATATGTGTTTAACATTTCTAAAATATTAGTATAACAATGGTGAAACCATAGGTCATGTCTAGTGATATATAACTGAAAAATACTAAAATTGTAAAATTTCATTTTCAGACCGTGACTATGTCTCTTCGCAGTTTCTACAGAGGACCCTGTAACTCACAGGAGATATGTGAAGGACAACCAAACATAATTATTCATTGAGGTATTCATTGTTCACTATTTATGAATATCAACGATTTACATTGGCTATATCCCCTAAACGCCCAAAATTTTCATAATTTAACTGTTAAAGTAATGTTTTAAGTGATTACTGGCTGGTGAGTTATGGTGATTACTGGCTGGTGAGCTGGTGGTGAGGAAGATAATAACATCCTCTTTATTTAAATAAACATTTAAGCATGTACATCTAATTTTTGGTAGGTACTTACACGCAATTCATTCTATTCTCTTTATTGGCCATGTGTAAAACTTATTTTTAATAAAAGCCATTATAAAAATGGATTTGGATTGGATCATTGAAATGATATAAAAAAATCTTTATTTGACATGGCAAACAAAATGTAAATATTGATTTGGAAGTAGGGATAGGAGTGTTTCAATAAACAGACTTATTGTTCATAACAATATCTCTCTTTGTGCCTTGGGTAGAGAGAGCTTTTATAGTACAAATGCGTAATGGTTTTAAAAAGAATAAATACACATATTTAACTAGTCCACCACTAATCGAATATAATTAGTACATAAAAACACATTCAATTTAAAATAAGTGCAGATTGCAGAGCAGAAAAAAAATTGTTTAAATGGGCAAATCTCCTAGGAAATAACCCACTAACATGAAATATCATAAAAGTTCCTAAGTTTCCTGATTTTAAATACTCTTAAATGTACAGATTTTCATTGTTTAGTAATTAAAAAATTTTTAAATTCAAAATAGGAGTTGTTACATATTTGTCTGTTAAGAACCAGTGGTTTTGTTCACAATGAATTATAGTAAGGAAGACAACATGAAACTCGCTGTGCATACAAAATAAATAATTAAAATGATATACATAATTTTCTTACTGTGACAGTCCCATTAATGTATATAACTAATAGAAGATATGTTTCAAGTAGTTAGAAAACTATGTAAAATATGCGTCGATTATAGATAGAGCTTTGACGTTATAAAAAATTCCCTGTATTACCAGTGTCAACGGGCGACAATAACCATTTACCAGCAAGTGTGTCGTACGCTCGTCGGTTACAGTTGGCATTAATAGAAGAGTTTTATCATGTCAATGGTCATCACTAGATGGCGTTGTCACCAATTCTAATAGATTTATTTTAAAAAATTCTCTATAACTAATCTAATGAAAGACAGTTTAGAGATATAAAGTAAATTCCTAAATTATTATTACTGGTGGTAGGACCTCTTGTAAAGCCGCACGGGTAGGTACCACCATCCTGCCTAATTCTTCCGTGAAACAGTAATGCATTTCGGCTTGAAGAGTCTTTGTAACTATATTGAGACCTTAGAACTTATATCTCAAGGTAGGTGGCGGCATTTACGTTGTAGATGTCTATGGGCTCCGGTAACCACTTACCACCAGGTGGGCCTTGAAATCGTCCACCCAACTAAGCAATAAAAAAAGTATACATTTTAGATACCACAGTTTCACTCAAGCTACAAAATGGTAAATTTAACGTACGCTATCCCTTCGGTTAAATTTTCTACTAGCTTGATGTTTTAGTTGTTAAGTTTGTATCATTCTTACGGAGTCATTGATCTTAATTTTCAACCGTCCGATTAACTTCAGGGACCGATGACAATACAACAATTTTATAATATCCTGAACGGTATGAACAGGATAAAAAAAAAAGATGAAAATAAATGTTAGTTTGATTTGCGATTTAAGTTTTTTTTTTTTGTTTAAAAACTACGTACTTTATTACTGCGATACAGTTTTTCTTGTTACTTTAATATGCACTGTATGCTGTGTAAGCAGTGGCGTAGCTACCCAGGGGCTAGGCGGGGCAGTGCCCCGGGGCCCTCAAGCTCAGGGGCCCCTCGAATCCTTACCAGGAATCTCGATCGAACTGAACTTTTGGAAATTTCTCCCATTTTCAAAATAAATATGACAGATAGCAGTCCCATTTTAATCATGACAACTAAGTTGAGAGAAATTCAAAAGTTATGCCTAGGGAATTCCGAAACGTTTCTAACCCTGGCAAGAATAATGCGTCGCAGAATCTACCACCGGATTGTCAAGTTGATTGGACGTCTTGGTTCGGTGAAAATGACGCTCAGAGATTCCGTTATATACATTTAAGTAGAAGAAGAAGAAGAAGACGAAGAACATCTTTATTCGCCAGAAATATAGTTTACAAGATATTGTGGATATAGGACATAGTTTCACATATTTCTCCTGTTTAGGCATGCGAAAATTTAACTTATTTTTATATTAATTCTAACACAAAATTTACTAAATCTATCTATTTTTACATTCTATCACTTCTTATTCTAATATTTTATTATATACAACACTTATCATTTAAAAATTCTTGCACATTATAATAAGCCTTATCTATTAGCCATCAATATAATTTTCTTTTAAATTGAGTTAGTGGAAGATCTCTTATGCTGTTTGGTATCTTATTAAATATTCTTATAGTCATAGGATAACAGTTTGTATGGTAGTAGTGAGTATTTATATTTGGTAATATGAGTTTAGTAGGGTATCTTGTATTAAATTGACAGTACTCACCATACGATTTATATAATTGTGAGTGCTTTTTTACAAACAAACAACATTCTTGTATATATATGGATGGTGCAGTCAAAATATTATGTTTTTGGAAGAATGGTTTACAAGAAGACAGCGGATGAATATTGCACATACCACGAACACATTGCTTTTGTGCAATGAACACTCTATTTATGTGACTAGTACCATATATCAGGGTAATAAAAGCATGTTAAAAAGATAACTATTGCTGAAATCGTATGAAAATTAACCTATCCAGTCGAAAACTTTCTTTGGCAAACATCTGTGCATTCGTAAATTTTATCACTACTTGTGTCACTAAAACTTAAAACCACGGCTGCCTCCAAATCTGCCCATATCACCGTGTAATATTTTTCTTAATCGGGTAAAACTAATTTGAATCATTTGACGCCTAATTTCTTAATATGTAACTTCATAATTCTCTTGAAAATTAAGCAATCAGAAAGCTCTTCGTTACTGGTGGTAGGAAGTTTTGTGAGCCCGCACGGGTAGGTACCACCACCCTGACTATTTCTACCGTGAAGCAATAATGCGTTTCGATCTGAAGGGTGGGGCAGCGGTTGTACTGTAAAAACTGAGACCTAAGAACTCGTATCTCAAGGTAGGTGGCGGCATTTACGTTGTAGATGTCTAAGGGCTCCGGTTACTTAATACCAGATGGGCCGTGAGCTTGTCCCCACACAAGCAATAAAAAATAAAATAAAAAGGCTCTGTGGACCCAATAAAATAAAAAAATGTTCGATTTTTGTCTCAAAAGCATTCCAAATACTATCAATTTCCGAAAACATTTAAGTCATATTTACAGACAGAAGCTATTGATATGCCGTTATGTAGATAGGACTTACACCCTTTTCCATTTTAGATACAAATTTGTACAAGTAGTAATCGTAATTAGGTCAATAACCCACTGGACGTTGGACGTTCATTGATTGCCCTTAATCATCACTATTGGTCACACGGCAATGGATTAACCTAACTGTATTTTATGAACGTGCATGTCTCTTCATTAATACATGCTCTCGGTTGATTAACACGCTGTATGCTTTAAGACCCACCGGTGGGCCTAGCGTACTGTTACGCGCTGGGGTTCGGGATAAATAAAAGATAACACTGTATTAGCACTTAGAACACTTAAAGCACTCAACAAACACCTTAAAACTCTCAATTCGCTTCTTCCCTTCGCTTCAGGTGATCCGCTGTTTCGCTTCGAGTAGTTCCGATTACTGACTGACTCCGTGCCATCTCTGCAACGCTTTTGTAGCCGATACCACATCCCTAGAATTATCGAGAATATTCCACACATTTCGAGTATTGTGTTTCCGCTGACTGACAATAGAGGGCGCTGTACTTCTCGAGCGTTCTAGGTGCTACTAGATCCTTCGATATTCGTTCGACTATTCGGCGATAGATGGTGTTACTGGCGTAACAGTACTATGCAATTTAGGCTAAGCCAAAATCAGTAATTTTTACTAATTTGATATTTTCATTCTAAAATATTGTATATTACGATAATTTGCCTGGACGGTAAAAATTTGCGACTTTTACGGTCTAGTTTATATATAAAAGGGTGACTGACCATCATGGCCCGTATGATTTAGAAAGAAAAGGTTCACCGGTGAGCACCGTGGCCCGAATGAAAATATTCGATTTTTCATATGGCTTTCAAAGTGTTAATCCTTGCACAATCCACTAAAAGACTAGTGGTATCTGTTGAGGATTAATTTTTGTTCCATCATGCTTTTCTATATCATGTGCAGTGAGATTTTTATTGACCATTGCAAATTCAAACTTCGACATCTATCAATTAAATCTGTTATTTGGGTCTTTGGTCCGTGCTGCGTGCTTTAAAGCGACGAAGCAGTACAAATATTTTGTTGTGTCTAAATTTGATAAAAACCCTCAGAAGTACAACAAATCAACGAATTTGAATATTTAGATCAACTAATTAGGTAGGTACGTCAGACTTGGGATGTGAAAACATGATTGATGAATTTTGGTAAAAACCGGTGGTTACATTTATAATATGGTTTGTTACCTCCGATTTCCTCTTGATTCTGAATCGTATATTTTTATGTACAATACAATTTTGAAGTGGATTTTATAGAATTCATAAAAAAAATTGGCTAGTTTTTTTCACTGGACTAGACGAAAACTTTCCTGAAAATTTATTGTAACATTTTGTGAAGTCGTCGTGGACAAAATGATAAGACGTTTGTTGTCGACTATGCTAGAGTTCAAATCTTGCATGCAGGTACTAGTTTTTCTAATGATATTCGTATTTAACGAATCTTCACTAATGAATACCACGATAAAGAAATAATATTACAGTGAAATAAAATTTAAACCGCAAAAAATGTCATTAAAATTTGCTTCTGTTTCTTATAAACATTTGTATGTATAATATTATCATTCAAATAATTCATATAAAGTAATTACTTTATTGTAATTGAGTAATTACAATTGGTACCTAAATTTTAAGTTTCTCTACGGGCTCGGGTAACCGCTTAAAATTAGATGGGCCGACATCTTGTCTATGCAATAAAATAATTTGAAATACAAATCCCAATAAGTGATGTAAATAATTTATATCTTTTACGTTTTCATTTTTACGTATTTCTGTGATTAGGAAAGAACTTAAAGGGTAAAATTAGCTTTTTATCAATTCATCTTTGGGATCTTTTGTGAAATCCGCACCGGTGTAGTAATTGATATTTTTGAAAACCATTAAAATTCACGCGGCGTGCACGATAACATAACTAATAATATAGCAACGTGCAAAAATGACGTAACCGCAAACATTGAAAACAAGAGTGTTGAACGGATCAAGCGATTCTGTACCTTACGGCTTGCGAGAATCCATTCAGGTGGTGCGGCCGTGACAATGCGCGCGACTGTCGGCGGGTACCCGCTGCCGAGGGGAGCGGGGGCGCAACGCAAAAGTGGGTCGGTCGCGACGTTGGTCAAGTTCAAGGCCACGTTTGGAAGAAACTGAAAGGGCGCCAATCGCTGCTAGATGGCGTTGCGCGATTCGAAGTTTGAAAATTTGCGACCACGGGGGTGGGGTGCGGGGTGAGGGCACGGGGTGCGGGAACGAATTTTTGGTGCAACACACACGAAACGACGCTGCACTCGTGTACTGAACGTCGCGACGCGCAGTACTTTCGCGCCAGATCACCTGAACTTTTCAAATAATCTAGACATATAAAAACAAGCCGAGATGGACTGGATGGAGATGGAGGATATGGTGCGTAATAGTCTATTTTATTGCCTGTTAATTACAGCGAGGCCTTACAATTTCAATGATTATTTTGGGCAAATTATGTTTTGCCTTGACCTATCCTAACATTTTATCAGTAAGACTGAACTCAGCCGCCAAATATTTATCAGTGCCTGCTTTATATTTCCTCGTTGGTATTAAGTACAGTACGTATATAGAGATGAAAATGGGTCTTAAAATATTTTAATTCTGGAAAAAAATCCACTGTTATAATTCCCGACAGATCACTGTTAAAAATAACAGATTAAAAAGCTACACATTTAATATCTAATTCATTTCGTTTTACATATTAGCAAACGGTTTAATATTTTATTTTGCTAGAAGCAATCACAAGAAAATATTCCAGAATTTATTTCCTCAATTTGAAATAATAATATTATTATGTACAAATGTGGTTTCTAAATTTGTATTCGGTTTTAAAAAAAACCATATTACACGAACGCCAATTGTAATTATGTTCTTTTATTTTTTCTTCATAAATAACAAAATTATTCATTTCGAATTAAATTCGAATTTTTGAATATCGAATTTTATTACGGCACGCCAGAAAACGCATCGCATTAAATACTACAATAAATCCGCGCATCAAAGCATAGATAGTAATTTCACAAGAAAACGTGCAGTCGCTTCACGCATCTCCGTTAGGGCTAACACCGAAAAACGTTGTGCGTTTTACCACGACCTGCCCCAATCCGCGACGCGGTAGATCGATACCGCCTACGAGTATTAGCTAGTGTCGACCGGCGGCTACGTACCACATAGACATTTGAGTAGATACACCGTGAACCGAACCACACATTTATTATACTTGTTTATCGATGTAATAGAAAAAGAATTCTCGATATTTATATTCGAGGTGACGCCACACACTCGATATACTTAATAAAGGCCCGATTGTCTGGTCTTTGTGTTGAGATTTTCCGAAGTCCTGTGTCTTACATTCAGAAGTTACGGTATGCGGTACTTATTACTACCTTATGACAGGCACGGGTTAAGGCCTGTGGTATCCTACCTAATTACACTTCATTATTAATTTACATATATATGATACTAAGATATGTCTACACGACGGTTTTTATATTGTAGGGTCTTCGGTAATCTCATAGGCGAATAGGCAGCTCTTTACTCTATGAGGCTATTAACATCTTCCTAAATAGGCCACCCGTAGTGATTTCATGTATGTTGACATCGGCACGTAATCTACAGTTGTTATGAATATTTGTAGGAAAAAAAAAACGAATGGTTGCAATATGTAGCCGTATTTTCGTCGTATTAATATTTTCCGAATGGCAACTCTAAAAACTTTATCATTATATTGGACAACTATTTGAATCTGCTTCCTGATTCGTTATTTCGACCGAACTGTAACGTTTAAAATATAGAATGCAGTTTTCATTCGATCGTGGGTGGGCGGATTATGTATGCAGTTTTTTGCGTATTAAAAACACGGTGTTATGTAGAAACTAAAAAAAAACTTGTTACTATGTTTCAGTTTGAATAGAGAACAGTTTAATTAGTAGCATAAAAAAAGTTTTGAATTTCGTTTAGAGCGTTTCGTTGGTAGCACTGATTCTCTGCTGACTTACGCTGTTGGTATACGTTTAACAAATAAATGAATATTGGTTATAATCATAGATCTATATAATAAACATCAAAGAGTTGGATTCGTTTATATAAATAAGTTTATCAAAATTAGTGCTTTGATATTTGTTTTAAATAAAGTACCTATACAGAAATTCGTTAATTTTTTTAATGCTAGTTGTCTATGGTTTCGGTTGCTATGTGGAAAACGCATTGTCGTGGTCGAATGGATATGACGCCCGGTGCACACGTCACGAGCGACTATACCGGTGTTCAAATCCCGCAGGCCGGCAACGATTTTTTTTAATTAAACTTCGCAATTATGTATAGCCTTCACGAATCTCGTCCGCTGTGAAAACGAAACCCACATAATATAATGAATACTAGTTGGAAATTGGGGCGTATTTTAAGCCGGCACTGGTAGGTGCCACCATCTGGCCTGTTTCTGTCGCGAAATAGCCGCGCGTTCTACTTTTAAGGGTGGGGTGACCGTTTTAGTTTGTATTAAAAATTAGATTCTGACGTCACATTTCAAGATGGGAGACAACGTTTACGCTGCGATTCCTACAAGCTTCGGTAACTGCTGAACATCAAATATAGCATCAGATAAGAGGTTTTTCGTTTATTTCCGAAATCTATGTACATTTTTATTTATTTTTTTATTGCTTATTTGGCTGGAAGACCTCACAGCCCACCTAGTGTTAAGTGGTTACTGGAGCCCATAGACGTCTACAACGTAAATGCGCCACACATCTTGAGACATAAATTCTAAGGTCTCAGGTATAGTTACAACGGCTGCCCCACCCTTCAAACCGAAACGCATTACTGCTTCACGGTAGAAATAAGCAGGGTGGTGGTACCTACCCGCGCGGACTCTCAAGAGGTCCTACCACTAGTAAAATGTATGTATGTATGTACAATAATATGTATGTACATATTTGTAGATTGTCTACGGGTGCCGATTATTGATATACTCGTATTATCCGTTCTTCTTCAAGGACACGAAAGAGCGTTTTCGTTGGAAAAAAACCGTAAAGTGAAGCCGTAAAAAATTTGAATATTAAAAAAAAAAACCACTCCAAAAACTTCCTTTTTTTCGCGTTCGGCAACGTTTACATTTCTATCTAATCTGCTGTATGCACAACGTTGCATTGTGATATAACTCGGCCTTGACTTGCATCTTATCATTTACCCAATCTTCGCACGTTGCACGTACTGACACATATTATTCATACGTATTTAATATATAGTTTTCAATTAAACATAACGAATGTTGTTGATACTAAGTATCAATATATAGACATAATGATACTAAGTATCAATACTTAGTATTACAAATATCGGAAGGGCGGCTACAAAAAAAACAACTCTAGAATGTGTCGAACAACTCGAAAATAAAATTTATTAATTATTTTGGAAGTTTTAAACGACTCGAGTATTTATTTTTCTTATGACGTCAATGGATGTATCATTTATTAAAAAAATTTATCTCTAGTCTCGAATTGATGTAAACATTGTTTTCTTTTAATTAATGTATAATGCATTGAACAGAGTATTAAAGATGATAAAATAATATGATAATATATTTTTGTGCATTACTTGATTTTCGTATTTAAAAAAAAATATATATGTGTTTAATCGTATCTCACTATTGAGACTGAATAATTCGATACTAATAATTTTTTTGTATTAATAAAAATGTAGGTATTTTTTTTACTTATGTATCTTTTGTAGGTTATAGTGTTTCATGAGATACCTTTACAACACATATTAATAGATTTATGTACTGAGGACACGTACGTACTATATATTTTTAATTATATACAACGATATTCTGTATAAACTTGTCCACGAGCCATAGAATAATAATAAAGATAAGGCAAAAGATTCCTTGTTTAAAAATTATAATTAAAGGAATTTTTATTGTTACGAGACTGTTCTAAAAGCGTACAAAATTATTGTCTAAACAATGACAGATGTTAGCGTGTATTACATAATGATTGTCTATATACTTTACTATGACATATTTTATTTTCCTTACTCATGCAAATTTCCATTGATTTGCGATCGAACATGCGTCGTGATTTAGCGGGAGACCTTGACAACAACGTGCTGTCTGTGATACAATATTATTATGTTGATTCTAGTTGCTTTATGCGACGCTCTCAAATGCTTCGTTTCATTTTTATTTTTTTATTTGCACTATTAAAACTCAAACATAATCGCCGCATTATTATGATGAGAAACATTTATCGAGAATCATAACGGTATGTAAATTGTTAGTTTTACACAATATCGCCGATCAAAAATATGTAGTGACAATTATTAATTTACAAATTGTTTAATGCTTATGATGACTATTGCGGGCTCACTTAACCAACGTGGAACGTAATCATTAACAATACGCGCGTTATGAGTTCAACATTTCGATGTTATTCGCCAAATTCGAATGATTGTGTGCGGATTGGGTGAGGCGGGAGCGAGGGGGGCGCGAGCGGGAGATTTTGGCAGTTGGCCTTGACAGTGAACCGGCGGCGCGCACACTAGCGCGTTCCTATTTTGTATTTGATCACACGCACACACACGGGCGTTATATGAAGTTATTCCACGAATTGCCTCCTCCCACACTATCAAACGACGATAGGGTTGTCGTCTTACGCAGTTCGTCTTGTGTCCCCAGGAGAAGGGCATTATGGAACATACCATAAAAAAAAGCGTCTTGTACCTACCGATAATAAATTAACTAATTAAATAAATTTAAATAATTTTTTTATAGTGCAGATAGGTGGGCTAGCTCACAGCCCACCTGGTGTTAAGTGGTTACCGGAGCACATAGACATCTACAACGTAAATGCCGCCACCCTCCTTGAGATGAGTTGTATGCTCTTAGTATAGTTACAACGGTTGCCCCACCCTTCAAACCGAAACGCATTACTGCTTCACGGTAGAAATAAGCAGGGTGGTGGTACCTACCTGTGCGGACCACGAGAGGTTTTATCACTAGTAAAAGAATCTTATAGATCATTGACTATAAAGATTTTTCATGTTTCTTTCCACGTTCTCCTTCCGGCATTATGATATCGTTTTTCTTATACGATGTTTGAGGAGAATAATATTGGGCATCTAGGTTTGTTTTCTTTCGACGAAAAGAAAATTCTAATACGGTGATAACCCTGAAAGCAAAAAAAAAATAGCTAACGAATTCATTTCGAGCCGTCGCGCCGTCGCTGCGTGCCTGCCCTAAGACAACATAGACGGCCTAGGGCCCCGACGGGATGTTTATCGATATTGCTCGAAATATACGACGTCTAACGAGTCTCAAAATCTGCCTTTGTACCTACTAATGTACGTATAACTTCATTTACCTTCAATACAACTTTGAGTTTATTAGTAGGCAGATTATTTGGTTATTCGATAAGTTAATAATTCGAAATATAAATCTGTTTTATTCGATAACAAAGTTTTGATTCGCGCTAATGTATTGGTTACTGATATTAATTGCTGTTTACTTAGTTTAGTGTGAATATCGATTTTAATGAAAAAAATATTAAATTTTACGTCGGTCAAAGCTTATATCAAGGCATCACTGTAAATTATACCTACAAATTGATTTAGTTATAGTTGAGAACGCATTGCACGTATGCATAGATAAACAATTGAAAATCCCAAGTCGTTACTTATTTCCGATTTTTTATTATCTATAACAATAGTATACCTCGTCACCTTTGTACCCAGTATAGTAAGTACCTAGTTTAAATACTAATGTGAATCAATTTAGTCAGCATGTGTTAAACCACTGCACAAATTAAGACTTCATAGAAACCTAAGAAGATTTAGACCGTCTAGATTTGTATTTCACTGTTGGTAGGTCGTATTGTAAAACCGCACGAGTAGGTACTACCGGTAATGGTAGGTACTACCATTCATCCTATTTCTGCCGCCTAGCAGACATTCTTTTTTGATTTGAGGTTGAATATCTCAAGGTGGCCGGCGGCATTCACATGAGATGTCTAAGGGCTACAACAATTACATCTAGTACTTTTTTTTTATAAAATTAAAAAGTTTCCATATATAACGATAGTTTATTTAATATAGGGCATCAATATTTATGTTTAATAAAACGGTGTGCTTAGTGTCAGTTTTTTAACGTTCTCGATAGCGTAAAAGTTAATTGAAATTTCTATGGAGTTGGAACGTTTGCCTATGGCTCCGGTTTGAGCCCCGTGAGCTCACCTACACAAGCTAGGGTAAGCTGAAATAGCCTCTCAAGGCTATCAGCATAGGTACGAGGAAAAAAAAAATTGCCTACGTTTGCCGCTAGGGGCGCTGTTCCAACTGCATACAATATTGGGTTAACTTTTACGCTATCGAGAAGGTTAAAAAACTGATGGATGAAGGGAATAAAAATGCACTTGCGTATATAAATATGTTTATCTGTGATGCCGGGGGGTACTTAGACAAAGAAAATGATACTGCCGTATATAAAATGCGGCAGTTTCATGATCGAATTACGCAAACGGACTCCACAATATTTAGAACGATATTAACGGCTCTTAGCTATTATATATAATATACCTAAGCATAGGATATTAAATGAGCTGTTTTCGTTGTGAAGTTTTGAAAAATGCAGTCGACCGCCAATTATTTTCGTATCGTTAGGATCTGTTTCAAGGTCCTCATACCTATTCGTCGTTATAAAATCTATACATATAAATTAAATTGGAGTGTCTGTTTGTAATATTGAAATAGCCTCTTTTTATTATATGCATATAAATATATATACGGAACATACACCAAAATAACATTTTTTACAATTTTTGTCTGTCTGTTTGTTCCGGCTAATCTCTGGAACGCCTGGACCGATTTTGATGAGACTTTCTCTTATAGGTAGCTGATGATATAAAGAGTAACTTAGGCTCCTTTTTTAGGCTAGCTTCGCCCTGCGGCTTCACCCGCGGTTAGACAATAACCGCGGGTAACATCGCGGGACTCAGCTATCAATAATAAAATTTAATGTTTCCAAAGCGAAGCGAGGGCGGGTCGCTAGTACATAATAAATATGTATTATTCCGAATAAGTTCGTCTGCTTTTTGCGCGTCTCACAGTATAGGTACAACCCTATGACATCATCCAGGAACTGCAAAGTTTCGTTTTTCATTTTAATTATTCTTTTATTCTTTGTTCTTGCATATTGTGTGTTTGTTGTAGACTAGTGTCTTAAGGGGTTCCGTAGTTTGCATAAAATTGATCTAGTTATACACTTATAACGTCCGTCACGTATACAGATGAAATTTTGTAGGAATATATCTCGTTTTTATCATCGCACCGCCCGCCACCGGAGTAAAGTTCATCCATACTACCTGGAGCCACTGCGGTCATCCACAGTGCGTTTCCAGAGGTCTTTTTTGCCACGTACCATCCGGCTATGGAATGAGCTTCCCTCCACGGTGTTTCCCGAGCGCTATGACATGACCTTCTTCAAACGAGGCTTGTGGAGAGTATTAAGCGGTAGGCGGCGGCTTGGCTCCGCCCCAGGCATTGCTGAAATCCATGGGCGACGCTAACCACCCACCATCAGGTGGGCCATGTGCTCGTCTGCCTACAAAGGCAATAAAAAAAAAAAGAATAATATTTGGCGCTGAATACGGTGGGGTGAAATTACGAGAACAATGATTAGAGGTCGAAGGTGGAAGAATAAGTACGTGTGAATACTTTAGCTGTTTGAGCGTGATCCGTCGATAAATCGTTTCGTCGTATATAAAAAAAAAAAAAAAATTCCAGCCATGGATAGTCCTATGTCAATATATAGACTAATGCCTATACTTATTGACCTATCCATACTTTCACTTTTAATGCGTCGTCCGCTAACATATTATTGTCCCAAACGTTCCTTTCGTTTTCAAATGCTTCGAGTTCTCGTTTTTTATTAGTCCCGTCTATTGTTTGTAGATTTCTCATAGCGTTTCAAGGGCATCTGCGTTTGCTTCCTTCCACGTCTGCCCGCTATTGATTTATTCGTCGAGTTTTTTTTTTTTTTGACTCATTTCAAAATTATTTGAAGGTCTTTAATATCTCGAACTTTCGATGCTAAATTAGAACATTGAACGGAATCAGATTTTAATTAGGCCACGTATGATTTGTCTTAGTGAATATCATCCCTGAATTGGTAATGACGTTTCAAATTGTCTATATAAAAATGATGAAATTGTAGAAAGATTGATGGTAGTGTTAGCACAATATTCAGATGTCGTCCCATAGACAGCCCACTGAGTTTACCTTAGCCTAATCTTCTCAGTGAGAAGCACTGCTCTTGCTAGGGCTAGTGTTAGCAAATTCTCTCAGGTTGAGCCCGTGAGCTCACCTACCCGTCCGTGCGTAACTGGAATAGCCTCTTAGGCTACCAACAAATAAGTAGGAAAAAATATATATTGTATGTCGATCAATAACACTTTAGTTCGTTACCTACTACGAAATCTGACAATCATTCCGAACATCGAAAATAATGAAATGAAAATATATAAATGTACTAGAGGACCTGACAGATGCCCTACATACATAACGTGACCATTTATATTTTTACTCAAAACGGGGCGTTGGTTTATTTGGGACTTACTTTTCTTTCTTTATTTTTTCCTACCTTTGCTGATAGCCTTAAGAGGCTATTTCAGCTTCACCCTAACGTATGTGTGTAGGTGAGCTCACGGGGCTCAAACCGGAAGTGTTGCTAACACTGGCCCTGGCAAGAGCAGTGCTTCGCAGAGTCTACTACCGGAAAGCTATCTGGGACAATTGACAGGTACATGATGAAAAAAAACAGTACTTTTTTAAAGTTATTATACCTACGGAAAAGTTAGCTTGAAAATTACGAATTAAAGAACATATCGTAGGTATTCTCGCATTAAAACTGTATAATCTCAAAATTTCTAACTTTACAGAAAAGTGTTTTAAAGGTTTTAATATGTAATATTTTTAATTTTAACCATCTTTGCAACATTTATTTTTTATCTTTTACCAGTTACATTATCTGTCTCTTAAAGTAAGATAAAATTATGTAGGTATTAATTTTGTTAATAGTAGTCAAAATTTCGGTAAATTAAAACTAAACTACGCTCTTTTGACAGTTTTTATGAGAAAAATACTGCTGATACTAAATTATCCGCATATTAACTCAATTTCGCATATTTTTGGAAATTGTACACTTTTAATGCGAAAAGACGATATATCTATACTCAAGATGTTTAGTTATATTTATAATATTTATTAGAGGTACAATTTGCTTTAATATAGCTTACACCGCTTGCGTTTGGAAAAAACGGGACAATTTTCCGTTCCAGAGTTCATTTCGGGGACACCGGGACTCGTAATTATTAAAAGGGTCAGTCCCGTTCAAAACGGGACGTCTGGTCACGTTATTCATACATAAAATGAATGAATACATACACAAAAATTCACTCAAGTCGATCCAGTCGTTTAGTCGCAGTATAGATAAATAATCTAGATACCGACAGCAGCGCCATCTGCCGGGCTGATTTGTGAATCTAAAGCATCCAGGGCGCCACCCAAACGCATACAAAAAAACTCATTCAAAACGGTCCAGCCATTAAAGAGAAGTTTAGTGACATACGACACTACAGTACAGTTTTACTGGTGGTAGGATCTCCTGTGAGTCCGCGCGAGTAGGTACCACCACCCTGCCTATTTCTGCAGTGAAGCACTAATTTGTTCCGGTTTGAAGGGTGGGGCAGCCGTTGTAACTATACTTGAGACCTTAGAACTTATATCTCTAGGTGGGCAGCGCATTTACGTCATAGATATCTATGGGTCAGTAACCACTTGACACTAGGTGGGGTCCAGACATCAAAATAAAATAAAAAAAGTAGAACACGTACAGTAGAATTATATATATAAAGAGAAGATGATTACACACACGATCTCACACCTTAAATTATGTTTTAGTTGTGTACGATAGGTATTTGTAGTATAAACTTAAAATACCAGGTAGGTGCAAAATTTAAGCTTATCGTCCGAAAACTTTGATGCTCTGCATACAAAATTCTCGTTGACCTTGCAAGGTATGACTCGTATGACGCGAGTGTATAATTTATACATTTATACCTACTATAAATACCTTATATATTATACACACCTAGTACATTATTTTGACGACGGCAACAATTAAAGTTTTTGACAAAAAAATAATACCCACAATACATAAACGGCCGCCTGGTGTAGTGGTAAGTGACATGGTCACTACACTAGGGGGTCGCGGGTTCGAATCCCGCCAAGGGAAGATATTTGTATGATAAATATAGATGTATTTTCAAGGGTTATGGATGTATATTAAATATATGTATGTGTATAATAAAAATCTTACATTTATTTCCGTTATCTGGTACCTGTAACACAAGTTCTTTACGAACTTATCACGGGACCAGTTATCGTGGCGTGATTGTTAGTAAATATTTATTATTATTATTATTATTGAAATTAAAAAAAACGTGAATGATGTTTGTTCGTGGAAATTTTTCTTATAAATTAATTAAAGTTGTATTACGAATCACGAGTCCCTTCAATATGTTTTAGGGTTCGTATTGTCACTTGATGTATAAGTATATAGGCCATTTCCAACTCCCAATCGTAAACTACAGAACCAAATAATTAAATAAATACCCATAAAAGAATACCTACTAGAGATCTATTCGGTTCAAAAGATTAAATTATAAAAATACTAGCGACCCGCCCTCGCTTCGCTTCGAAAACTGTAATTTATTATTGATTTCTCCACTATTTAATGGATGTTATTATACATATAAACCTTCCTCTTTAATCACTCTATCTATTAAAAAAAACCGCATCAAAATCCGTTGCGTAGTTTCAAAGAATTAAGCATACATAGGGATAACGGGACAGAGAAAGCGACTTTGTTTTACACTATGTAGTGAGTACGTTGATAATTAAAAAAATCTACAAACTTAAAAAAATAAAATAAAAAGATATCTATATACAATTTACGTGTGTAGGTATATTGTCAACAGAATTCACATAATATAATGTTTGTTTTGTTTACGGCTCATGTCGTGTGAAGCGACCGACCAATGGCAGAATGCGGCCCTTGGCAGCGCTTCAGGGAAATTTACGTTCTGCCTTCATTCGTCGAGTCTGAGGCGAAGGGACCAATCTGCATGGGTTCGTTCGCACGTGGCGCTGGGGGGGCGGCGTGGCACGTGCTTGCTTGGCTCGTGGAGGGGCGCCCGAGGCGGGATCTGCGTGTACGCATTGCGTGTGCGCGGTGCGTACGCAACAGTACAACCACGACGAGGAAGCGTCACGACCGTACGCTTGGAATATGTCCGTAATAAATAAAAAAATAAAAAAAGACTCAAGTGAGGTGCGGTGTTGGGAAAATGCGCGGCGTTCTCGAAGATCCTTGGACTTTTTCTGATCTAACATCTGCCTTGGACGTTGTTAAGCACAAAAATGTGAGTTGTGTTTTAGATTATCAGAGTTGTGAGGGAAAATAATAATTACAAATGTGTTAAAGAAAATCTTTATAATAATACGTTTGATGTCACGATTTATGTAAGTAATGAAAATGCGCAATAAAAATTGTAGCTAAATTCTAATACGCAGTTTATGGTCGAAAATACGAGTTATGACGAACAACTAATATTCAAATAGATAACTTAATCTATTCGTGTTCTAATAAGTAAATTACGTAAGCTATAACATAATTAATTGAAACATTTAAAATGTCAAAAATTTGCCGGGTAATTCTTAGATTATTAAATACGTCTATATTTGGGGGAGAGTTTGAATTTTTTTTTTTTTTTTTTGATCCACCTTTAATAGTTATACCTTTAGTTGGGTTATGTGATAAATGTACCAAAAATTTTAAGGAAAAATCAAGTACAAATTTCCACAGTAACAACACAGACCAATAGGTTCTTTTTTTTTTAAAAAAATCAACATCCTTGTGGATATAAGTTAACTAATTTGTCGTTAGGTTATTTCGATAATTAATCTTTTGAAAATTTAACGTGAGAATCGAATGGGAAAAAATGACTTTGTAGAACAAGGTGTCAATGAACTCTCGTACCGTCCGCGTTTCGTGTGCATTGTAAGAGCTGTATTGTGACGGAAATTGATTTTTCGTGTCCATTTTTCAGTATAACTTTTGATGTAATTTGACAGAAATCAAAATACAGTAAATATTTTTTACTGGTGGTAGGACCTCTTGTGAGTCCGCGCGGGTGGGTACCACCGCCCTGCCTATTTCTGCCGTGAAGCAGTAATGCGTTTCGGTTTGAAGGGTGGGGCAGCCGTTGTAACTAAATACCAGGTAGGCTGTGAGGTCGTCCACAAATCTAAGCAATAAAAAAATTTTATTTTTTATTTTTTTCTCAAGTGGTTACTGGAGCCCATAGACATCTACGACATAAATGCGCCCCCCGCCTTGAGACATAAGTTCTAAGGTCTCAAGTATAGTTATAACGGCTGCCCCACCCTTCAAACCGAAACGCATTACTGCTTCACGGCAGAAATAGGCGGGGTGGTGGTACCTACACGTGCGGACTCACAAGAGGTCCTACTACCAGTAAGTCGATTTCGCGAGCTTCTCCTTAGTGATTTAGCAATAGAAGCTTAAGATCGCTGCATTAATTCTTAGATTCGTTTATTATGGTTATGGTATGGACATGTGATGCGTAGAGAGAAGATCCATGTGACTAGGAGATATATGGAAATGGTAGTGCAAGGTAGAGGGGGAAGAGGTCGACCGAAGAAGACATGGATGGAGTTTGAATCACGATATAAGAAACAGAGGAGTGAGTGTTGATATGACGGCTGATAGAAGAAAATGGAAAAGAAAAATTAGCTGTGCCGACCCGACCTAGTGGGATAAGGTGAAGAAAAAGAAGATTCGTTTATTTTAGCGTTCCCAGTGTAGTAGGTACGTCCGCTGTTCGAAATAAAACCACAATTGCTTCTAGATTCCGATAATTTTTTTCTGTTTTGTTTTCTTATTAAAGTTTTTTTTTGTGTACCTAAAAGTGGAAAAGAACAGCAATATACAAATTTTTTTTAAACATTATAACAATGACCTGACGTGCACCGCGCGATCGTTTGCTCATAGACGGTAAAAAAAAATCGCCGTATTCACCGAAGGTCATTGACCCGCTTTCATATAACAAATACTTCTTTTTTTTTTATGGGTGAATGAGATCACGGCCCCCTGATGTTAACTGGTTACCGGAGCCCATAGACATCTACAACGCAAATGCCGCTACCCACATTGAGATATGAGTTTTAAGGTTTCAGTATAGTTACAACGGCTGCCCCATCCTCTCAAAACGAAAAAGCATTACTGCTTCACGGCAGAAATAGGCAACTACCCTTGCGGACTCACACGACCACCAGTAAAGCGTATTAAATTAAATTTGCGACCATTCCAATATCATTTGTTGATATTTTCTTAGTTTTTACGTCCGTAGTCACAAATTTTCGATACTCTAGGCGCGTGTCTGAAGTCCTTCAATACACTCTTGAAGCGAGTTATGATTACACAGTCTTAATATAATCTTTCTTTTATACATTCAACACCCGCATCGCTCCGATATCCACTTGTCGATGTTCATGTGGAATTTTACTTGGTAATTTCATTGTTTACCCTAAAACATGTTTCGTATTGTATTATTCACACTTTATTACTTCGTTCTTTTTGTCTGTTTTAGGTACTGGATATTATTATTATTATATTTTATTCTTATTTCTACACACAGTTAATGTAATCGCAGTAATTGCGATAAGATATAAAAAATGGCGAGCTTAACTCAACAATTGAGCTATCTACCAGCTAACCGTTCTTGAAGAAGGAAAGCTTTACATGAGCGGGTAGATGAGTACAAGCTAATTAATTTACTTATCGATACAATACACAATAATAAAAATAAACACTAATACATAATATATCAGACTATATACATACACAATTACATCAAAGTGATATCGTCAAAGTGAAAGCCTATTTATTTTCTTTAAGCGACATTTTTGCAACTCTACAAGAGACACATTTAAAAATTTAAAATTTGGTTAAAATATAATAACAAAAAAACTTTAGGTATTTTGAATCGTGAGAGTGAAACTTAATTAGAAGTTCAATTAAAACATCGAACATGTTGAATCTATATTCTATACTAATTAATTATTATTACTATATATATACTAATATTATAAAGAGGAAAGATTTGTTTGTTTGTTTCGAATAGGCTCCGAAACTACTGGACCGATTTGAAAAATTCTTTTTCCATTAGAAGCCGACATTGTCCCTGATGAACATAGGCAATTTTTTTTATTTTTTTTATTTTTATTTTTTTGGCATTAATTTATTTTTGGTTCCTGTGTGTTTTAAATTTTCAAAGCGAAGCGAGGCGGTGTCCCGCTTAGTTAACATTATAAAAGAAAGGATTTGTTTGTTTTTGTATTCGAAATAGGCCTCCCGAAACTACTGAAACCCGATTTGAAAAGTTCTTATCACTGTTTGGAACTACACTATTCCCGAGTGACATAGGCTATAATCTTTTTTGAAAAAAATTAGGGATCCTTACTAAAACTCCAATAATGTAACCCAAGGTGTAAAAAAATTACCTAAAATATTCTTTACATCGCGTGCCCTGCGAAAACTATTCATGATAGAATAAAATAATGTACTACGACTTTGTAGAACACATTATTATTTACAAAAAGTGTCGCGACAGCATATGTCTAACTATTATAGTTATGCCGCAATAAGTGTTCTTTTATTTAAAAAAATAAAATAACGTCATATATCGTTGAAATTTTTGTTAAAGACCCGACGGACGGAGCGGGCCTTGTGGATAATAAGTTCACTGGATACGCAAAAGATAATCGTCCCGCAATATTAACCCGAAATGGTCCGCGTAAATCATTAGCCGCCGTTGCTTTATTATCAATAGATTGTTGAGATCCGCGCGTGTAGGCTACCCATCACACGTGCCTGCCTATTTCTGCCGTGAAGCAGTAATGCGTTTCGGTTTGAAGGGTGGGGCAGCCGTTATAACTATACTTGAGACCTTAGAACTTATGTCTCAAGGCGGGGGGCGCATTTATGTCGTAGATGTCTATGGGCTCCAGTAACCACTTAACAACATGTAGACTGTGAGCTCGTCCATCCATTTAAGCAATAAAAAAAAAGCCTTTTGCCCTTCGCTATGATTTTTTTTATTACTATACGTCCTTACAAGATGAAGCCCGGCTCGTTGTCGTGATGACGGAGTCTCCTCCATACTTGCCTTTCGGTAGTTTTCTGGCGACAGCGTGTATTATGAAGGTATATAATGCCTCCGAAAATTGCCTTAAAGCGGGTAGGCTAGATTTTCTAAGCAGATAAAAATATTTAAAAAATTCCACCGCCGTTCTCAATGTGACACAAGTTCGTGAACCGTCATTTATATATTACAGTGCTTTTTTTCTAGAGCGGCCACTTCAGTATTGTAATTATAATAGAGTTAAGGATTATTTTATATTTGGAAAAGCTATTTTGTTTGTTTCAACGAAGATTTGTTGGTTTTACTGTGGCGAAATCAATGTTTGAATTTACACCTAGACTCCTGAGACCCCGGGCATAGGGTAACGTGGTTTGAAGGGCGCCAAATTTTTTGAAATGCCATAGTTTCAGAGACAAAGAAAAGAAAGTCCGTTGAAATCGCTGAAGAAGCGTTTTTGTTAAAAAATTTCCAAATTTTAAACTTTAAATGGGGCTCTCCTGTAAATACTTTCAAAAAATTTTTCAATTCAAGCCAAAACGCTTTTCACTCCTCCAGACATGATGTATATTAAAACCATATACATTATATTTTACAAAGTGAGTCGTAACGTCCCGTGGTTTCGATAACACGTGTTAACGACACCGGGCCGTGAACTCATGGTCCACCTTCCAAGTAAATTAAATGGCTTAGTTTATCGGCAATCGCTGATTTTTTATTGACCATGCGCCGATAATCAGGTTTTATTCAATACCAGGGGCAGGAGAGGGGGGCTATTTGAATGAAATCGATTATCTTTAACTTGACACTGACAATACTATATCCCCGGGACACGTTTCACTTTAAAGGTCCCCCTTAAAAAAGTAAGACAGCAATGAAAAAGAGCTCACGGGATTCAACCCGTCAAAGGTTTTCCATAACATCTGCCCTAAGCAAGCTACAGTGCTTGCTGATACTAAGCCCCAAATTGGAGAATCGCGGAGACCCCCCACATTAAAAATCCGAACGAGTAACTTATGAGGTGCGAAAAAGATATATAATCAAAAACTGGGTCCTTATATAAATGTCGCATCATTTATCGACCAAGCGTGGCTGTGAGCTCAGTGCGCCTTTGGTATAACAAGAAATTCAGCAAGAAAATTGAAAATGCAAATAAAACAAATTAGTTTTTCATGTACCACCTACCCACTAATTTTTATTATGAACCCTATTCATTAAAATCTCAAAATACAAATAGAGGATGAATTGTGTCACTGTTATTAAACCTTCAAATACTCAAATAGAAACACGACATGCCTACAATTAGTCGGCAGATCTGTTTATGTATAAAGAAACTGATTTATTAAAAACTGATGATTCATAAGAGACCATTTTTTTACTGTAGCAACGAAAGCGGCGTGCTCTCGCTGTGTTTTCGCTTTCAACTATTAGGTAGTTCACTGCATCAATAAATATATTATATCCTTTCAACGATAAATGTCCGATGGAAATTGTGTCCATTTGTCGAGAATCATCAAATATATAACCTAAGATTAGATATTGTAATTTAAATTTTAATTGCTTTACGGTTTTCATTGTTTACAGTTTTCTTCAACCGCGTGAGACGATTTACAAGTAGTTTAATCATGTCCAAGGATTCACTAAGCCAGACGCCTTAAAACAAATGTGATAAAAAAATCCTTCTGTTTTGCGAATTAAATTCTAAGCATTTAATAGAATAATGCCGAGACAAAACTGTGGAGCCTGGTCAACACGGCATCATTATGCTCTAAATAAAAGGAAAAAGTTTCAAATTTGTAAATAGTACATCGCTATGTCTGTATCATGAATTGGTACTATTTGGAACGTGCATACTTGTACCTATTGATGATCTATCCAATAAGTTAGCCACAACCAATGCGAGCGTAAACACTGTCTGTCCATCAAGATTTTAGATACATTGTACGATATTTTTTTTAAACACCTTCAATGATTTATTTTTAACTACAAGATACTTTGACAAACAGTGAAAAAAATGTTACTGAAATATTTTGTTTTTGCTTATTTACATACACCTATTCGCGCTACCCGTCGCGTCGCTTTTTACGAACGGCTCGGTGGGTAAACTAACCCACAGACACAGCCCACTGAGTTTCTTGTCGCATCTTCTACAGTGGGTCGCGGTAAATCCCTGCGAGCACTGTCTCTATGCTAGGTCAGTGGCTAGCATTAGCTAGGTATTGAGCCCCGTGATCTCACCTACTAGTTCCGGTGACGCGAATATAGCCTCTTTAAGCTATCCAGCCTAGATAGGAAAAAAAACACTAATCGCGAAGTACAGATTTTAAGCCACATATTGCCTGAATGCGTAAAAACAGTATTAAAATATCTACACAGGGTATAATCAATACTGTTGTGTAATACTGTTATTATAACTTGTATCGAAATAGCACCCGATTACTGAGATTTATACATTTGAAACCATATATTTGTAGCTTAATTAAAACGGTTAGTGGTCTTCTACATGATTCTAATTATAAAATATACTCCCAGCATTATAACTTTACGAGTGGATTAAATTCTGGAAATCTAAAAAAAATATGTACAAAATAATATTGAATATGTAATAATAATATGAATTCGTCGAAGAAGTACGAATATTTTTTTATAGGAAACTAACAAAAAACAAACAAAAGAAATCCGTCCGACGGGGGACACATCAAAGGTAAAAAAAAAAATTGGTCTATTTTTTATTTCATTCCGAGATTTTCATTTTTTTTATTTACCGTTTAAACCGTTACTCATGGACTTCCACAAATAATTCAATGACCAAAATTAAGCCAAATCGTCCCAGCCGATTCTCCGAGTTTTAGCGAGACTAACAACGGCAATTCATTTTATTATAATATAGTATAGATTTATTAATGATAATATCTAAATATATTTACTTAACGTATACGAATATTCGTTTCTTAACTCATACTTACTGACGCCCGTTCCTAATGTAATTTAAACATGTATCCACAAGAAAAAAAGTTGGGACTAGAACTCCTATTGTTTCGCAAGGACACAACAAGATACAGAATTGCTTAACCTATTAAACATATTTAGGTATGTATGATTTGTAATAGTAAAATAAACAACATAAGTCTCGGAGTCCGACTACCTTTTATTCTCTTAAACTAGTGAGTCGTGTCAATGATAATGAGATATTACGATGTCAAAGGGGGCAATTTCTGCGATATTTCAGAAGCTGACAGGCCTCTTTCAAGTCGAGCACGTTGGATATATATATATATGTTTTATTGCTTAGACGGGTGGACGTGCTCACAGCCCACCTGGTGTTAAGTAGTCACTGGAGCCCATAGACATCTACGACATAAATGCGCCCCCCCCTTGAGACATAAGTTCTAAGGTCTCAAGTATAGTTATAACGGCTGCCCCACCCTTCAAACCGAAACGCATTACTGCTTCACGGCAGAAATAGGCGGGGTGGTGGTACCTACACGTCGGACTCACAAGAGGTCATACCCCACCAATAGTAACTAGTACAAGCACACGAATATAAAATGTAGACTGGGTAATGTACCCATCGCAATCATTCCTGACTAGATAATTATAAGATTCTTCTTATCTCAAAGAGGTAGAGCGAAAAATAAGTATTGACCCAATACGGCATTAATATCACCCCTCTTTTGACTTATGTAGGTACTTTTGGCAACATCCTTGAAAGTGGGAGAAGTGGGCGAAATCAATCCTTACAACTATAACGCCGAAAAAATAGACTATCCGTTTCAGCTACTTAAATTAAAATGACACGAACAAAAAAACGCCAGCTTACGCACGTAATAATCGGGTCTTCGCGAAGATTACGGAGAACATGCGAAAAACAAAAAGAATTAAAAACTAAAAACTAAGGTATGCGTAATCAGAAGAACATCGTAACTTTATTTTTAAACCCTCCGCATAATTTCACTGACAAAATAATGATTTCGAAACGAATTGCGTCATTTATGTAACAGGGGAGCGTGCAGTGAATTCATAATTTAATACTTAACG